>CM023453.1:41302306-41447306 GCA_013339765.2 Haemaphysalis longicornis
TTTAATCGACATTTAGTTTTGCTCTTTTGCTGTGTTTTTTTTTCTTTTGCTGTTTAGTTGTATTCCAATTTTCCTCCTCACTTGAGGGGGTGCCCTCTCCCCATCCCCTCTCTGAAATGAAATGCAGCGTAGGGAACTGGCTAGCACCGTATGTTGCATGAAAATATTGTTTGCGATTATCCACGCCGTTTTCCACGCTAAGACGCGGAACCCGAACTTGTGAAAGGAAGCGACAACAGAAATAGCGTACCACTTAGAGGCACTCTGAGAGTAAGAAAAATCGGAATCCTTTTCTCATTTCGCGAGCCCTGCGGGGAATAACCCAGTCTGAAAAAAAGTGGGGCCGGAACGATAAGGAACAAGCCTTAGCAGTTCCGCACGGTCCACTCGAAGGAAAGTTCGGGCTTTCGTTGAAGCAGTACATACGGCCTCACGTCGAGTGCTAAGAGCACAAATCCCGGAGGACGTCATTGCCAGACGCCGGAGGCAAAGGGTTCACTGAGATGGAATACCTGGTGTTTGTGTCTGCTTTTCTTCTGCGCGAAATGTGGACCGGTGCAGGCACACCTCGTCTGGATTGCAATCCGCATCGTTCGCGTGAAAGGTGTTCTGTCGCAAGCGTACGCAGCTTGATTTTGCTGATAGGGGCTCCAGTTTTTCTAGCTGTGAGTTATTAAATGGAGTAAAATTACAACAGGCTTAAACTGTCAACTTCAACGCAATTCGCCTTCAACGACGTCTCTTGCAGCTGCAGCTGCTCCCCACTGCGATAAGCGAAGGCACAACACGGCAGTTTACACTGAATTTCAAACCGACATCAGCATAACATAAGCGGGCATACAAAAATGGCAGAGTAAGACTGCTGAGAGCAGTGATATTTACTTGTATTTAAAGCAAAGAAACCACACAACCCGAAATAGTTGCTTTATTTTACTGTTAGAAAATAAAAGGTATTAAATAGTATTTAAATTATTAATAAGTAAAAAATTAATATCAAAATAAAACATGCGCGCATACGCACACACGCGCACTCACATACGAACAAAATCGGAAAGAGAGAAAAAGGAACGCCTGCATTCACTAACACCAACGAAGGCAAAAGTGGCAGCAATGCATTGTTTTATTGCTGTTGCTGTTGTTATTGTTCTTGTTGGTGGTGGTGGTGGTGGTGGTGGTGTCGTTAAAATAAATATGTTATCGAATGTTTTAAGGAAAGAAAGTGGGAAAAAATTCCGGGCCATCGCCACTAACGTGAAACCTGGTGATGGGCGAAGCGTTCGGTGTATAAATGTAATCTTGGTGGCTTGGCGTTTTTGCCAATGGATATGAAACCATTGGGAGGAGGAGGAGGAGGAGGAGGAGGAGGAGGAGGAGGGAGGGGGAGGGGGGTGGGGGGAATAAACGTCTCTATGGAGCAGCTAGTCTTGGGGAAGAGTCCTTATTCCAGGACCCCTTGGGCCGTCCGGCTTCTTGGGCTCTCTTTAGCAGCCAAAGCTGGTCGTCAGGGTCTTGAGCTGGACAGTGCTCTCTCCTACTGCTCAGGGGAGGGGAAGGCCAGGGGGGCTAGGTGGGGGTTGTTATCACAGCCCCACATAATATCGTAAAGCGTGTTCGGAGCCTCGCAGAAGTGGAATTGCGAGGAGTACAGGGTGGGGGGCCAGAATGTTGGGGTAGAGGTATACAACTTTGCTTGAAAAGTCTTGTATCTTTGAAACACGAAGCATTCTAGAGCGCGGGGTAAACGAGTGTCCCGGTTTTTTTAGTACGTGTTACAAAGCGTTCCAGCGCGAGGCGTAAACGAGTGTCCCGGTGTTTTAGTACCGCGGCTACATAAGACGATTGCGACGACGGCAGGAGACGCCAAGAGCCCGATCCCCTAAGAGGCTTCTGCCCTAAAATATGCCCCACCATCTTCCCAGTGCGCATCCGGCGCCATACTGACTAGCTACCAGGACGGCTGTGCACCCTGTGCTTTTTCTTGGGCATTTATGTTAATGTAATGGTGTCCTACGCTTTGGGCTGGAAGCCAGCGTCGCTCCCGGCAACTAAAGGCACAGAGAACCTTCCTTTTAACTAAGGGCCTCGAACGTTTTGGACGTGTCCGGAGCAGTTAACTAACGGGTGACCACGACTGCCAGAACCGACGCCCTGGCTATGCACAGGGTAAATCAGAATTTGGATTGGGGGGCTAAAATAAAGTGACCCGTTTTATTGAAACAAATCCTCAAAATAGTCGCATGTATTTGTAGCTAGAAGAGCGAACGCGAATACGCGAACGTTTTTAAACTCTCCCATGAACGTATATACTAATCATACTAAAGCTGCAAACACACGAGTATATATGAAATTTTAAGTGGATACACCCACAATAGCGTATCTTGAGATGCATCATCACAGGCATTAATGCTGTTCGTACCGTAGCCCTTCGATACAAGCCTTTCAAACGGCATCACGGCCTCAGTTAAGGGGTAGCCACACGCACGCATCAGCGCTCTCGGTTCCACACACGTTCTCGTGTCGACGCGCCCAAGCGCGGAGGCGCGCAAGCGTGCGCTGCCCCGCGCTTCTCGGGACCGCCTCGACGACATGGCCCAACTGTACAGCACCCAACACTGTTACACTGTAATCACAGCACACATAAACATCGGCTCTTCACCTTACAGCAGAGCAACATTACCTTTAATGCCAGCTTCTTACTAAAACACAGCTTCATCGCCGCTTCGCTAGGCAAACACGACGGCGGAGAGCCATGTTTGCCTCCGGCTGGCGGGCTGACGAAGTTTGGTAGTGTGCGTTATTATTCGCCGATACCGTATTTTGCTGGTGTGATACGGAGGAAGCGCATACACCTTTGCGAATAACAAAGCTACTACGTCGATTCATCACAGCAAGGAGACGGGCAGCGGCAGCAACTCTGTTGGCTTCTGCCGGAGCGGCTAGGAGGAGGAAAGAAATCATTGGGTCACGTGATGAAAACGTGAGGGCACTTGACTTGTTTTTGAGCGCCTAGGGACAACGCCGAAGTAAGCGCAGCAATTCCCCACCCCGAGTGTGCGATTTGCGCTGTCAGCACCCAGCGTGTCAGTTTGTGTTGATTGCTACATATATGAAGCTGCAGATGCGTGAATATACCGTGAATGCTAGTATTGGTGTGGTCTTCCTATCCGATTAGGTGTTTTACGTACCTACTGCGACATTTTAAGTGAGAATTGCAGCCTGAGCTCAGCGTAGATCAGCCATGCCGGTCTCCGGCGTTTGCAGTCACAGACACGGAAGAGCGGAAAAGAGGGCATCTACGCGCTCATTTTCCCAGCAAGGTTAGTAACATCGTTATTTTGTATTTGTTGTAGTTTTTTTGTGTTTATACCATGGTGCTGTGTACATAAAGCTGCGTGAATTCTTGTTTGCGTGGCCGCCTCGGCCTCCTAGCTGTCATTCTCGCTCCCGATAGTATTGCGACGTTAATAATTTTTGCATAATCTTGAATTCAATGCGCTGCACACTTGGACGAGGAACAGACAGTGGAAAAAGACAAACCAGGCGTTGTCGCACAAACCAACACCTGCTTCGTGTAGCCAACGTGCCTGTGGTTTGTCTTTCCCCAGTCCCTGTTTCTCGTCCAATACGCAGCACACGCTAAATTCAAATTACGATGCTATGTCCCCACACACTCCGACCGCAGTTTCAAGCGTTTCAATGTTGTTCCTTTTGTGTAGGAGCCCATAACATTGCTCAAGTTTGATCGAACCGGTGGCGTGCACTCCCCGAAGCGCAGTCCTGGATGTGTGAGGTGCAGTGCCTTGAACGTAAGTATGCTTGTGTTTGATAGCGTTAATCGCGCGGGTATGTCGTGTGCCCGCATCAGAGCTCTAGCTCTTCGGGTAGTTAAGTGCGTTGCGGGAGATGTATGGGAAACGTCGCTTCTGTACAGAGAACGTAAGGATATCACGGACAAAGAAAAAAAAGCGTAAAATCGTTAGCCAAAAAGACGGAAGAGGAAGAGAGAAAGAATAGGCCAAATGACGGCGGCAGAATCAGATTGTCCGAGGGACTGGGAAAGTTACGCGGCATTTTGGGCCCTTTATGAGGAGGCACCAGGAGCAACTGTCAGAAAAGTGTACATTGAAGGTGAATGGAAGAAGCTGCGTATGGGACAAATAGTATGTGGCAGGGCATAAAGCCATTGAAAATTTGAAAGCGCACAAGTAACGTGTACAGGAAGGAGGGACACACACGCGCACTTACTGGCAACTGCCGTTTTATTGAAAAACACAAAATGTATACACGAAAACAAATAATAGATATAAAGAAATATGGTGCCGATGAGCGCGTGCTCCTGCCCGTGTAAAGTCATAGACGATTTGCTGGCACACTTGTTACTATGTTCATTGATAAAGAACACCTGAACCACTTCTCTAACAATCATCCTTATGCCTGTACAACAGCACAGTCTCATCAAACAAAGGGTGACATCCACAGTTTCTATAATGCGCAGGACGATTTGCGCCCGTTGAGTTCGTTATCGTAAACTAATGCTCTCTGAGAAGGACGCTTAGACAGCGTTCTGTGTGGCCCACATACACGGACTTACATGACAACAGAATTCTGTAAATTATGCCAATCGTACAACGATCTAAACGCTGCGCAAAGTTAACGCCGCACTCGTTGCTTCCTTTTTGGACGATCTTTGTTATTAACAATGCGGTAGAGATTGCCCACTTTTGCTTTTGCAGAACACACAAACACACAGTACGATGCGCTGTGTGTTCTTTTTCTTGTAGTGGGTTGTCCTGTGTGGTCTTATTTCACGTCGCCATCTTTTACGCATTTTCATCTTTTACGCATTTTGTTTTTCAAAGATGTATTATTAGCTTACCCAACTTTCAGTTGGGCTGACACAGCATTTAATCCTGTTCCTGCAACATCTGCATAGGAGGGCTTCCAGTGGAAAAAAAAGTGCTTGGACCTGGCACCTACGATGTAGGTGCAGGGCCTGGAGGGCAAGCCTTGGTCTACATCCTCTCTGGGTGCCCATGGAAAGCAGGTTAATGCCTCCAGAGGTGGCTATTTTTGTGGTACACTCGAAATTAGCAGCAGACGGACTGTGTCTGCTTGCAGACCACCCTGGTAGTATGACAACTAAATATGTAGCTGTGACCTAGTTACTGACGGAAGGACCTAATAAAAAAATCAACTGCTTATCTGTTGAAACGACAAAAATTGGGGACGTGAACCTTTCAAAAATCAAGTCTAACACCAAATTAACCAGCCCAGTACTGAGTGCCTGTTTCTTATCAGGACGGTGTGCTGCACTGCAGTTGTGCTCTCTAGACCTTTACTGATGCAAGCAATCCATGACCTTCCGTAGCGTACAACCATTGTCGTTAGATGAAGGTGTGAATTTTCTGTGCAATTTTTCACGTCCATGCAAATCCAAATTGCTTCGACTGTGCTGGAATGGCGCAATGGGATAGACGTCAGCTTCGTAACCTGAGGGACCTAGGTTCAGTTGAGATCACGGGAAGCGTTTTAATATTTTTTTACTTCACCCTCGATCGTCATCATCAGAAAAAGTTCGCTTTCCTGCAGTCCATTTTGGGTGGACTACAGACACATCAGGGAGAGGCTGGAAGCTTAATTTTAGTAAATTAAACTGTACCAAGTACAGTATGTGCGTGAAGCTTAAGCATTGTACATGAGCCAAGCCAGTGAGAAGTGGTTATAGGTTAAATCCTTGTCACGAAAGATCACAAAAACTTCAATGTGAATGACTAAGCTTTCAAGCTTGTGAAATCTATACTTGACACTTTATTGTACCAGTCTATTATGCTCAGCTGTGGAATGGTAGACAGATGGGGGCAACAACTGGCAGAAAGGCTCATTAGCATGCAGTTCATGTGTCTATGTAAATATTAAGAAAGTACTGGTATAAAATTTTCGTGAAATTTTTGCCACTGCTATGGGTGCCTACCAGGCCAGGAATCATAGAATGGAACATTAGACAGCAGGGTAAATAATTAATCTGAGCCTGGCTTATTCGTGTCAGTTTCAGATTCGACAAAACGAACACCAAGGCGGCCGCCATGAGAGAATGGCACTCTTGATGTCGCTGTTCTCATTGCATCATGGTCAGACTGGACGCGCGCGCTAGAGTGAGCGATTACGCCCAGGCTGGCCGTGTTCGCACGCGTCTGGGCCACATGATATCAGTCCCAAAACTGTGACATGATGCACAAGGCCGTGCAACGTGCACCATCAGCAGCCAGTGTGTTGGCTAAGTCACTGAAGCCCTAATGTCGGCAGTTTGGGGCGAACTCCATGGCGAGGCACTCCACGTGTCTTGCTTATGCCAGTGTCTAAAGGGTATTCATTCGGAGCTTTCTCGTGCATGTAAAGATTAAAAAGGATTTAAAATAGGTTATACTGAATGGTTGCTACTAAAACCTTCATCTACAAAGGAAACTTTTCGCATAGTTATCTCAGCTTTGATATTTCGTGTCCGTACTCCTTTAAGTTGAGCCTAATCATGCTATGAACGTTTAATAGTGGTGCTACTCCTTAAGGTATTTTCTACTTGTTTTAAGCTGACTTGTTTTGAGTCTGGAGTTCTGGCCGCCCATTTCTGGTCATCGGTATTTCTAAGTCGTTCTTCAAAACATTTTTTGCTCGGCACTTCTCTGAAATGTCGAGGACATTTAACTGCACTTAGTCGTGATTAATGCATTATTGTGCAAAGGTAAAACAATCTTCACCCCCGCACTCACTTGGCAGAGGATCGTCCTTACATAAGAAAGGGGTTTGTTTGGCCGAATCTTTGCCACTTCGGACCACTATAGAACTTGCTGCCCACAGAGGAGCGCTCTCCAGCCGAATCAGCCTTAGGTATCACAGGAGTGAGAGCAAGAACTTTAAATTAGTGTTAGAAATAAGCACTAGACAATACCTTTCTTTTTTGGAACGTGTTAACAGGTCAACCAACCTCACGGCGACTGTAGGATGACTTGTTTGCCGGGGGGCAAAATCAGAGAACGAGACGGGCAAGTAAGTCATCGTTGCACAACAGCTTCTGTGACACCCAAGTTGGGTTGCCTGCAATTTACGTGCAAACAAAATTGTATGCAAGATGTTTAGAGTTTTATTGCTTGGTTCAAAGAGGCTACTGGTATACAAAATTTTGAGGAAAAGTTGAGTTGGTTGTGGTTTTATTTGTATTAGGGTTTTAGTGAAAATGTGCCATTTTATTATTAATTTTATAAATTTTTTAACTGCAACAGGAACGTTAATTTGTAGATGCCGTTTTTTCATGTATGTGGTGTTCTATATTTATTCAAGATACCCTCATCGCCCCCTGGGCATTAATGAGGGGTGTGGTACCTGAGCAGATTAAGCGAAGAATGATAACACAAGAGAATTCTGCCACGTGCATATAAGAAAAAAATAAAAAAAAACGATACAGGGGAAACGTCAGTGTCCATACGCATACTAAAAACCGTACACGCAAGAAACACAATAATAGTATACTTTGTTTAAGCTATTTGGTCATTTAAATTTTGAATTAGAGGCTTCTGAGGAAATAAGTTTAATGCTTGACCAGTTTTCAAAATGGTATTTTTTTTTTTTACTTTTCAGTGACAGAGGTATCAACAAGCATCTGGATGCAGTTCAATGTTTGTGCTGGGCACCTCTGATATCTGTCATTTTCTTTGGTGGTGAAACTGGGAATAAATAAAACTAAAAACTGTCTCCTTCCTTTCGTATATTCCTTTTACATTTTTAAAATGAAATAGTGCAGGAATGTGGAAATAATATGGAGGACAATATACGAGCACTTGCACGTCATGATCTCCTGGTCACTTATCTGGTACTTGTGCTGTAGTTTAGACAACTGCCAGGTAGTCAACATTCACAACCATTTCAAGTTGCACCTCCCAAGCTGACAAGTTATAATTCAGTTGTCTGAGGAGCATTTCAAAGGTCATCTCAAGGGTACATGATAAAGATTGGGATGCAACACTGCAGATTCTTTTACAACACCAGTTTCTAAAAATTTTGCATATTTTAATACTGGCCTTCACATCTGTTCTTGAAGCCTGTAAGTTGGAAGCAATCTAATGCTTGCTCTACATCGGTTACTACAAAGGGATGGTGTCATAGCAATGAAGCATCCTGCAATAACAAAAACTTGGTTAGATCATCTATCATCAATAAATGTGTATTTTGAAATGATCAGATCTGGAAACTGTATTGAAGGGGCAAAATCTCATCCTGCGTTTTTTTTTTTAGTTTAAAAGTGGCACACTGTACAAGTAAAACTGCTATTGCGATTACTGTTCTTCCCGGTACACGCGCGCGCTTTTAGAAAATCTCGCAGCTCTGCACGATTTTTTTTTATTTTCTTATATTTCTTCGGAGAAGCAAGGAACTTAAACGCGGATATAATTCCGTGCCGAAGAAATAATGAACAAAACGCCCTCCAAGTCTGATGATTGGTTGGTGCAGCAGCAGCAGTATCAGGGCCACACGGAGGCAAAAAAAATGTTGAAGTTTATAAGAATAAAGGAACCAGTGCAGGACAAACTCAGGGCAATGCCATGGGCACGGTCAGGCAGGCACGCTCCACATTCATAAAAAAAATGTCAAACAAGACGCGTCAAAACTGAAATAATTACAAAAGGAAGCCTCATTTCCAGCCGTTTCTTCCGTCGTCTGCTGCTAGACACCGGCAATCAGCTTCTTACAGGGAATTCCCTAGGAGGCGACGCACGAGGCTACAACAAGCCTGCTCGCTTCAACAGCGAATTTCCTAAATGTCCCCAACTTTTTTCCCCACGTGACAGTGGTTTCAGGAGCCAATCAAAACGTGGAATATTTTCCTCCTTTTAGCCGCATGCGGCTCCTGCCACCAGCGGATTAACCCGCTGCCGTTGTCGGCGCCGCCCGCCCGGCCTGGGAAATGGAAGCGCGTCGAGCGGCGGCTCAGATTGGTCCCAGCCGGTAGGTGCGCAGAAGAGCGCGCTAAATATCTGGTCATGCCAGACCTTCGAGAACGCGACGCGCTTCGCCTCGCGTCCGGTCTCCGGCCGTCGCGAGATGGCGCACGGGCGCCAGAGAGCGTGGAATCGAGCGCGCAAGCGCGTGCGTGTGGTTATTGCTTTAGGCCACTCGTTACGCATATATAGCCTCACCTTAAACACTACATAGTGTAGCTTGTATTCCGCTTGCTGTAAAACATCAGCATTTTTATCCATTTAGCAATGTTATCACTCACAGCCGATGTTGCAGGTACTCATATATTCCGATAATACCTGCCGGTAATCTGTTCCTGCGCTCTGTAGAGTTGTTTTTTCCGCATTGTGACCCTTCACGTGGCAAAGCATCCTTTGCAGGAAAGCGCAAAAAAAGCAGTGCATTCACACTCGGAGCGATGTACAACGACAAGCACTGCCGTGTATTTTCCGGTGCTTATACGGGGTTCAGCAGTCATGACCGAGCTTAGGAATACCTTCGCTGCATGATGCCGCAAGGCGAAGTACATCAGTCCCATATCATTATTGAAGCAATAGCAATAGCAATATTATTAGCATTATTAGCAATATCAATACCATTACCATAGCAATATTATTTGCATTATGGAAGTTGCACACCGAGGGCACAGGCACGATACAAGTTCAATGCCCTCGCAAACAGAAATTGTCCAACACGGAGGAGTTAGAGCTCGCTGGATGATGACGGACAGATTTAGAAAAAGTCGCGTTAAAATGAATAGGATTTGGAACGCCTTGATAACCTATGCTTCCGTTTGAAACTGACAGTCAAGATGCGTTAGTAGAAGCTTCTAAAAGCAGCTCAGAAAGCAGTTCAATCATGCTTTCAATTCGCCACCCACACACAGTATTCTAGAAACCATTACAGCACCATAGTGTGAAATAATTCAAGGCGTGCGTGTGCGCAAAAGTGCCTATTCCACCGAGTAGAAAGTTTTAGAGATATGTGGGGTCAGTTTAACCTATTGTTTGACTAGCTTTCCACTTTATTTGCGCAGTTCCAGATCGCATGAGGCTGTCCGCTGGCCTCGTTATGTTATAGTATGATAATTTCGGGGGTGCTGTCCACATTTCTTAAATAAACGGAATGACTGGGAAAAATGGGGTCGACCCTATCCAGTCCTTATCGTAAACAAATCAGCATGCCACTTTGCATACGGCTGTGTAATGAAATACCTGTCTCGGAATTTAAAAGGCGTGATCAGAGGGCTGTCTTTTCCGCCTGTACGCTATTACGGCGAAGTTTCGCTTATCCCGTTAATTACGGGCAGATAACGGAGAACTTTAAATAGCCTCGCATAGAAAGAGAAGAAAAACAAGGACAGTTTTCACTGCTGTTACAAATTACTTGAATAGACGATGAGGAGATAATCTAATTCAAAGAAGCAAAAAGGAAGTAGGACGACGACGCAAAGACAGCAGGTGTGTCGACGTGGAGAAAGGCAATCACCGGCTCCAGGAAGCCATTACCGAGAGTCGCCGGTACGGAGCAGATTCTTCACTCCGTCCTCAGCCTACTTCGATATCCAGCTTTCTCGGAGGAGGCGAACCAGTGCGGAACGAAGGAAATAATAATTCCCCGGCGTCACGCTGGCGGGCTAATTGGCTAATGGCCCGTGCATTCGGTCCCTCGTTAAGAAAAGGTATCTCTTCTTCCCCCCTCTCCTACTCTGATCCAGCACCTATGGGGCTTCATTCACCGCTCCCGCCTCGTCCCGTTAATTTGAGTAGCGTTGGGCTGATTTCTATTCTCCTCCTTCATTCTCCTTCTATTCACCTTCTTCTCCACTGGCTCGTGTGTTCATGCCCGCCCAAGTCCAGGCGTGCGTGCGTAATTAGAGGTCGAGGACATCACTCGGCGAATGGCGGATGGCGGATGGAGCAATCTCACACCGCTAGAAGAAATGCGTGGCGGAAAATGAAGAGAGCGCGGACTATGTTTCCCTCGTTCGCGCCCTCTGACTCTGTTTTGCTGAGCGTGGAAAAAGAACGATGTCCGTCGTATGTCGCGCTCGTCTGGCGCCGCTCCGGAATGAGCAATTAACTGGGCGTCCGTAAAAAGAATGCGCAGCGGAGGGGCAAGCAAAACTCTCAGCGTGTTTCATTATGGCTGGGCTGGAAATTTGTTCGGGCTGCAGCGGCGTTATATTTTTCTCGTCCGTTTTTTGTGCGTTTGCTTACCGGCGTACTTCATGGGATTCGCTTGTTAAATGGCGCGTACCTACCAAACTCGCGCAGCAGAAGTAACTCCCTAACGAGATTGCCTTTTTTATTAGCATATTGCAGTCGTCAGCGTGGCCTCTGTTTTTCTCGCTACCTGATGAAGGTTAATAGGTGCTTTTTACTTTCGTGTGCATTTGGCAAGCCTTCCACACACACACACAAAAAATCTTGCTCCCTCGCAAGCGGAGGAACAAGTGAGATTATGACCATAGGGGTAAAAATCTTCATGCCGTATGTCATAAAGTTTTTGTTCTAAACAACAAAAATTAAAATCTTGAGTGGGAATGTGACACAAATGTGAATGTGAGCATTGGCAGGCGACGGCTGAAACTCCAGGTATACTATATTAAGGTATTCGCTTTGCAGTGTTTGAAAATCGGCAAGACGCAGGACAGGAGCTGTTGGAAATCAATGGGAGAGGCCTCCGCCCTGCATTGAGCCTGAGTAGGCTGTTGATCAGGATGATTTGCAGTGCTCTGTCAATACTACGCGGCGGAGCTCCTGAGTTGCGCAGTGCGGCCTCCCAACGTTCCTCAAAAGGTACTTTAGGGAACGGATTCTCTGGACCAGTCGGTATGATGGGGGATAAGATTTCATGACCACCAACTAAGGGGCGGGCCGAAATTGGATGTAGAGTTGGGTGGATGCGGGCCAGAATTACAGGATTAGGAAAGATGCATGTCTCCAGAAGACGCCCCATGCGGGTTTTAAAATTGTCATACGTTAAGTCTTCGAGAGAACAGATCACTCTGGGAAGGCGGTATACGCGGGTACAGCTTAAGAACGGCCACAGAAGTTGCCTCTGTGCTTCACCACCGCAGTCGGATGTTACTCCGCGCGGTGCAAGTAGGGCGTTACTGTGAATATTTTCAACATAGAATGAGCCGCTTCCGTGAATTTTTGCACTTAATATACTTATAAACTACTGCAGCGACGACAAACAAACTACGTGAGAAAAGGCAGACGATATCACGCATTCATAGCCGTCTCCTTTCAAAACGCGCGCGCCCGTTGACACCTGGGTCCTCCGCTTCGGCGGAGTAGTACCGTACATGATCTATTGCCATTCTTAATTTGTTATCGAGTATAGTGCATAGCTGTGTCAAGAAAGGAGGCTGAACAGTACTGCGCGGATAATAACCCGTGGTAGGGATAGAGGCTGGCTCCGCCCGGATTACGAGTCCTGGGGCGTGTTCATGGGCCGCCTAGTTTCCTTCGAAGCCGAAATGTGTGGGCGTCTAAATCTGAAGGTCTGGATGCCTTAGGCGTGGAGTAGAGCATCTTGACAAAATTTTGAGCGCCACGGGGAGATGAAGGTGTTTTGGCAGTAGTATTAAAGTTGTATCTTACGATACAAATTTGCATTTGTTGGGGTTATACGTCGCCAACCACTCGTACTACCGTTTTGTGATGCAACGTAGGTCCTGCTGTCAAGAAATCTGATTAAGAGCGGTGATATTAACTGTGCAGTATATGACAGGATCATAGATGTACGCGCAAATACGGCTTGAAACATCTAGCGGAAGGTGCTGAACGCATACCAGAAATAGGAGAGGGGCGAGGACGTAGTCTTGGGGGACACCCGATCATGCTGGTAGAATTAAATCTGAAGACTGGATATTTTCCCCCACAAGATTGTGAACGCTGATTTCGAAATTGCTTAACGTAATTATATAGGTGAAGGTGAAAACTGAGCGACAAAATTTTAGTGACAAGCGTTGACATTATACTATTTCGATCAAACGTTTCTAGGCCATGCCAGAGGTAATTCACCCACAAAAAAGAAACTCAGAATACTTTGCAAAGCCGATGGGAGAAGCACCTGCCTGCCATTAAGGGTTGTAATAAAGGAGGTGAACTAGGATGGCTAGTATGGTTGCATAATAAAAGCCGCTGCGAAAACCTGGCTGGTAAGGGGGGAAACGGTTACAATTTTGAAACCCATATTTGGGAGTAAGCAACTTATTTCATTATTTTTCAGCAGATAATTGCGAGGAGGCTGCGGTTATAGTCTCGTAATGATTTTGTGCTTTCCGATTAAGGGATAGGAACGATATTTACGACTTTTCCGTCACTTGAAATATCACCTGTATAAAGTGATTGTTGAAACAATGAAATATTCAAAAAAATGCGTTTGGTATTTCTTTTTTATACAAATTCCACGAATTACGTGTATATCAGACAATGTTAATTTTCTGTTCCGAATTGAAGGTAAAATCCCACTGGTTAAAGGATAAATAAACTCACAAAAGCAGCAAAATGTTCGAAATAAAACAAAAACCGCTCCCCAGACTCTTTAGTGAGAATAGCTCAAAAGGCTACGCTAAAGAAAATTAGTCAGTCCGCATCGGAGACAACTAAACCACTGTCAATCTTCAGTGCCGTCATGCGCAGTTTTCGGAGGTCGCTCATCGGCCAGAAACACCGATAATTACTTCTCGGCGTGTTTTTGAAATCGTTATATAAAAACAGGTATTGAGACCTTTCAGTAGCTTAGTGCCCGTCCGCGCGTTAAACGCACCATTCATTTGGCCTGTACAAATAATCCGCCTTTTTGTAGCCAGCTCGGAGCTGTTTACCTCTACTTGACAATTGTACAAGCGTGATCCCACATGTACAGAAAACTATGTGCGACACTTCGCTTGATCTCGGGTAGTACAAAAAGGAGTCCTGGACTGAGCACGCCGCCCACCTAGCAGCTTTTCGGTTGAATAAACTTTTTTCCTCCCTCGTCTCCAAAAAAGGGGGCTGTGCAGAGGGATATTCTTCCCCGCTCGTAGTAATTCTCTTTCGCTCCTTCATTACATGACATAGCACACCAGACGAGGGCGAAGGTGACCATCCTGCTTTCCCCGGGATTTTCTCCTCTCTCTCTCTCTCTCTCTCTCTCTCTCTCTCTCTCTCTCTCTTCTATCTCTCTCTCTCTCTCTCTCTCTCTCTCTCTCTCTCTCCTCTCTCTCTCTCTCTCTCTCTCTCATCTCTCTCTCTCTCTCCTCTCTCTTTTTTTAGGCAGTATAAAAACAACCATTTTCCTCACAAAACACTCCTCCACCTCATGTCCCCTAACGCAGTAGTATTCTATATAAACCTACTGCCTCGCTCCAACCACCTTCTAACAGACAGCCTGGGAAAGCAGAAACACCCCATTCCTACCTCTCCAAACCTTCCCCTACGACTGAGCAGTGGGAGGGTGCACTGACCTGGCCAGGGACAGAAAACTAGAGGTCTTTGGTATCTTGAGCCCAGCCCGAAGCCAGAGGTACTTGGCCTGAGTAGTCCAGCCACAGCAGAAGCATCTCCAACTACCCTTCCATTTGCTGACTAAAGCTTCTCCCCTCCCGCTTTTTATCCTGGGGATATTTATTCTCGTGCGAGTGGTAAGAAACACTCACACACCAAGAACCTCATTCTCACACAGAATCTCCCAGAAGTCGATACCCACCTTGACCACCTCTCGGAAGCCCGCGGAGGCTCGCTGAATCGATGGCGTCGCAACAAGCATTATCACTCACTCAAACGGCGCGTCGCAAAATCAACCCAGGAGGCTCTAACTTACGACCAGGACCGTTCAAAACCAAAACTGGCGCAAGTTCTGCGACCAACTGAACTGATCTCTGACAACCAAGAAAGCATAGAACATATTTAGGCACCTGTTGGGCCATCCAAAACCATTACTGATCAACACATCACCTGCCTCATTCACAATCACTCTCAACCAGGGGCGTAGCCAGAGGGGGGTGGAGGGCACACCAGGCCCGTGCCCTCCCCCCCCCCCCCCCCCTCCCGAAATGTTTCGTGCCAGGTTGGGGTGCGGTTTAAGTAGCCTGAATAACCGCCTGAAGTCGCCTGCAGGCACGGAACCTGCAGTTTTAAGGACATTCTTGCTCATATAAAGCTGAAAACAAGGGCTACGTCAAGGTCTGACCCCTGTTCCCGCTCCAGATGCTGTACATGTCAACATATACAGCCCGGCTGAATTTTTTTGCGCCGGATACACCGAGCAGCGCCGGGAAGCTGTCGCAAGCCGATCGAGGCACTCCCGCTGTTTCGCCGGCGAACAGCACAGCCGGAAAATGGCGGAACAGCGAGAAAAGCCTCATATAGGCAAACATGTTGTCTGGACTTTAGCGTGTCATTCCTTGTCTTTACACTGGTACAAAGTATGATCACATGATAGAGCATGTCACTGAATTTTGTTCAGTCAACTATCAAACCTTGATATGTTTAGTCTTCTACCGATATCGCATTTCATTGACTATTGCAGTTCAAAAATTTCTGCTGTATGAAAAGCATTGCTCTGCCTATCTTGCATGTCCTCCACATCAACAAAACTGTACAATTCCCTTTATTTCGAGCTTTGTCTTTTTCGCACTATTCCATTGTTTCCTTGATCAACCTCTTGGTTAGAATCATTATTCTGTATTTGCTTATTCGGAATTTTACTGAAGCCATGTCTGTTCGGTTTAACAGATAGAAATAGAATGTAATTTAAGAAACATGCAAAAAGATCAACATTCAACGGCAGTGCAAAAAGGCGTTCCGCTAAGCGTAAATTTACTATTCACGTTACTCGCACAAAAAATAATGAAAAGGCGATTACTTAAGGACGACGACGCACGTTTGCTAGCTTCACCGCCATAATATACGAATGTGCCGCACGTGCAGTCCACTGCGATTCGAAGGTTATCGCGGGAAACCTACTCTTTCAAATGAAGCAGACAGAACACCAGCTTTAGCATGTCTTCCATGCCAGTTTTGTTATCTTTGGCGTAGATAAAAGGCAACCAAGTTTCTGCTTTATAACAACGAATGTAAAGCTTGAAACCCAAAGGGTGGTCAAGTCAGTCGTGCGGGCCATTGTTGTAGCATGAAACAGCCAACAAGGGAGAGAAGAGTGCGAAATCTTGATTTTCATGGTTCCGAAACGCAACCTGTAGGACGGTGGCATGCGTGGCCGCTCGATGCTGGCGCGATAACCTTCAAATCGTGCTCGGCTGTACTTCATAGCTGATAAGAAAACTTGTTAATCCCTTTCCTGAAGGAAAATCTGGAACACGCGAATCTTGATATAAACTTCCACCTGACACACTTAGGCGACCGCGCCCACTCACGAGCACACTCATGATCACGCTCACGAGTGCGTGCCCGCATAACCGCCTGCTCCACGACGAACGAATGACCCGTGGCCTACCCATAGACCGGCGCACGGGAATTTGGGTCATCATCATCATTATCTAAGTATCTTAAGGTGGGCTTTACTGTTAGCGTTCAGCGTACACAAATCGCAAGTTAAAGTCAGTTATTTCAAGCTTTGTTTGAAAAACAACGCGCAAGAAGCCTTGCCTACATATTTCCCCGTCCCATCTTTTGGCCGAACGCAAGCCCCCCCCCCCCCCCCCCCCCCCCCCCCCCCCCCCCCCCCCCCCCCCAAAAAAAAAATTCCTGGCTACGTGCCTGCTCTCAACTGCCGGACCATCTGCTTTCCTTCCTTCAAAAGAAGCTTTTGGCTTCATGCTAGCTCCGTCGTCTACTTAACACCCTGATTGCCCAAGACTCCAAACCCCGACCTCGACGAACCGTACACACGCGAGGAATTCTTACAAGCACTCGCAAGGTTAACACGAAATTCGGCTCCGGGGCCCGACCAAATTGCGTACAAGCTACTTCGGAAATTGAACGACAAGCCTCCAGATTCCCTCCTTGACTGCTACAACCATCACTAGGAAAAAGGAACACTGCCCTCGCAGTGGCGACAGGCTGATGTTACCTTACTTCCAAAACTAAACAAGCCCTTAGCGTTCGACAACCTACGACCCATATCCTTAACCTTATGTGAGGGTAAACTATACGATGATTTGGTCGCTCCACGCCTTATAGAACTCCTAGAAGACACCGGTCGCTTTCCTCACACCATGTTCGGCTTCCGGGTGCATCTGTGTGCTCAATACGTACACCTACAATTGAAAAAAAAAAAACGATCATTGACCACCTCAGGAAACAAACCCAAAACCCATCCAAGCCCTAGACATACAAGGGGCTTTTGAAAACGTAACCCACACCGCCACCCTACAACTCCGAACCACGGGATGTGGCAAGGCAACTTACAACTTTGTCCGCGCCTTCCTCACAAACCGGACGGCTACCTTACACCTCGGACCATGCAAGACCGACAAATTCTATATCCCCGCCCGGGGAACGCCTCAAGGATCAGTAATCTCCCTTAGCTATTCAACATCTCCTTCTATGGCCTTCTGGCGCAACTTGCACAGTTACCTGACATACATCTTGTTCTATATGCTGATGATCTTATGCTCTGGACTAACACAGGCTCCACAAGCTGTCAGCAAGACAGTTTACAGCAAGCAGTCGATGTCATCTCACATTACATCCGTAAGCGCGGTCTCTCATGTGCCCCATCCAAATATGCGCTCCTTGTTCTCCGAAACAGGACCCGAGGACGACCATCAAAGCCGACACCCCACCCCACAATATCCACGACGGCCAACCGATCCCCACTGTCAAGACCCTGCCGATTCGGGCTTGCACTACCATCACGACGGCTCAGGAGCTGCTCATCTCCCCAGACTACAAACTATTGTATAAAAACTAACGCACCTGATCCGACGAATCTGTTCGCGAAGACATGGCCTCAAAGAATACGACACCAGCCGCATTCTCCAAGCAATGCTAACCAGCTGGATCACATACAGATCTCCTTACCTTGCCCTCAAACCGCAAGAGCAGGTCAAAATTGAAATTATAATTCAGAAACCCTATAAGACAAGCGCTTGGCTTGCTGGTGTACACCTACACCGAACGGCTAGTGCTACTCGACGTCCATACTATTCTAACCGAATTGATGGAGGCCCACATAAACAACCAGTTGCAACGACTACAGCACACCCCAACAAGCCAACACCTGCTGCATAACATCGGTCGACTTGTGGCGCACACTCCCGATACCCCCTAGCGAATACCCACGGCTCTATACACAAACATCCGGGTGCTTCCCATGCCATGTCATCTGCCCCCCACATACAATACTGGACGACGACAGCATCACACCCGCCTCCTGCTTCGAAAATACGGCACTGATTCAACTGCCTCCTTCACCGACGTCGCCTTTATACCCACGACAACGAGCACACGTAGCTGCCGTAGTGCGTTCCGACGCCACCACCCTCGTAACTTCCAGCATGCAGACAGCATCAACGAACTCGGCAGAAGAAGCCGCTGTAGCCCTCGCCATTGCTCACAATACGACTCCACCTATCACGGTTCTCACGGACTCGCAAGCCGCCTGCCCCAGCTACGCTCAAGGTAGAGTTTCCACCCTGGCACTGCACATTCTACCCCAACTCTGCACCCTACACTTTACCCGTATCGTGTGGACACCCAGCCACAGCTCCCTCCCTGGGAACGAAGTGGCTCACGCCACGGCCCACGATCACCTTGCTCGGGCACTCCCAGACGAGGCCGGCCGGCCGAACCTCGACCACGTTCCACTTGCTCTAGCCCCCCTACCCCAAACCTACACCGACATCCCGTGCCACTACAGGGCCTCCCGACGCACGTATCTCCCTCCTCACCCTGTGGTCTCCGTTTCCGAGGACCGCATCTGGCGGAGACTTCAAACTCACACGTACCACAACCACGTCGCCCTCCGCTGCATCTCCCCCACCTGCTATGCACCCAACTGCTCCCGCTGCGACACTCCTAACACGACCCTGCACTTTGTACGGATGTGCCTACCGAACCCGCTCGCTCCCCAACACCCTCCAACGGTTCCGCTACCATAAAGCGATGCGAGAGCGCATTGCGCAGTTGCCAGCTCGAGGACCAGGAAGCCCTGGTCTCTCGGGCGAAGGCGACGGCGCGCAGCCTACCGGAATAGGATGGCCACCCACCACTCCTAACTCTACTCTCTCCTCCTTTCTCCCCTTTTCTGAATAAACGTTTTCCAATCAACCAGCAACGGTACTGACCAACAGAGCAGCCCACTGCCGAATATATGTATTGACCAATGCTCAGTGTAGGTAATAGTTCCCTCAGTTTGGGCGACGGTGCGGTACAGTGTGGACGTGTGGGTGCAGAGGTCCGGTTGAGTACAATGATGTTCCGTACGGGGAATTTTCCCTTTTTTTTGGAAATTTCCCGTGGTAATTTTCGCCAAAAGGGTAAAAGGGCATCTTTAACTCATCCAGGGAATTTCAGGAGTCGTGGAGACAAAAAGAAAATTAATGTCTTTAAACCGGACCTCGCATCATGTATTCCTGTGTTGTTTTTAAAGGGTCCTTAACACTTTGTCCATTTCATGTTAAAATATCCGCAGTCACGTTCCCGCAAGCCCCAAACATCCAAGACTGCTTCCAATCCAGTTCATAAAACCGCAGGGAGCATATCGGGTATAATACCTCATGACAACAAGCTAGTAAGGCGTAAAGCAGCAGCGACTGAAAGGCTGAGGCCTGCTTGCATGTATTGCTTTGAAGTATACAGATAAGTATTTCGGGTGCGCCTTAGTCCGCGTGTTGTCAACTAGAGACGGAGCCAACAGCAGTCCCGGCGCTGAGCTAAAATTACCTCGATTTACCAACATGTCTTGTTCTTTTTCATACGGCCAGTTTTAACTTGGAAGTTTGGCATACAAAGTGAGTACGCGGTTTGGTACAAAACGTGAAATGCATAGTCAAATGCTTCTGCGCGGAATTGTGTAGTAGAATTTCATTCACGCGGAACCTTCGGTTCTCTGAACGACGTCTGAGCCCGACAGGCTACGTAAAGTAGACACAAGGGGCGCTGGCAAATGCCCAAAACCGAACAGGAAACCACATACAGACCTATGAGCTGCCGAAAGAATACGCAGGGAATTGGTGTCAAACATGCGGGGAAAGATTTCCAAAAATAGGGAATTTCTGAACCTACAAATGGGAATATTTCTCCTCAATACGGAACATCACTGGTTGAGTAATGCTTCCTAATAAAAAGTAGCTCACTGAAGAGTAGCGATGCCGTAGGAGTACGCGTTGCTCCTGGAAAGGAGTGCAAGCTAAGAGCTGAGCCGATTGAAAAAATCTATCGGCACTATATTCCCACCCGAGAAATTCTAGGTCATTTTTTGAGTCATCTTTAATAAAAGGAGTACGAAACAGGATACAAAAGTCATCCCTGCAAGTGCAACGTGAATGGTGGCAGCGCGATCGTGTACTCATAGTGCTTTCATCTGCAATTAAGGGGCCCATACGGCCAGCAAAGTCCTACGCCGCTGCCCACCTTTCCACTCTGACCGGGGATCCGTAATTACGAGGGCCCGCGTCAGGGAGGCCGCCAGCTGCCAACTGATCGAGCCGGATCAATACGGGCAAAGCGAAGCCGTGGTTAGGCATCTCGCATGCATCCTCCCAGTTCTCACCGTGGGCGTACACCGAAGGGTAACGGCCGGCTGGTGGCCAAAAGGAGGTCGTTATGAGTTACGAAAGCAGGATAGTCAACGTAGCAAAGGTGGAAGTCGTTCAGCCTCCTTTGCCATTGTTCTAAACTCCCGCTATCAAACTAAAAATACTGTAGGTGAAGACAGCAGAGTGAGGGCATGGCTCTTCTTTATTGCTGGATGAATGCTGACAGGGTAAAGGGCTCATTGAATGCGGTAACCAATGTGTTGAAAAAAAAGAAAACACCAGGCGCCAGGCTCCCTGCCAAAGGAAGCGCCGTTCGGGTTTCGAAGTCGTCATGTACCGACTCGCCGAAAGTTCTGCTTGGGAAGCACTCACTCACTCACTCACTCACTCACTCACTCACTCACTCACTCACTCACTCACTCACTCACTCACTCACCACTCACTCACTCACTCACTCACTCACTCAGAAGCGAAGGCAGGCTATTCTAAGCGTTATCCCGTATACCCGAGCTCCGTATTTGAGAAATATTTTGCTTTTTTGGTTTAAGGGTGGGCTCAAAATTTATAATCACATAGGGCTTTTTTTGTTTCGCCTAATAAATCCCTAGCCTATCAGAACATACTTGGCTTAATTCACTAGAGGTTTGTTCGTTTTTGCTTGCTTACTTGTGCGAGTGAGTGAGTGAGTGAGTGAGTGAGTGAGTGAGTGAGTGAGTGAGTGAGTGAGTGAGTGAGTGAGTGAGTGAGTGAGTGAGTGAGTGAGTGAGTGAGTGAGTGAGTGAGTGAGTGAGTGAGTGAGTGAGTGAGTGAGTGAGTGAGTGAGTGAGTGAGTGAGTGAGAGTTTTGTGGAGAAGCGGCTATTTGGAGACGGTACCTGTTTAGCGATGTCGGTGCACACGCCGTAAACTCATGAATTCACGCAACGTGCGCAGTCATTGCCGCAAGAGGACCTGGCTCCTCTAACTTGTTTTAATAGACGTCGCGGGAATTCCTGGATCCAACCTGCGACTGGCGATGACATGCTTCAGGGTGAGAAGACCGGCCTTCATTTCTTTTCACGAAAAGCCTCCTTGTGGCGTTTGTTCGCTTTTACATTCGACCAGGGAATACCTAAAACCCGCCCCGCATTACCCCATAGCCAATACCGCTTTTTTTTATTTTCAGGTGTCCGAGGTGTCATGTTTTCATAGCGTTCGCATAAGAGATATTCTGCGAATTCCAAGTCTCCATTCCGTCGACAGTTCCCTGAGCGCTTTCGGGGCCCATCGATTTGCTCGTTCCCACCTTGCCGCCACTCAAAGCGTTGCTTGCTATCCTGGCTCTCTTTTTCTCCTTTTACATCTTCAGTTCTACTGTCGTGACAGGTCATCTGCAAGCTGTATCACACAAGAGCGATCTGAAAATACGTGAAGACACAACGTCTCCTTCCAGCAAGGGCCTCGCACACTTTTTTTTTTTCTCTCTTTGGAAATCGCTCCCCTCTTCTTAAAGGCCTTATCGTGTTTGCGTCAATTGCGCAAACTTGGACATCAGCTAAACCTGTCGCGCTATAGAAGATATCGGCTCCGAAATAAAAAAAAAAAGAACTTCAGAAGCAATACCTGTCGGGATTTGAGTGCACAGCCGATTGTGTGAGGTTCAATGCAGAAAGAGTTGACAGACGGTTTTGGTGCGCCATTCACGAAATATTGTGCAAACGCAGACTGCCTTATCCCGTTCAAACCATCGTCCGATACACCACTGGGAGTACGGGCTGCTATGAGGGAACGCAACACAAGGCTATACCGGGGTTTGCACAGCAATATAGGCGTAACGTTTCGCTTTGGGGTCCATCTGCTGGTATGCCGGTGAGTAACTCTTGGCTGAAATACCAGCTGAAACTGTCGCGTATGCTCTGCAGCTTAGGCCTAAAGTTTTGCTTGGAGGTTTTACGACGTACCATTACCCAAAGCTTCACGTGTAATGCGTCCAATGAATAATTTACAATTACCACTCGTTGACAACGTCAGACCTCAAAACGCTAAAACTCAAAACGTCAGACCTCAAAGTTAATGGACTCTTTCGAGGTTTAATGCTAGATTGCCTTAGAGTTGAAGCTCAAGACATTCTAGGCACTGCAATACTCATTGTATGTAGCAGATCGGGGTACCGGTTTACAATGTTAGACCTATAGAAGCGCATGCTAGGCCTTTCGGCCGTTGCGTATACGCGCCACCCCCTGCCTCTGCCTGCGCATCAACTTTGGCAGAAGAGACTTAAAAACCTGAAAATACCGGTGGCTTCTCGAAAGAGGCTTCACCACGTGTTCGAGTTTCTACATTAGTGAAATCTGCTTAGATAAATTGTAGTTTTAATGGTGCTTTCGCACTCAAAGGAAGCAAATAAACCAGTTTATGACAGCCGTCAGCAGAGAAATACCAGCCGTGAGTGAGTTCTGTACCGTAGAAGAGCCGCGATTTGACTGTCGAAGCGGCTGTATGTGATCATTGACTCCATATGGGCCGGCCGCGGATATATAGTTCGAACGCCGAGGGGGAAGAGGCCGCTCTGCTTCGAGAGGCTCAGCGTGCAAAGCATCCGTAGAGTCGCGCTTGCAGAGTGGCATACGGAAACGTCGACCGAAACGACGAGCTCACTCTGTACTTGCTCAACAGAAGGACATTTAAATGCCATGCCACCAACGTCAACCACGACAGCACAACAATACTAAAACTCGACTTTGTGTCCGTCAATGATCACCTACAACAGTTTCGTCATTCAAGTCTTGCGCGTGACTGCAAGCTTCCCTGATTTTTTTTTTCTTCTTTCAATTCACCCACGATCCTTCATCACCATCGTCAGAGGAAGTTGGCGTTCCTGCGTGGCGTATTGGGGCACAACAGCATCGCTGAGGGCACTAAAGCTTCGCTTTAAAAAACGAAGCGTTATTAGGAGACTGACACCAAACCACCCGCTAGACGCCCAATTTCTCTGTTTTGTCAACGCGCGCTTTTAGCGCTGATGAGTCTCTTTTAGAGCACGTGCACGCTTGGACTACTTAGCTAACTAGAATTGCACACTGTCAATAGCTCTCGATTCGGGGATTTGCGTGGTGTAGCTGACTGCGCTGGGAACGGAACGCAAAGCAATGCCGGCATGTGCGAAGTTAGTCGCGAGGTCTCGCAGCGGCAATTCCTGTAAGAAGAAACAGCGTCGTTTTATGGGAGGACACAAATGTCATGCAGTCTTCACTCTTTTTGCCTCATTGCCCATTATGAATTCACCGCAGGTTAAACGAGATTGGTGCAGCTCCTTTCCCGCCCTTTTTAAATATCTATGCAAATTTTAATCGCCGTATTTAATGATAACGATGACGTGGCGCTACTAGAGCCGGGCTGTTCTTTTGGAAAATAATTTGTGAATGAAAATGGCATACAAACAAGGCTGGAGAACCAACGACTCCTTTTTAAGCCCAGGCAAAGTATTTATACTGTAAACCGTTTAATACTCAATTTCTTTTCTTCTTTACCAGGAATGCACGAAATTTTCGGTATAACATAAGGCAGATGTGTCTAAGTGGAAAAATTCGCTTTTAGAAACCCAAGTAAAGCCAATACTATTTTTTGTACGTTCAAGCGTCCACGCTTTCAGCATCATCATCGTCGTAATTATCATCATCATCGTCATCATCATGGTTGTGTCCGCTGCAGTACGCAGGCCTCTCCCAAAGATCTCCAGCCCCGTCTATAGAGTGCTAGCTGGGTCCACCCTTTCCCACCGAACTTAAGTAACTCATCCCTCCATCGAGTCCTTGGCCGACCCCTATTGTGTTTACGTTCTGTTCGTAGCCACTCGGTTAAACGGATAGTCCATCGGTTGTCATTCATTCGCATTAAGTGAACCACACATGACCCTATTTTTTCGCTTATTTTGAGGTAGAAGGTCTCCTTCACCAGTTTGCTCCACGAGCGACACAGCTGTTTTCTTGTCCCTAAGCGGGATCCCTAGGATTCTTCTTTCCACAGCTGGTTGGGTGATCTGTTTCCTTTCAAGTAGCTTGGTGAGACCCCACGTTCCTGCCCCGTACGTCATTACTGGACGAACTAATTGGTTATATGGTTATATACCAGCTTTTGGAGCGGCAGAGGAAGATTACTATTTAGGATATCAGAGTTCCTAGAAAAAAGCAGCCCTCCCCATGCCTATTATGCGGGTAATTTCCTTTTCATGATTGGGATCAACACTTACTACAGCCGAAGGTAGACGTAATCACTTACTGTTTCCAATAATTTGTCACCTACCCTGAAGTCCCGTTCCGTTAGGAATGCTTATTGAACATAACATTTGTTTTTTCGGGTTCATTTTTAATTCTGCAACCAAAATTTCCGAGCTACAATTTGCAAAGCATGCTCTGCAGTTTCCGACTGCTTTGACTTAACAAGACAATGTCGTCTGGAAACAGTAGGTGGCTCAGATAGTCCCCATTTATTCGCACCCCAGATTTCTTCCATTTAAGTTTTCTGAACACACCCTCCAGGCACACCGTAAATAATGGCGGACATATTGTGTCCCCTAGACTGACGCTGTTCCGTATAGGAAACTTACAAGTTCTTTGATGGAGCCGTATAGTTCTCCTACATTCGTCAGTATGTATCTTTCAAGAGTGCAATGTACGGCTTGTCGACATGGGGATCACGTGACGCCTTAATTCATGCTAAAGCGGGCACTGAGTCAAGTGCTTTTTCGTAATCTATAAATGCCATGTACAACGCTGCATTATACTCTGATCATGTTTCTATTACCTCATTGATACCCTGCATATGGTTTAAATCTGAGAAACCCGGCCGGTTCTTGTGGCCGTTGTAGGTCTAAAGTCGCACTTGTGCGACAGAGAATTACCTTTGTAAATAACTTGTAGGTAACTATGAGCAGGCTGATGGGTCTGTAATCTACAAGCTCTTTGGCATTATTTTTCTTGTTAGCGGTTTCCCATGCCTTTGGCGCCGTTAAAGTCCTCGGTCACTGCGAGAATAGGTCTGCAAGTTTTGTTAGCACAATGTCCCTACCAAGGAACAATATATCATCCGTAATGCCATCATCTCGTGCAGCTTTGCCTTCTTAAAGCAAGGCTTTCTATATACCTCAACCAGCCAACGGTTCTTTCGAGGCGTCAACAAACTCCCAACCCTGCGGAGGCGGCGGCGGGGAAGGGCGGGTTGGAGGGGGGCGGAGGGTTTCACTCACGGTGCACACTGTAGATGGCACGGTGAATTTACCCAGCGTTTTCTGCGCCGAGGTGCCTGCTCGCCGGCGAGCGCGTTGGAGGGACGGCTTTGTCGTCTGCTATAGCGACGGTTGTTTTGGGCCTGTTTTGGCGCAGCTTTGCGTCCACTGCGCGCTTCCTTCGCACGGCTCGATTAACTTGTTCGACAGCACCTTATGGGTAACCAGGACCGGACGGAATTAAGTGGCCTTACTGCAAAAATACGTTAAGGATTGGTTTGCAGGTCGGGAAAACAAAATGTAGAGACCCCATACAGACATCTGGCCGCTAGAGAAATGCTACCTTTTGCGAACTGCTTGCCACGAATGTGACTTCGTTTTCTAAATTGCTGAATACCAATTCGGTTTTGTTTTTTATTCAGCGGCTGAGGAGAGGGAGTGCGCTTATTGGCGCGAATCCCAGGTAACGGCTGGCAGGATCTCTGGTTTCGCTCTTTGTAGAGCCACATGTGGGAATTCAAGTGACGTCACATTGTCAATTGTTGTGGTGTCGTTTACAGCTTTGCTTTCCAACCACCTTAACAGCATGGATTGGAGCCAATTTTTTTCATTGCTTCGAGCGCCGCTGGTCACAGCCATTTTTTTCATAGCCGTTGCTAGCGCCGTTGCTTTCATAAAAGTCTCAAAATAACCTTTCTTGTTTTGATTTTTTGTTGCTCCCAAGCCGCGACCGTTTTTGTACTTTAAATGAAGAATTGACAACCAGAACTACCACATGAAAGTAAAGGAAGTGAATGGTACGGAGGAAGAATCCTCAGATAAAGCAAAGAAAGGGCACGAAATTTTGACCAATCAGACACGCCTGAGTTATTGCGCGGACAGAATTGTTTCGCCGTTCAAACTAGGAGATAAACCAGCTAACTGAAGTCGCTTTTCGTAAGGCCGTATAATCCTCAAACATGTATTCTTAAGTTTTCTGAGCAATTCTTTTCATACTTGTGCACATTATCCCTACCGCAGTATGAACCCATCACATATTTTCTGGCTAACAGCGCTCAGATCATTACAAAAGTAGTCGCCTTGCAAATTTGAATCGTTTACGTTGGCGTCTTCGTCATCATCAACAGCCTATTTGGGTCCACTGTGGTACGAAGGCCTCCCCCATTGACCTCCACCCATTTCTGTCCTGTGCCTCTTAGCAGGCTCCGCTCTATCACTTGCCTGACTGCCGCCGTGGTCAGGTGTTCTACAGCTGCTGGGGGCTGAGGGCCAAGATTTGGGTTGGTCACTCATGAGGGGGTCAGGCCAACTACTACACCAGGGTGGCCAGATCCTTCTCTGGTGAGGGAGGGCTGTTTGTGTCCCCAAGAGCCTTCCTAGCATGGTTGAACATTTCCAGTGTAGCCTCCAAGGTATCCGGGATGGTGTTTTACTTCCGTACCAGGAAGCACTCCATACAAGCCTCGCGAAAGTCGGTACCGCGGCCGTAAACCGGGCCCGGCAGTGTGCGGCCAAGTTGTTAGCCCGCTTACTCGCATAACAATCTAACTTTTTCCTCTGAGGAATTTTCAAGCGACAACCAGCTGGTAGGCACAGCAGTTGCAAAGCTAAACAGTACACACATTAGAGCGTGCCATTGAGTTTGCTGCGGTTGTTATCTTGAGTGTATTTTATAAGTTTGATGCCAACGCCATTTCATCTTTTGTCGTAGAGGGACGGAATGAGTAAATATTATAATCCGCAATTTATATTATTTACTTGTTTCCTGTTCATCATTACAAAGGCATTTCTATATTGCGTAAAAACTGCTTCGCTCAGGGCGAATAAAAATTTGGTTTCAGTGCCTGTTCCATTTTGTTCGTGGGCGGTCCGGAATTGGAAAACATTTTCATGGACGATTTAATTTTATTTCTTTGTTCTACGTTCATTCTTATCCCGACACTTCTATGTATCGTAATAGCTGCTTCGGACAGAGGAGACCACTGTCCCCATAAAACAAATATTTACATTTTGCCCTCTACAGCCGTCTGTGCAAACGCTCCCCTAACGATCGAAAACTGCGTTTCTATTAACCAGTCTCTCTCTCTCTCTCTCTCTCTCTCTCTCTCTCTATCTCTCTCTCCTATCTCTCTCTCTATCTCTCTACTCTCTCTCTATCTCTCATCTCTCTCTCTCTCTCTCTCTCTCTCTCTCTCTCTCTCTATCTATCTATCTCTCTCTCTCTCAGAATGTGGGTATGCCTTTGCACTTAAAAAAGAGTTCACTGTGGTTCAAGATAAAAAATTTCAGCATTTGTGTTCAGGCAAACCAAGGCATGAGTAAGAATTTGTAGCATGCAGAAGTGACAAGTGTGCAGCAGTGTTTAAAATTGAATAATAAGCATCATTTATAAGAAAGGCGGTGCCTACATTGTAAAAACTTTTGAAACTTTGCACCTCTTCTGTAGGAATGTGTTTATGTATTCTTACTTGTATTCTTCCTTTTGTTTATGAATTTTTGCTTTATGTACTTTTGTTTATGTATTCTTACTTGTATTCTTACTCGCTCTCTCTCTCTCTCCTCTGCTCTCTTTCTCTCTTTCTCTCTCTCTTTCTCTCTCTCTCTTTGTCTCTTTCTCTCTCTCCATCACCTGCACTTCTACCAACTAGTGTCTTGCTTTTTTTTCTCGGCGGCAAAGGTAAAGTCATTTTAACCGCGGTCGCGCGCTCTCCAGACGGCCAGGATAGCCGAAGCTGCGGCATGCCGCTGACATGTGCGCTCCGGGCTAGTGCACGTTGCCGGCGGCCCCCCTCTCGGGTCGCCCTAATGGATTGGTGAAAGCGAGCACACGGTCGGCACACCGGCCGGATAAAACAGGCGGAACAACAAGCGGCACCGAAGCAGCGCCGACAGCACTTTCACGGCCCCCGACCACCGCTTCGCTGCTTCGATCGACGCTTGGCTGCGCGAAGACGAACGCTGGTGTCTGGCTCTGGCCACCCCCCACTTGTCCCCGAGACGTCCGAAGGGAAACTTGCTCGCACGAAGGGGCGCGCGAGGACAGGCGAGGCAAGCAGAAATATTATGCGGGTAGTCATTAGCGATAACCACGAGACGACTACTTAGCGCTGGAAAGCGAGTGGGGTGTTGAAAGCAGACGGGGAACGCGATAGGAGGCAACTTGGAGAGTTTTTGGTTTTGCTGAATAAAGCGGTCATTTGTGCGGTTTACGAATTAAGGAGCACCGAGGTGGCCTGGTTAGCTGGGATCGCTGGCTGCGTGCGTGCGGTACGCCACGTAAGTTCCCCGGGATTCGGTTTGTTTGCGAGTCTTCGCGCGGTTTTCTGGCGGGAAATGAGCTCCGGATGAAGTTGCTGCTTAGAATTTTTTTTTCTTCCGCTAAGCTGCTGTAATTGCCCCTGAGAGTGTGCTGCCGAACAGGAAGAGGTTTTTTGTGCTAAAAGGCAAAGCCTGGCAGCTGAAACACTAATGCAGAGGTTTTCGCACAGGTAAACCAATACGTTTGAAGATTACCGGCTCAAACCTATATAATCAGTCGAAATCATGTCCACCAGTCTTTTTTTAAACTTGATCGTTTCAACAGAAGTGAAACTACTTTCTCTATTGTTTCCTTGGCGCGATAGGCTGTTAACTTTCATTCTGTACGTGTGTGTATGTGCCCGCGTGCATATAATATATATATATTATATATATATATATATACAGAAAGATAGGTCGGCAGTCTACAACGCCAAAGGAGGCATAGGGGTGCTAGGATTTTTTTTTTTTTTTACTGTGGTTAGTGCAGTTAACATTTTTGAAATATACGTAAGAAAGACAGAAAGAAAGAAAGAAAACACGCGCCCAGCGTGGGGACCGAGCCCACGCCTTTCAATTAGATCTCGAATGCCTTACCAATTCGGCTATCTGGGCGACTGTGTTATTCTTCACTTTCTGGGGTATTTATATTTACTAGAATGGTATCTGACGCTTGAGGGTGGTGGCCAGCGCCACTCTGACTTCACGGGGAGAAGGGGACCTTCTTTTTCAACCCCTTGGGCGTGACTCGAACGTCTACAGCCTGTCATGAGCGGGTCAACTGGCGGGGAACCCTCTTATGCTCTTGGCATCAAGGCTGGCAGAGCCGAGACCCTCGCTAGGCGCTCATTAAATTGATGTTTTTTCGTTTATTTAGTAGTCTCAAGCTATAGTAGACATGAGAGAGTCCGATCTGTCTCCAGGAAACTAGGTTGGCCTCCCGGACATAGTCCAGCAACGAACGTTAGGCAGGACCATGGAGCCACCGATGGTAATGCGTGTCTCGCCGAAAATTTAGGCCTGCTGCCATCAAACACTTCCGTCGAAGGTCCTTAGTTCCAGGGCATGAAGACAGAAATAAGGGTTGACAACCCTCGGAAAGCAAAGGGGAGAATGTGAGATGAAGAATTTGAAAAGACAGAAAGAAAGTGAAGAAAAAATGCCCGCCGCAAGGGATCCGAACCCACGACCTTCAGAATACGCGCCTGGTATCGCTGTGCATAATCCTCTAATCGGAAGGGCGTGGAGGGAACGTTATCACTACCTTTTTGCGAACAAAGTTTGAACGTTGGCTGAACAATTTTTACCGCACGGTGGAGAATCAACGTCACACTTCTAGCGCACTGTAGTTGTACGCGGTGGATTTTACCTATACGCGTCGGCTTTTTCACTTTATACTTGCAATGAAATTAGATTACGGTTTCGGGTTGCCACCAAATGCGCTTAATTTTAATAGTAAATGGGCTTTTCATTACGATTAGGCTGTTGAGTAGGAAGATACCAGGTAATCGCCACAACGCGTTTTTAATTCAATATTAACTGTTCACGTTCCCAAATTTTTGACATTTTATAACCATTGACAACAAGCATCGTGATACACTTGATTACGCTTTGGGCATGATACCTTTACGACGCTTTGGGTGGCGCATAGCTGCAATAAAAGCTTCCTCGCCAGGTAGCACCCCATTTTTTACGGATATTACTCCACAGAATACTGGTCAGCTTTCCGGACGCTTAGAAAGTTGCGTCATATAATATCAATATTTTCATAACCTTCCAACAAGCTTCTCCCCCCCCCCCCCCCCAACTCTCCAGCCGAGTTCTTCTTTTTATGAATTCATGTGAGGAAGAGGGGGCAAAAGTAATAAACACCACCGTATACTCCAGATTCCAGGTTATTATCGCTCCCCAATAATAAACAGCAGTACAGAAAGTACGTAAAGGTAGGGAAGAGAACGCGCGCAGAAGGCGCTGCTCTTCGATCGACCTGCCCCTCGGGAGGCATTGAAGCAAGGCAGCTGCCGGACAGGTGCCCGAAAAGAGCGCAGATGAAAAAAATCCGGCGCCGGATTTTATTGGCTTACTTCAGCTTCCCTGGGCAGGGAACGATCGGCAATGCTCTAAATATGCAAAGATCAGAAGCATATGTCTTGCTGAAATACCTTTTTTTTCTCTCGTATGCCAAAAGACGCTTGGACGCTGTTTTTTTCCGAGCTATACTGAAGTTGTCAGCTGTTTCTAGTTGAGCAAAAGCATCGATTCAAAACTGATTGCGGCGCATTGTAGCAGGCCCCTCCTTTCTTTTGGAAGATCGTGGGGTGAGAAAAATACCATCACAAATTCAGAAGTGTACACTTAGTAAAATGGATTGGCTACTCGATGGTCGACAAAATTAGAATTCATCATCATCATCACCATCATAATCATCATCGTCGAAATCCCATTTATCTCCACTCTAGCACGAACGCCTCTCGTATAAACGTCCTTCCCCTTCTAAACTTCAATGTTCAAATGCCTCAATTTTCTCCTCATCATCGTCTTCTCCTATTTTGAATCCCGTCTCGGGGTAGCCATTCTTCCTGCACTCAAAAAATGTCCTCTAGTCTGCCCTAGCCCTCTAGTCTAGTCCTCTAGTCTAGTCTAGTCTAGTCTAGTCTTCTTCCCCACAATGGATATAGAAGGTTAATCACTGCAATAAAAGTGGTAAGGTAGGCCAATGACAACCGAAAGCATAAAATCTAGCTTGAAAAGTGGGGTCCTTGCTTTGACATCACGCGATTCGAGTATGACGATTTCCATTGCGCGATGTCACAGCGCCCATCACTTTTTCGGTGAAATTATGTGTCGGGGCTCTTTATTTCCCAGATTAGTTCACGCGGATGCCGTGATTTCTCACTTAGAAGCATTGCCGCAAAGCAGGTCAACAGAAATTTTTTTTTTTAACACGAAAGTGTTTTATTCCTGGATACACAAAGATTTGACTGACGTCATATCCGTCACGGAAATGACGCCAGTACAACGATGCAAGCGGCCTTCAAAGGGTGCACCCCTGCACACAGCGTTTTCTTGCGGGGAAGCAACCTTTTGTTCTAAGGAGTACGTTATACTTAGGGTTGTTCGTTTTCGGGTTTCATATTTTAACAAGAAATTGTTTATGCCAAGATACTCCAAGATTTCACTAACATCATATCCATCAGGGAAATGACGCCAGTACACCTTTGCAGAAGCTACCCGCCAGCAGGACGTCACTCGCCAAGCACACCCACTAGACAGCCGCCGACCCGCAAATCATGCTCAGCTTCAGATTTCACCCCACGTTTCACTTTCGGATTTTACCGATTCGTATGACAGAGGAATCAACCACAGTTTTTTTAGTGTGGTGTCCCGCACGTTATCAGGTTTTATTAATTTTTTTTCTTAATTTGAACTAGTGCTCCTTCCACCCGAGCTTTCTCCCTGATTGAGACCGGTCCATTTTCTATGCGAAATCGTTACTCCAGTCGTTCTACTTTAAAAGGCTGGTTTAGTTTGCCTAAGCTTCCTGTTGAAATGTTCAGAAAGTACTCAAAATTCTTCCTCGTAAGCCAACGCCGCGAGTACGAATCGGTATATCCCCTCCCCTTTAATGGCTAGAAAAAAACATGCTGATGGTAAAGGCCACAACCCGAAAGTAAGTAAATTACCTATTAAATAAAGCGTTGCGATTGAATAGCGCTGAAGGGCTTATAACTAAAACACAAATCGAAAACCTTCAACAGAATAATGCAGAGTGATCAGGGCGGGCCCAAACGGCGACGAACAAACGCTGCCATGAGAGGTCAAGAATAATCGCATAGATCACAAACAGAAATTCTACTCGAGATATCTTTTGGAAGAATATGGTTTTAAGGAGTATGAATAAATGCAGCATATTTGTGGCATTCACACCAAAGAAGTGCAAGAAAACATGGTGCGCAATCAGGTTAGCTATACAAGAAACAAAAAAAAAACTACCATGCGTACAATCACGTCGTATTTGTTTCGCTACTTACAGTCGTGAAACAGATCGTTTTGAAAACGACTTTAATAATGTACATGCGAGTGTAAACAAACGAGTGCGTCCTCGTTTGCCAGCAAATTGGGGAAGTCTATGCTATACCAAGACCCAACCAAGCTGTGAACGACGCAGATTTTTGCTGGAACAAAGACCACCTGACATTTTCGAGAATTATCGTGCCAGAGCTAAAACACCAACATCAGCTTCAGCGCGTTTCCAGCAACCGAAAGCTGGCGGTGATTAAACGTTCTACCTCAGTTCGCTAGGCAAGAATTGTGAAACTTCTTGTTCAAAACTGACCACAGAGGAAGCAGGAGGAGGTACTTTTTCAGCATTCGTTCGGCGCTCGCCAGAGGAACGTAGAGAGGAAGACAGATAGGAGTTCGCTGAGGACTCGGCTTTATTAGAAACCTCCTGATATAAACGGACAGCGGCGGGGTCGCGAAGGCTGGAGCCATTGTGCGACGTCGCGGCCATTGTGTTAAAGCCTAGCGACGATTAATCGGTGAGGACGCACGAGGTCCTTTGGGCGGCAAGTCTTTCAGCGAAGCCCGTGTGTATACTGCGGGGCGCAACGCTGGGCCCAGCGAAGGCAGCGTTCCGAATAAAACGGCGATTTGGAATGCAAATTGCCACGGGCAGTGTTTCATTGTCGGAAGAAGAGAGCTTCGCCATGGGGCGCTCCAAAATTACCATTGACGGCTTGGACAAAGGCTGCGCGCGGAAACACACATAAGCGTGTGTGCCGTTTGAGTGCTGCCCTCTCTTGGCGCTTTTTTTATTTACGGTGGCTGACAGCGGTTCCCGTACAGGTACATGCAGCATGGCGTGGATTCTATACAACATTCAAGGGAAACTCCACTCAGTGTTAGCTCATTGTTCATGCTCTCGAAATGCTCCTATACAAACTAGTGTTTGCGTGACGGCTTGACTAACTGCCTGCCTGAGTAACTCATTGCCTTCCGGCCCTAACAACCCAATTCTAGCTTTTGTTCGTGTCTTCCCCCTTCGTAGCCTGCTATAAGTTGAAGGGAAATGACTTCGTGCTCCCGACCCACTTAAGACATGCCACTGTATGAACAAGCCGAAACTTGGATACCAGATACCAGGTTAGAAAGGGATACCAGATTATTGGAGAATATTGCGCCAAACAAGTAACGAAACGCTACGTCAAATCAGGCAAAGGGAACAGCTGAATAAAAAAGCAGAGTTAATTGCGAAAGAAAAGCGGAATTTTTCCGTACAACTCGCAGGAGTGTTCATTGACGTTTGCAGGAACTTCTGGTTGGTGTATGCAGGGAATGGTACACGCCGGTTGCCGGGATGAAAAAAAAAATTCAAGCATCTCCACGAAGTGATCATGACGTATGTTGATGCGAAGCACGGGGGATCATTTCTTACCCTGATAAATCACCAACGTGAGAGTGCTTACTTGCTGCTAAAACGATTTCTAATCCAATCCAATTCAATACAATTAAATTTAATCCAATCCAATCCAATCCAATCCAAATCCAATCCAACTCGATCCAATCAAATCCAATCCAATGCTCCTCGCGCATGCGCGGCATGGCTATCCAGGAGCTCCTCTCTCTCTCTCTCTCTCTCTCTCTCTCTCTCTCTCTCTCTTCTCTCCTCTCTCTCTCTCTCTCTCTCTCTCTCTCTCTCTCTCTAACCTTCTGTGAACTTTTTATTTTGTTCTTGTTAACCTTTTGTGAACCTTTTGTGAACCTTTTGTAACCCTTTGTGTACACGGAGCTGTGCCGTGAGCACGGACGCCGGACGCCGGACGGACAAGCCTCGGCCTTAATAAAGGTGCTTCGCCCCTAAAAGCAGAGGTAATTGCGAAAAGCGGAATTTTCCAAACTGCTCGCAGGAGTGTTCGTTGACGTTTGCGGGAACTTTTGGTTCGTGTAGGCAGGGAATGGCACACGCTGGTCGGTCGCCGATGTGAAAAAACAGCGATCGGAAGCAGATAGAGGGAGAAAGGAAAAAGAGGGGGGAGGAAGGGTGCACTATAGGTCAGTCGGAGCAGACGTGCAACGACTGCTTCAAAATGATCGACTCCAGGAGAGGGGCGAGTCAACGCGGCTGGCGTCCTTCTGCACAGCAGTGGCACCGGCGCCGGTTCGCACATTGGGCAACTCGAAATCGGGGTCACGTGCTCACAATGCGTGAACAACCTTGGACGACCGAGTGCGAGAAATGAAAAACCAGGCGCGCCAGTGGAGCGCTATATACCGCCGTTTGTACGTGACTCCGGGAGAGGAACAGAGGAGGGTGCCGCCCTCTTTTCAATCGGCCAATCACGTAGCCAATCAAGGCACAAGTGGACGACCGGGCCACTGGACGGGAAAACAGCCAGAGCACCGCCGCCGCGCACGGTCCAGAACACATTCATTTCGGGGGTGGTGGTGGGGACCGGCAAATGAACAGCAAATGAAGTTGCTCGGAAAGCGGCTCTTAATGACAATGGGAGTTGCGAAAACAATTCGTTAGCAACTCCATTGGCATTCTGGGAACCGGGCAACGTGCCAGTCTCGTACTCTTGTTCGACGGGGCTAGTCGGAGGAAAACACTGCGGCCTCGATCAGAAGTACAAGAGACAGACGCTGAGTAAGACTGACGCGAGCAAAGTTCGTTTCCGTGCGAGAAGAGGTGAGGAAAAATTACTCCAGATCGTGACAAATGTTCTCTTGATCTTGTAGCAGCGATGCAAGCACGGCATAGACAGCAGCCACGATGTGGAAACTCTAAAGGTAAAAAGAAAACGTCTCTGAACTTCGAAACTGTGAATGAAACGCGGAGAGTTGATGACGAAGTTGCGGCAGAAAAAGGCTTGCGCAAGTGCTCAGGCTCAGAAGTTTAAATGCTCGCAAAATAGTTACAACTTGAAATGTTCAAAACGGGTTGACTTCAATTATTATAGGAACTCAAATGACTACTTGCACATTACCGTTCTTTTGAGTATTAAAAAAGTCACAACTTATAGCAATTTCCGCATACATAACGTTTACTGTTTTTTTCTTTTTTTTTCATCGTTCCCCTTCCCCATGTGTAGGATAGCAAACTAGGCCACAGCCTGGTTGACATTTCTGCCTTTCATTTACCTTTGTTCCTTCCTTCCTTCCCAGCATATATGGTATGATTTCAGGCAAGAACAGTGGAAATGAAATAAAACAAATGTAAAAAAAAAATTAACTTCGAAGCAATCCATTAGCACAGCATACAACATACCTGACGTGGAGGAGTAGAAGTATGCGGGACAAATAATCAGTTCAGATTAGTACCCCGATAAATAATGTTAGGCCTAATAATGAACATAAGGGGAGGGTCTTTTGGGAAACCCTGCCAAATGCCAAAAGATGCTTCAACTACGTCCCTACATCGGGAGACGTTTCATCACTGCGTCCTTCTTAGGCTATGCATAAGGCATAAATCATGAAGGAACACTTCGATGAACCGAACGCACCCTGAAAAAAGCCCACATCATGAATGAACAAGAGGAAATTCCAGCTCGAACTAAATAAATAAAAAAAACGTTTGGAGCCCCTAAATAATTCCGTAGGAAGAATCCGTGGACACGGGTTGCTGTGGTCTCCTACACTTATTGTAGATGCGTCAGCGCGGTCGAAACCAGAGAGCGCGATGACATTCGACCGCCCAGGAGCGCGGTCGTGCGCCAGGTTGGGTCGCGTGGCACTGCTGACACCGGAGGCTAAGCACCGCCTATGAGGATCATGGAAGTATGCGGATGATGTTGACAGTGCTACAATTCTTATAGTCTGTAAATGCGGGAATTAGTTGTCGCTGATTAAAGTGTAGCGGCAAAATGTTGCTGAGTTTGCTGCTACTGCGTAAAGTCTCGGAGTGTACTGTCGCTATGTGGCGGCTTATGATGTCACGACAATGTCTGACTACAAACCACCTATGCTGAGATCTCTCAGCTGACGTTTCTGCACCTCACGTCCAAAAGAAACTTTGCAAAATTTGTTGTCAATTTTTGTCATTTGTTCTTCCGTCCAACTCTTGATTTCACTTCACGTTCACACCACGCGCCTTATGCAAGCTTGCGCCATCTAAAGAGTCGCCCGCGAGGCAGCGCCCAACCTCATTCATTGCCCTATGTTTCTTTACAACTGGTTGAGTAAGGCGGCTTAGCACAACTTGCGCCCTCTAGTGAATCGCCCCCCAGGCATTTCTGTGCCACTTTTCTCCCGAGGCTTGCAATATGGAAGAAAGTTTGTGGCTGCCAAACGATAAGTTGGGAATAGACAGACCAGAGAACTAGGTGGAGTGATGAGCAAAAAATTATCTAGGGAAGGACTTTATTCAGATGACGGAATGTGGGAGCAGACGGAATTTATTAATTCACTGAAAAATGCCTTTTTAAAGCGATGCTTTCTACCTCTACCCCCAAGGGTTCTGTCGTGACCGTTGGTGTCAACAGAAAACTCCCACGAACAAATAAAAGAAGTTACCAATATTGGAAGAGCAATATCTATATTCGTTTGAATACTCGTACCTAGAATACAGCAAGTTTGGTGAGGTCCTACTAAACTAGTGATGACAAGTTGAAGATGCGTAGATAACATTTTTTGCAAAAATTTTGTAATCTACATTGCAGAGGAGATATTCGCCGATAGCCGTTCACAGAGTTCAACTTTTGTTCATCTTGCGTTTTCGGAATTAAAACTGTGTTTTCTAAATAAAAGGTTGCCGGCAAAACGTCATGGTCATATGCTGCTGTGAATATGTCGAACAGAACGGGAGCAAGGATAGCAGAGAACTTTTGATAAAACTCTCCACTCAAAACATCTGGACCAGGGGTTTGTTGGTCTTAAGGTCAGAGATGGCAGCCTTAACTTCGTCAAGTGTAATAGGCCCAGAAAGCAGAGCGCACTAATCGTCTGTCAGCTTAAGCAGTAAACCAATGAGGGAAGTAAATTCGTGCCCCCGAGCCAATGGACTTGACCCCGAAAATAGTGGGCTGCAGTGGTCATTAAAAGTACTAGCAAGTTCAGCTGCTTCAGTGTACCTAATACCGTTATTCTGAATTTCAATTACTCCCTTTGCAAGTGCTGACGCCCGCTTATCACTAAGTGACCAACGAGTGGGGTAGCTATCAAAGACTTTTTCAGTTCTCGACCCAATTAGAGCGCCATGATATTTTTCAGTAACATATTGCTGAAGTTGGGCTTTAACAACACCAATTTCCTCTGCACCTGATCCTAGACTGACTGCTTCGAGTTCATGAAGCTCAGCCAAGGTACGAGTTAGTTCCCGTACACAAAAATGTCTTTGAAACTAAAGGCGAGCGGATTCTTCTATTGCGCAATTCCTTACCTCCTGTTTGAACAGATCCCATTTCTGATACTGGGAGTTTCAAGAATACAAGTCAAGCAATCTGACCCACGTTAAAAAAATTGTTCATCAACCAATAAAGAGGTATTAAGCTTCCACAAACCCCTTTGCGGCAGCCCACTAAGCGGCCATGATTTTCCAACGCAACACATACCATGCAGTGGTCTTTGAAGAAGATCGGGCGTACAGTATAGCCAGATATGCTAAGCATCTCTTCTGCTGAAACATATATCCTGTCAAGACGGGAATTCAAATTGCACTGAAAGTGATTAAAATGCATAGTACTCCCTTTTTTCTGACCAACATCGACAAGACTATCATGCACTAAATCAGACAGGGGGACTGCACTTTGTTCATAGCGTGAACGTGGTCTAGATCGGTCCTGCTTACTACAGACACAATTAAAACCCCAGATGAGGAAGATTTTCCGTTGTGGGCGCAGAAAATGCCCTAGCAATCCCTGCGGAGACAGAGGCGACAGACGGTGTACTCACCGAGCAGAGCTGCGGGTTTACCACCGGCGTTCTCGCTGAATGTTAAGTGATAGCGTCACGTGACTTCTCGCGCCACTGCGCGCAAGGCCCACGGCACCTGTAGCGGCCAAGTGCGCGCCTTGCACATGCGCTAGGAGTTACAAAAATTGAAAGAAGCTCACACCAACGCATGGAGCCCCACTTCTCCGTCCCTGAGGCCAATCTCGTCACCCCCGTCGGGGGCGGCAGACACGGAGGAGAAGTGAGATCGTCTAACGCCGGCTTTTAGCGTTCTTTACTTTTATAAAAAAGAGTTTCCACTCATGTCGTTCACCAACACAACTCAATCAACCACCGTTCATGAATCATGCATTGAATATCTCTGTGAAGTAATAAAGGGTGTGTGTGGCTAAGGGCATTTAATTGTATGTAGTTTCACTATTTGTAGAGCCGCGTGTGTGAATTCAAGTAACGTCGCATGGGTAAACGATCTTGTTGTGGTACAGCTTCGCTTTTTAACCTACCTTACAGGGTGTATTGGCGCGCATTTTCTTTTTCTGCGGCGGGCGTCCACCTATTATGGGTATGATTGTGACTGTTCAAAAACTACTCTGAGTGTCACCTGTCGCCGCTGTCGTTGTGGGTGTCGTTTGACAGATGTGCGTCCAGCTTAAGCTTGTTTCGTTGGTTGCACCAAAGCATTGTTCCCTTGTTTGCTATCGAAATTCAGTTGACATTGTTATGCATAGGAACTCAGCATGTGTTACGTGATGGTTGATATATCACTAGTATTTAATACAAAAAACTCGATCAGCTATCAGGCTTTCGTTCCAGGAAAAAAATAAGATGGGTACATTATGTAAATATTGTACTTTGGAGTATGTACGTATATCATACCTCCGTGCGCGCTAAATAACTCTTTTTGCGCCTGCGCAAACCTTCCAAAAGGTGCAGCAGATACGTGAACAAAGCCAAAAAAAGGAAACCTTCCTTTATTCGGTTTACTACTAAAGCCACTAAAAACAGCGCTCCCTTATTTGCGCATCCTTTTTACGGCACATTTATGTTTTTCTCTCTTCGAGCAGTTAAATTATAACAATCTTTGGGGACCCCACGATCCCCAGAAAATAAAATTATCAGCCGTTACACATACCTCAATGAACATGCATCGGACATGTATAAACATTCACATGTGCAAACATGTCCGAATTTAACGCCGCAAAAACTAGTTTTCTCGCGTTCAGGGCCGTTAAATTTCAATTTCACACCAAGCTAGGACATAATTTTCGAACCCGCTTCCTTCGTACAACTTGGAAATCAAGAAAGAAGAGAAGAAAAAGAATCTTTAACTTTGCCCTAAGCGAGATGCGCTGCCTCATTTTCTTTTCCTTCCCTCCGCCGCCTTTCTCCCCTTTCGCGCGTCTTTTTAAGGACGTATCATTGCAACACCGTTCCCTTCCACCCCGTCGCCGCAAAACTCGTCGGAGCAACGGCCGTTGGCCGGAACGGTAACGACCCGAATTGACTCCGGAAATGACCGTGGGAGGATCATTTCAACGAAGAAGTTATCTCCGCTCGCCATTGCCGCCGCCTCTTTCCCCCGCGCCACAATACATCTCCCAACCTCCCTATTTGCGCCGGCAGAGATGAATAGATATACAGACAGATAGATAGCGGCCTCTGCTTCGACCCTCTTTCTCGCCTGGGCGCCATTACGCCATCCAGCACCATTTCAGCTTGCAAGGGCGGCTCGGGGCCGAGTGGGAGGGGCTGTAATGTTTGAGGTCTGTAATTTCGCCACCGGCCGGACGGCGACGACTGCTGCTGTTGATGTTTGTTGAACTTTTCCTTCCAGATTGGGTGCAAGCGTCTTCCCCCCTTTGATTTCTTTTTCGTTTGTACCTCTCATCGTTTTCAGTCGCCAGCTAAGCGCGCCTCCTCTGGCAGCAGCGACGCGCCCGGACACGGCGCGTTTACGCGCTTCAGGCATGTATATTATTATTGTCGTACGTGGGTGCCACGCGGCAAAGCCGTATAACAGGAAGCGTTTTTCAACTGGCTACCACGTTTTCGGGCCGGCGTTTACGACCGCTTATTTTCCTCTTCATTTCAGTCGTGTCCTCGGTCTCTTCTTTTTAACGATTCGGGCGCGCGCGAGTTGTAACCCGATCCCGGGGAGGGCGAATGCTGTTGGCCGTCGCTGAGAAACAGATTTTGTTTCGGTCGTTCGGAATCCATCGTATTTCAGCGAAATTGAGGTTCCGCTTGGACAACGCGCGCGAGATTTTATCTTTCTTCCCCTCCCCCTTCCTTTTTTTTTTGCTGTAAAAGGAATGCCGCTGTCGAGCTCTAAAATGCGACGGGGTGCCTGCCTAGAATGATGAATTCAGCCACGAAAGACCAGAGTAGGGCTTCGGCTATTCTCTTTATGATACGGAGCGCTCGTATGTTAGGCTGAAGGATCTTGTGAAAGCAGCACGGGGACAAACAATTTGATGCTTCGAAGATATTTTATAGAGACTACAGTGTTTAGCCAAGCATTACCTTTAAAGCTACATTGAAATTGAGAAATAGGGGAACTAAAGCAAGGCTCTGCCTAACAGGTATTACGATGTAAACGAGAAGCTTCGGGACCCAATATTTGTGGGCATATTACGGGAAAGGAAGAACCTGTAAGACCAACACAATAGTTCGTTTAAATACGACTCAGATTTCCCAATCTAACTGCAAAACTGTCAAACATTCTGTGTGCATACAAAAATGCGAATAATCTTCAGTACTTCCTAGCGACCTCTTGCCCAGCTCCAGTTCGGGGCTCGCCCATACATATCATCGTTGACGCACCGCAAGTAGATGGAGATTTATCGCGGTGAGACTGAAATTTGGAAACCAAAGAGTGTCCCCGTTTGGTTCGAGCATGCAGGGAGGATGGGACGCTGGTATCAGCCCGGTGAGGCGAAAGTGACCGACGTGGAAAGTTCCATTTGTCTCCCTTATCCCGAAATAAGACCGTACGACCCATTCAAAGAAACTTACGAAGTTCGTTAAATATTGTTGAGCTGACCGACACGACCCCGAGGTGCATGGGAAGCCCAATCGAAGGCTTGATACCAATCACGATTAAATTGTAACGCTTTATCCAACAAACTGTAAAGTGAAGCAATATTTGCCTCTTCCCCCTGGTTTTGAGGGGGCTGTTTCTGCTTCCAGGCCTGGAGCGCCGGCGGGTTTAGCTTACACCATAAAATACTAACTGGTATCCAGGTAAAGCGTCTGCGGGGCCCAGAAAGAGGCTCGCGGAAGGTGAACTTACGCGAGATAAGGCTTATTTTCTCGGACAGAGCCCTCGAGCGAGGAAGCTACCTGTTGTGGAGGTGGAAGGTGACTGAGGTACCCCCCAGTTCTCGTGTCTGTAACTTTCTCACCGCTTGGTGCTGGCGGCCTCTTCGACAGGGGGATATAAACATTGAACGTTTCTCCTTAGGAATCGTATTTATGAACGCACTCACCATGGCTCACCGTTCTGAAGAATCAGAAACAATGTAAAACTTAACAGCAAAAAAAAATGATCAAGATAGGTTACTTTCAACCTGAGAATGCCACGATGAAAGCTTCGCGGTTACGGCGATTCCCACCCATCCTTCGGATCCGTAAGCTCTCTCTCTCTCTCTCTCTCTCTCTCTCTAATGCAATGTGCAGTGACTGACAACAGGGGACGGCGATGGAAATTTCAGTTAAGGCCGAACCGCATGGAGCGTTTTTTCACGCGATTTGCGCGCGTCGGCGTTGCGCGTGCGTTTTTTCGACGCCCGTGTCGACGATTCCGCGCCCGCGGCAGCATCTGCCTTGGCTAGATTGTGACGCGCGTCGCGCGCGGCAGTAGGAGGAGCCTGGCAGCTTGCGCCAATGGGGAGGCGCGCGCCTCATGGCGGCGGTTTCGAAGCGCCTGAGACGTATCGAGACAGCCGGCTGGCTCCGCCGGGGATGTTTAGGCTTACCACCCGAGCAGATATTGAATGGGCGCTTTCACTAACGGCGCGGATGATGTTTTATAGTACCGTTTTCACCCACATTATAAGCTGTTTTACCGCACAAGCAACTTCGTGCGTACCTTGAGCGGCATTTTAGACAGCGCTTAGAAGCGGTCGCTCGAGCTCCCGACACCACTTCGCTCCCGAAGCCGCCGCCATGTTGCCGCCGCCTGCCGCGGCGCGCGCAGCGTGCGGGTGGTTACACGGCAGCGTCAGCGCGCCTGTGGCGTGCGCGGCGCGTTTTCGCGAGCAGAAAACGCTCCATGCGGTTCACGCTTTACGTCGTTCGTGTTAAAGGGACCCTGCAACAGTTTGTTCAACATTTCTCGAAGCCCCAATTGCTTGCAGAACGTAGTCAACCAACACATCCAGTACCTAGATTAGGGGGTCTCAAAGTACCTCAGCTAAGAATTACCGCTTTATGCCGATCAGATAACTCACAAACTTTCTATTTTTCTTTTATTTCCGGTCTCGACACTCTTAGGCCGGCGGAATTGCGTCATTACAGCGGTGTAAAGGTGATTGGCCGGCTTTCCTTCAATGGCAGCAATGAGCGCATTAGAGCGGCTTTGAAAAAAAAAGCCACAAGAGCAAAGCAGAAACGGAAAGCGTATCTGCTGCGGAGAGCGAATGAAGTAGTGCCGCGCCGTGCTGGCGATAACTATAGCTTTCGTGGTGCTTCCCGACGCAAAGTAAAGAGTGAAAGCGTTTATCAGTAGTGTTGCAAAGTTCCTTCAAAAAGAGACCCCGAAACACTTTTTCTAAGTTTCTTTTCTAAATGCTACATGCTTTCGCAACACAGTCAAGCAACACATCCAGTACTAAGAGTAGAAGATCACGAAGCACCTCAGCCAAAAATTACTGCTATATGCCCATTAACCTAAAAGCTTGCTCAAAAAAATTTTCTCTCTTTCTTCGATCGCTCGAATTACATCATTACAGCGGTGTAGCGGCTATTGGCCGGTTTTCTTTCTGTTTCAGTTATAAGCGCATTTGACAGGCAGTTAAAAAAAAACAGCTACAAAAGTCAAGCTGCAAGCGGGCACGCGCTTTCAGCTCACTGTCTGCAATTTCGCCCTTGCATCGACACCGCCAGTGGCATGACCGGTCAGCCAACTTGACGCCGGTCTGATTCCCTTTGCCTTTCTTCCCCTCATTTTCCCCTCTAAGCATCGAACAAATTTGACTCACGCACAAAACGCTGACAGGTGTCTTTGGCACCGGTTCACGCCGAAGGCTGTTACAGTGTTGTAACATCAGAAACGATTGCACAAGACCACATTCCCTTAATTTAAATCCATTTGTTCGCTTTCACTCGCAACCTTTATTAGATAATATGTCACAGTCAAGCATGCCCCTCGATGCTCAATGTCCAGCCAGGTTTCACGAGGCTGCGTGGGTCCTGCAGTGACCGCATGTGCCAACACCAGAACTTAAATTTTCCTAATGCATTGGTTTTACGGGTTCCTCGATCTTTAAGTGGGAGCCTGAAGCTTGCCGAGTCATTGGGTTACGTATTAGATTCGTTTGAGTATTTTATAACATGTAATTTTCGCGGCGAAGTATCACAAAAATAAATGTACTTATTTGCACAGGCATAGCCAGATAGATAACACTTAATTGCCGTGTTTGATGCACTGTAAGGTGGCGGCTTCTTACACGCTACCCCTGGTGAGACCACTCAACGCCGGGAGCACCAGGAATATCACCGTTGAGGCGACATCATTCTGCTGACCCAATTTGAGCTCTGGTCAAGACGACAAGGCATTGGCTTTCGTCGTGCTTTCCGTGAAGTTGAAGAGGAGGGGGTAGATTAGCTGGTTCCCGCTGTCGGTGGTGTAGAGTGACGCGTCGCCCGGGTTGTAGGCAAGAAAAGTTGTGTTGCCGAACGGGTTGCTGAAGTTTAACCTCGGTGCGTCCGTCAACAAGGAGCCGGAGTACAGGTCGTAGGCGAGGCCCAGATCTGTGGTGTGCTCGCTCTGGCTGTTGACCGCGTACAGCACTCCGCAGACGACGAAGAGGTGCGCCACCTGCCGGTGGTCCACGGTCAGGTTCCAGATGTACTCCGGACGGAGGCTTTCTTCGTGCACCTGCATTCACAAAGACTCCGCTGATTCGACATGAACGTTATGGTAGATTGTCGTTACAACAAAGTCTTCGAAACAGGAAAGTGGCTTTGTTATAAGCGATAATTCGCTAAAAGCGAGGCTGGTTGGCTCTTAAAGCATTGCAATGGGAACACCATAAAACACCTCGCATAAAACGACATTTTGAGCAAAGCGATTTTATTTCTCTCTTCCTTTCTCAAAGTTCGTGCAGCATTGTAAAAGCTACAGCTCAAATAGGCCGGTAGCGGATATGCAGAGTGAGCACCAGCAAATGAAGGACGGAGATGCACCGACAAAAATGTTCCTCCGCAAAAAATACGCTCCACGGCGCCTGTTCCGAACACGCAGGAGGATCGGCGAATCTTACAAGAATCTTCTCTTCACGTTCTTTGCTGAACCCCTATGCTTATAGATGTTCCCAGAAGCGTTGCACGAGGTTAGCGAAAAGACGCTTGGATTGACTGCGCAAAACATTACCGCATATACCTTGAGTATCATTGTGTTGTTGGATCTCCGGCTGGAGTAACTGATCCACAGGCCGTTTTCGTCCGCCAAGAAGTTGACGTAGTTCCTGAGGGCCGCGTACAGGTAGCTGCCGTTCCGGTACACGGCGTCATCCAGCTTCAAGCGCGCTGCCACCCTGGAAGTTCCCGGGCACTCGTGAAGGAAATCGCTTCGCTGTGGTCGCTTTACCCTCTAACCCGAGTTGTGTGGTCACATATTGCAGACTAAATGCGGCCCTTTTCCAAAAGATGAAAGCATCTAAAAAGAAGGAATGAATGAGCCTTGAGGTTAAAACGATCCAAGTCAAAAGACTGAAAGCCTTCAGCGTCAATCACTGAACTTGAACGTTTAGTGCTTCAGCGCTGGGCGTACCTGTCTGCTCCAACTTTTCTTCATTCTTTCATTTCTCTTTTTTGCCTATGTTCCCTTTCCCACGTGCAGTATAGCAAACTAGGCTCTAGACAGGTTAACTTTCCTGCCTTCCTTCTACATCCTTCCTTCCTTCCTTCTAAGTCACGTGGTCGTAAATGCTTCAGCTTCCAGTTACGAAGTGCGGAAGCGGGAGATAATGTTGGCTCGGAGTACCCGGTGTATTTCAAAACCCTGCGGAGATTCCCGTGTCCCCGCCTACATCGAAAATTCAAAGCCAAATGACCACCTTCTTTGTGGCCGTAAGGCGAATCCTTACGTCTTCGACCACAAGCTTTCAAAAAGAAAATGAGGAATATATTCCTCATTAAGAAGAGCAAGTTGGGCCACCTTTTTCACCCTGCTCCTATAGCGCAATGATGGGTCTTAACTGAGCTCAGCTTTTCCCTCCTCGCCAAGATGAAAAAAGGCTGGGCGTATGCACGATTTCCCTCCCGATCTCACTTGCCACTAAGCTGAGGGACCAAGCTCTTCACGCCACTCTTTCACCACCTATTAGAAGCGGGATGAGACCCCCAACTTCCCTTACATTTCTGATTGTCTGATGCCAAGAAACTAACGGCGTTTGATAAGAAATGATTCGTGATGGGTACGGTGCAGACAAAACTTGGACAAGAAAGAACACAGGACGGAGCGCCATGAACATATACCAACACAAACCTATACCAACACCATGGTAGAGCACAATGCTATAGCATTGTATCGCGCCATGGTTATACCAACACCGTGAACCTACACCAACACTCCCAACTCGCAGTTCTTCTGAAGAAAAGTTACTGAAGTCACAGTTCATGAGAATCGAACCCTGTCTCCGTAAAATGCGCACTCCAGATTTCGCTTCATTATGAACTGTTCCCTCAAGAAGTTTATTTATTTATTTATTTATTTATTTATTTATTTATTTATTTATTTATTTATTTATTTATTTATTTATTTATTTATTTATTTATTTATTTATTTATTTATTTATTTATTTATTTATTTTGCTGCGGCAGCGCATACCGTCATCATTTCTGACAGTTCACACCATCGCCATATCTATCCCGCCGGGTGGCTCAGCGGCTAAGGCGTCGTGCGAAGGAGCACGAAGACGCGGAGTCGCTCCCGGCTTCAGTGATTGTTTTTCTGATCCAGGCGAACACAAAAACGCCCGTGTATCGAGGTTTAGGCGCAGGTTAGAGTACTCTAAAGCGGCCCTCCGTATCGGCACGTCTCGTAATCCAGGGGCAGCTTCGGTGCGCAAAGCACCCAGAATCTTCTTCAGTTCCCCTAAGATCTACCGCGCAAGGCAACCGACATGCACTCCCAAGCCACGGGAGCGAACATAAGTCGCTGCACAGCACCTACAAGCGCTCCTCACATTGTGGGCCTCTGTCGTCTTCGTGAACCCCTGCCACACCGTAGCATCGTCCGCCTATAACTTGCTTATTTTTTTGCCTCCTGCACTACAGAGAGAGAGAGGCTTTATTACCAGCGAAGCTGTTTAGCAAACCATAATTTTTCGTGTCCGCAGTTAAAAATACCAAAAAATTGCCGAGCGCTCGTGTGTGCGTGCCTTACGACGACAGCCCACCGTCCCCGGCGCACGTTAGTGAGGCCAAGATTGCCTACTTAGAGAGATTGGCAAAAATTGGCCAAAAAAAAAAACACAGTTCACCGTAGTCGTGGAAACGCTTGCTCGGAACAACAAAGACGCGTCATAGAATATGCCCCTCCAAGGTGATGTCCTATGATTATCACTCCCCCCCCCCCAAAAAAAAAAAAAAAAAAAAACAAGAATGAAGGAAGCTCACACATTTTGGAGTAAGGGTCGTTGCAGCAGCGAAGAAGAAGCAAATCGGCTGCAATCGGGGACTTCAACCTTCGTGATGGTCGTGAGGGTTGCGCACAGCTTCGCTATCTTCAAGTGTTACGCGTTACTGTGAGCTTCCTACATTTTTTAGGCCTATTTCCTGCACCCCATGTATTTATTTTTTTGCACATCTTTCATCACTTGCGAATGATAAATCTTCACCCCGGGCAGCCACGGCAAGCACTCAGGCAGCGCGAAGCGGCACTTACTGCAGCGTCTCTCCGCTGCCCCTGGTGCTGAGGGGCACCCGCACCACGTAGTTGGTGTCGTTCTGGTGGTAGTAGAGCGAGCCGTTGTACAGCACCTGTCCGTTTCCGTGGAAGGGCACGGGCAGCCTGAGCGTGCGGTAGCCCGAGCCGTTCTGGAAGGCGGCCTTGGAAGGGAACTCGAGCAGCGAGCTTTCGTCCTGCTCGTTGGCCACGTAGAAGGTGTTCGGCTCGAACGGCGTGCTCTCCCGCATCCAGTTGCTGAAGTGGCCGCCGGGCTTCCGGTTCAGCACGGGCTTGCCCACGCGCTCAATCACTCGACGCGTCACCAGGCACTCTGGGGAATTGAGAGGAACGAAGCGGGAAATGGTCGCCGCCCCAAACAGATCGCCCCGTGCTGCCCGCGTCACTCTGAATAATGGTCTGAGAACTACAGAGGAAGTTACAAACACAGAGAAAATTATTTCTAAACTGTTAGTACTCCAATAGCCCGCTAAACCGCAACACTAACGGGATTTAATCGATAATCGCCTTTTTGTTTGCTTGTTTGCTTGCTTGCTGGGATCCTTGGAAAACCCTCTCCCCATTGTTTCGTTGTTTAGAGTGGTGTCGACTAATCCGGAAAATTTATGATACTGCGAAGCTTCCTGCCACGCCATGCAGGTGATCTTCCTGGTTTATTGCAAAGTAAACATGATTATTTTTTCGGTACCAACCTTGCTCAAACGCTTTCACTCCCGAGTAATCGAGGTGACGTCCAATAGGGCAGTCCAGTGACGCTCTTGGAATAAAATTTATGTGGCAGTGGAAAACCCATCTCCGAACTTTCGTGTGCGCGTTTGCACGTGTGTTCGTGCATCGACACCCAGCGCGTATCTAAATAAATTAAATTATTTTGCAGTTTAAAAGTTCAATTGATGGAAATCATGCCTTGTGAATCGAAAGGGGGAGTCCTAAACATGGGGCCACGATTTCTTATTGACAACAAGGTAAAACTGCGGTCTTTTCTGTGCTACTTTTATGCCTGGTACAAGCGTAAGAAGGGAAAAGTAAATTTCATTGTGGCTTCAAGATTTCGACGCATCTTGAAAAACAACCATAAATAACATGCTATTGCTGCCTTAGACTCATGCACACGCACTCAAACACGGCACTTATCCATACAAAAAAAAATTCACGTATCTCCACGAAGTGAATCATGACGAGTGGGAAGCACTGGGGATCGATCTTACCGTAAATCACCCGTGGCATTGCCCACTCGCGCATGTGACAACGCGTGTGTACAGTATAACAACTCCAATCCAATCCAATCCGATACAATTCAATTTAATTCAATCCAATCCAATCCAATCCGAATCCAATCCAAATCCAATCAAATCCGATACAATTCAATTTAATCCAATCCAATCCAATCCGAATCCAATACAATACAATACAAGACAATACAATGCTCTCGCGCATGCGCAACACCGTGTACACGGACTCTAAGGGGACAAGCCAGGGACAAATCGAGGTCCTAAGGTGCTTCGCCCCTAAAAAATTCTGGTAGGTTGTTTGGTAGATCTGTACGAATGCCCGCGCGGCTCATTCCAGGAGGCTCAACTCTACGCACAACTCGGTATTTCTCGCGAGCACCTCGCACACCATGCCGCTGTGTTTTGCCTTCTAGCCATCTAAGAGGTCCCATTCGCGCGCTGTAGCAGCGGCACTGGCTGCCTGCCGCTTCTTTCGCCGACAACCAGTATCCAGATGTCGTCCCATCAATATCCTGCAATCCTGTGTTGCGGCCTACTGAGCTCTACACTCGCTGCGCACTCAATTTTACAATACATACAAGCTGTGATGGGATGTGCCGACACGGTATGCGTCTATCCGTCAGCCGATCCACCACTAGGCTCATAGAGTTTCACACTAATAAATATTACAGGGAAATCTATCGCTGCAGTCGCGGGCCGCCGTGGGCGGCGCCATTACCGCTAGCGACGTTCCCCGCCTACTTATTTAGCTAGCCATAAGGCTTCTTTTTTGTCTCGAAGCCAAAATCAACAAAAAAGGGTGACATTTTTTTCTTGTTCATTGTGCATGAAGCTTCTGCATAATCACTGACAAATTAATCTTTTTGGAGGTTCAATTTCATGATTACAAAACAAATTTGATGAACCTTCTACACTAATATTGTTGCTTTTTGCAGCCAGAGCCATCTTTTCAGATTGTTTTTGAGCCATGACAAGTGGAACGTGCCTGCCCGGCATTTGACAGAACGCTCGCCGAATCGCGGCTCCCCTAGACAGTGGCGCCAGATTTCCCTCTAGGATGTATTAGTATGGAACTCTATGGCTGACGTGAACCCTCTCCAACGCGCTCTCTCGTTCTCTGTTGATCCGTCGCTCTGTCCACGGATCGGAGGGGAAAAATTTTGCCAGCATGCCCCATTTATTGGCCACGCAATAAGCAACGTAAGCCCAATCGAAGGCAGAGCTGGAAGGTAATCTGTCTCAACCGATAAACATATGGGAGCATACAGCAGACGCCCACACCGAAAATAAAACGGTAATAAATAGAATGGGAAAGCAAGCGGCTATGAACGCTGACTTGTTTGATTGCTTCATCCTGTGCTTTTTGCTTATTGCAGAGGTCTATTGTCCCTTTTTTTTGTACCCAATCGCTCTTTGCGTGAAAGATAAAGTGCCGTTTGTTTTCTCTCATCCGCACAACATGGCTAGCGCGTTTCTCGACACTTTATTTTCTTTTTTTTATTCTTAGCTATTTTCCCCTTTATTCGTTGCAATTGCTCTCGCACTCTTTCACAGAAGCAGGAAACGGAGGAGAAATTGCGGAAAAATCTCCGACGTCTACGCTCTTCGCTTCTCCGCTCAGTTCTCCGGCACAATCGAACCAATTGGGGCTACCCCTGCTCCCGGTAGCCGTTTAAGATTGTAAAACGCAGGCGATACGCGTTCGCGGGATGGTTCGCCAGAGCGCAACAAAGTTTGTAATGGGCCGGTGTTGGGGCGGCGCCAACAAAGGGCTGCGCTGAATGTTCCCGCGTTTCGTTTATTGCATTTACGGTGTTTAGGCGCACTTACGAAAGGTTAGCGTAGGCGGAAAAAAGCCAAATTACGGACGCAAATAGCTCCGATAACAGCTGCGCCCCGAAAAGGCGGTCATTTGTTACCGCAAGCGAAAATTCCCAGAAAGTGTGATATAGGCTTGGGGAAGGGTTATCCTCCGTGTTTCTGGAGAATTTGAAGTTAAACGACTGCAGATACAAAGCAAATACTTTTATTACCCCCCCCCCCCCCCCCCTTCTCGTGACCCGACAACACACACACTTTTTCTTTCCTCATGCCTTAGGGGTTCATGTTTCCTGCTGCTGAACTGCAGGGCGGTTGTTCGATTCCAGGACGCGGTGGCTGTTTTTCTGGTGCATTTGAGATATACATGCGTCCGCCCGAATGCAAGAGATTGCGCCGCAGGTTGAGGAACCACGGCAGCTTTTATCCTGTCGCGTGCCTCTCCACCTTACTTTTTCTGTTTTTTTAGGTTTTTTATGGTTATGATAGTCTGTACCTTATTCAACAAATAAATATGTAATTTACTTACCGATTTGTGTTATTTGACCTTTTCCGCTTTTGCTCCTATCCTAGTCTGGGCCTGGTGTTCTTTGTTCTTTGTTCTGCTATTTGATGTGCAAACTTCAACTTGTCTGCTAATTGTACTTTGTGTACCCACTCCTGCTATAGCCCTACTTGGGCTGCAGTATTTATAAATAAAATACAAATAAAATAAAGTATTCATTTTTATAGCCCTTGCCACTGGTGATGTGGTAGGCGGAGTCCTGTTTATGTGCTTTAAGCGCCAACATCAAATTTTTAGAGCGAAAGCTCTACTACGTTACATCTTTCAAGGTCGTTCATCACGTCGCATTGAACTTCAGCTGCCGGTGCACGAATTGCGCTTTTCATATCGCTTCGCTTGCTCGGAGCTTCGCCGGTGAGGGTGCAACGGCTACTTTGCTTACCCCTTATCGCTGAGCGGTGACTGGGCCGTGCGTGCGTGTGGCTCAGCGTAAGCGAATGACGTGACTAGGCGAGAGTTTAGCGACTGATATGCTCCAACACAGCGCTGATTGATTTGATTGATTGTAGGGTTTAACGCGCCGACGCAACGCAGGCGATGAGGCGCGCCGTAGTGGAGGGCTCCGGATTAATTTCGACCACCTGGGGATCTTTAACGTGCGCCGAAATCTCGTACACTCGGGCGTTTTTGCTTTTCGCCTCCATCAGAAAAGCGGCCGCCGCGGCCGGGAATCGAACCCGCGACCTCGTGCCAGCGCTGATTGAGTTTACAGGAACGAAGGCTAGAAAAACACACGATGCACGCAAACGAAAGAAGTGCTTTGCCGGCTGCTTTGGGGCGCTAATATTACTTGATTCTTCCGCAATCTTGCCATCGATTGCGCGCAAGCTGGGCTGTCTGCGCCTGCCAATCCAATCACCCAGTAGAGATAGCTAGACCGCAGGCTGCGAAATCTTAAGCAAAGGTAAATGTTTACGGAACACTGCGGGCATGGTCTTTGCTTTCGCTCATAATACAAGGTTTGAAAGTGCTAACCCTTACCCTTTTAAGACGAAAGTTTTATTCCCGGATACACGAAGATTTCCCTGACGTCATATCCGTCACGAAAGTGACATGAGTACAACGAAGCGGCCTGTAAAGGGTGCACCCCTGCACACAGGGTCTTCTTGCAGGGGAAGCAACGTTTAGTACTAAAGAGTGCTTTATATCTAGAGCTGTTTGTTTTCGGGTTTTATATTTTAAGGCGAAAGTGTTTTATCCCGGGATACACCAAGATTTCACTCACGTCATATCCCTCACGGAAATGACTCCAGTACCCCTTTGCCGAAGCGACCCGCCAGCAGGACGCCGCTAGCCAGGCACACCCACAAGACAGCCGCCGAGCCGCGAATCATGCTCAGCTGCAGATTTCGCTGCGCATTTCACTTTCGTGTTTTACCGATTCCTATATGACAGAGGAATCAACCACAGTTTTTTTTTTGTTACTTTTGTCTGTCTGATGTTTAGTTTTTGGAGTAAAGCTCACAATTCCTTCCTCACCTTGGTTCCGCGGTCTCCTCGCCATCCAGTTAGTCCTATTGACTGTGCTGTCAACGTTCTGCACATTGATGATGTCCGTAAGCGTGCCTGCAACAGGTCATCACTCCTTATTAAAGTGCAACACAGGATATGACATGCTTTAAATGAAACTACGCAGCCGAAGTGGGCACCATGCGAAACATTTTACAGTATTCCCATGACATAACTGCACTATACCGATCACCCTTAACAAAAAAAGGTCATTAAAGGGCAGTAACGGCCGTATTTACTAACTCCTTACAAATCTCACTACCCCGCGGTACTGTATGTAGGCCCCGCCACTAGCAACTGCATGGTTAGGAAATTAACTCGGTGTAGAAAGTAGTATAAACTAGATTAAGGCTGTGCTTATGACTAGGTTATGCATGCCCAGTTAGTAAACGCATGTAGCTGAGGAGGGTGCTATCGCTAGGACTTTACTAGTGAAAGTAACGGTGCTTACTCCCTGCTTCAGTTATAACATTGACTAGTGCTGCATTTACTACCTCCAGTTACTGAGTAACTAGTGTATACTGAGACAAGTAACTTGTTAGTGTTCCGTTAGTGAATGCCACAACCCTTTTTTTTTAAGAGGGAATAGTACGGCGTCAAAATAGCACGTTCAAAAACAGCACGGCCACAAAATAGGAGGGCCACAAAGGCTCGTTAAAACTCTAGAGTAGCATGGCAGGCTGCTGTGATGATATGCCCATTGCGTCAGCAGTGTGCACATAGCGTTAGGCAACCAAAGCTAGTTTTCTTCAGCCTCAAAAAGGAACGATGTTTCTTCATTTCAATTCTAAGGGCCGAGAAGTTTGCACCGGCCAAACAAGAACTAACGGTTATCACTTTTCTGTTTTAGTCAGTCCTTTCCTATTTTAATTAGTAGACGTAAAATAAACTTTTCATTGTCACTTTCAAAGGCAGGATCAACAACACCAGGGGTATTATTACTTTATAACCTGTCTGACAAGCATTTATATTATTCTATAAGTACAACTTGTTTCAAATGTTAGCTAAGACAGAGCCCAATATTTCTGCATTATAAATTTTGGCCTGAGGGCACTCAATTGCAGTAAAATTTCAGCTCACAGCACTTCGGAAGATGAAGTTGTCACTACACAACTGCCCATCGATACAACTTCCATTGTGATGCGCAGAAGCCTCAGAGAAAAAGCGGCTGAATAAAGTTCGCTGAATTGGCCGCATTACCCCAGCGCTTGAACCAGGAACTAAAAGCTTCTTAATTCTTGTGCAGAGCCCCGTTCATAAAGACGTAAGCACTTCATTCGTTTCGTGACCTGTAGGATCGTCTACCTTTATATGCGCTGGTAATCCTCTTATCCGACTAAAGAAGCTAGTCGAATAAAGTGGGCAGTTTCAGTATTTTTTTTCTCCATTGCACTTAAGGAAGGTACACGCGGTAAAATGTTTTCATGTAATACGCTCTGTCTTTTGTAGAAAGCCTGTTCATAGCGTCCTTCTTTGCAAGCCATTAAGCGTTACGCGATACAATTCCCGCAGTCGTTTTTATTTTATGACGCAATACTTCATGAATAAATTCTTCATTGTTCCAAACGAGCATTAATAAATGACGAGACACAGGGCCGCCTCAAAAACAGGGCCACAATATACCATCCTTTCGGTGTCTTGCCTTACTAGCTGGAAAATATATTTAATATATGCATAGAGGTACGCAAGTATGCAGCCAAATGTGTCTAGCGCCGTGGGGAAGGCTTAGAGATAGGTGTGTTACTTAACCGTGTGTTTTATCCGTGCTTAAGAGCGCTCAAGGAGCGAAGTTTCTTTTTTCTGTTTCTTTGGATTATTATAGTGGAACATTTATTTTGAACAAAGGTGCATTCTGGAGCGGACTTTTGTATACCTATTTTCTACTCATGCCATATCTATAGTGTTATGCTTTGCCTTGGTGCTCAGTTGAAAGGGCGTTAAAGCTTTATACTATTTTTACTGTGCTCTCTGTATGCTAAAAAGAACAAAATCAGCCTGCCTAGTACAAAATCGAGAAAATACGCTGGCGGGTCCTTATTTTTTATCGCGCACTATAATTTTCTTTAAAAAGCAGGTAGTTTTTAAAATTGCCTGCGCTGACCACACATCGCCGCTCGCTAAATGCGTGAAGTTTAACATATCTATTTTGTATGTATGTATGTTTGTGGTTTATTGGCGCAAGGGTTTTCTAAGAAGACCAAGAGCGCCCAGAACTATGTTACGTGGCTTTCAATAGTCATGTTTGTGCCTTAAAATATGTATTGGAAATGAGTATGAAATACATCTTAAAATTACTGTAGATATGGGTGTAGAGGGCCCGTCCACTAAAGCATGAACGATGTTCATAATGGTGGCTGAAATGGATTATGGGTGCAACGTGATGCACCTCGAGCCAAAGAGCATGCGAACGTGAGATGGGCCTCCGTGCGGACAAAGGTAAGCATGAGGGCCTCACTCACTGCTCGTAGGCTCTGAGGTCACGACGCACTGTAACGATATGAGTTTTAAAACTTGATGGCCTGCAAGATAACTTAAAAAAGACTTTGTTGTAAACATAGGTTCATCTCCTAAAAAAAACAGTGAAGGATGTAGTGGAATGTTGTAGGTATATATTTTCGGGAAATGCCGTTTTCTGGCTTCATTGCAGAATGTGCACTCAATTAATACATGGAGGACGGTGAGCCGTTCCCCACACTTGTTACAAACAGGTGGGGAGTGTTTCCATTCAAAAGATATGCGTGTGTAGCGTAAGTGTGGGCCTATTCGCAGTCTGGCAAATGGGATACCTCAATGAATCTGTTTTGGTTTTTCTGTTGTGTATCTTCCTAGGTTGGGTTTTACTGAGTGGAGCTTGTTGTCTGTGTGTGTGTCCCACATGTGCTGCCAGCATTTACGGATTCCCCTCCGGATTACTGGTTTCAGATCGAGGTGAGGGACCTGCGCTACATCAACACCACTACGTAGGGCCGCCAAAGTGGCGTTCTGGTCAGCAATTTCATTCCCAGAATGCCACTGTGTCCAGGGATCCAGCAAACAAGTATTTTAGCTTTGACTTATAGGCAGTTATAAGAGCGTTAAAAAGGCGGTTTAGAATAACGTTTTTTGTGGGGCTTAAAGGAATCCAATGCAGTTACTACGCTTAGGAGTCTGTGTAGATGACTGATTGTTGTATTTTGTCTGTGTAATGTGTTCCACTGTGATTAGAATACCATAGGCTTCTGCTGTAAGATGCTACAATTTCTGTTCAATGTCCTTGTGCTGGCAAAGTCCGGGCCATGTGCAGCACAGGACACAGAAGAAGAAGACTTGAAGGCATCTGTGTAAAAAGAGGCGCATGGATATCTGTGTTGTAACTTAAGAAATGCTGTAAAATCAATTCGCGGGGTGCACGACGCTTGTCAATTTGTTTAAAGGATGTGTCACAATGAATAGTTGACATGTCCCAAGGTGGGACTATATCGGCGATACAGGTTTTTATCCATCATCTAAAGACACCCCTATCTCCTCTGCAAGGCCTTTGACACGCAAGGCTACAGGGGCAGGGATCGACGGGCGCGCTAAATACAAATGGCGGATGAGATGTCATTCACAATAGAATTGCATGGTGATTCGTCATAGACATTGTCCTAATAGCATAGAGGAGTGCTGTATAAGCACGCTGGTGCTCTAGGCACCAGTGGGCGCATTCTACATAAAAGACTCTGGATTGGACTTGTCCTGAAGGCTCCGAGGCCAGGCGAAGGCCCAAATGTAGTACCTGGGTCTAACATTTTTAAGGCAGTTTTAGACGCGGACCCGTATGTTACACTTCCATAGTCTATACGTGACCTAACTAAACTCACAAAGAGACGTAGAAGGCAGTCCTTTATCAGCACATAAGACTGAGTGTGACAACACTTTTTAAATGTTAATGGTTTTTAGGCATATTTTGTTTGAGTTTCTTTAAGTGCTGTACGTACGTTAGTTTTCCGTCAAGTCAACACCTAAAAACTTATGTTCTTTCTTGACAGCAATCCGTTCTCCGTTCAGTGTGACATCGGGTTTCTCGACGAATTCCACGCTGTCTTGTGAATAACACACATGTATTTTGTGAGGATTCAATTTAAAACCATTTTCTTCCGTCCATTTTGCAAGCCTGTTCACACCTAACTGTATCTGCCTTTCACATATGGACTGATTGCATGACCTAAAGCTTATTTGGACGTCGTCAACATACATTGAGTAGGAGATTGAGGGTGGCAACGATTCCCAAGTGAATTCATTTTAATTATAAACAGAGTACAGCTTAATACTCCACCCTGGGGAACCCCATTTTCTTGTATGTATGTTCTTGATACCACTGTCCCTACTCTTACCCTAAATGTCCGCTCCGACAAATAACTTTCAATAGTGTTTAGCATATGTCCAGACACACCGAATGCCTTGAGATCAAGCAGTATGCCGTAACGCCAAGTTGTATCGTATGCTTTTTCTAAGTCAAAGAAAACAGAAAGACAGTGCTGTTTGTGGATAAAAGCATCTTGACATACGACTCAAAGGCAACTAAGCTGGTCAGTTGTGCTTCGACCTGATCGGAAACCAGCCTGACAACTGTCCAGGATGCCGTTATATTCAAGAAAATGGATTAGCCTCTTATTTACCATTTTTCAAAAACCTTTCTTAAGCAACTTGTCAGAGCTATCGGTCGGTAACTGGCAGGTAGTGAGGCATCTTTCCCCTGTTTTAATACGGCAACTACAACTGCTTCTCTCCAAGCTCTCGGAAAGTATCCCGCCGCCCATATTTTGTTGAACGAAGTGCAAGAGTGTTCGGAGAGTTTCTGGGTGCAGATGTTGTATCATTGTGTATGATATACTATCTGCCCCAGGCGCTGAAGCCTTACATGTTCCCAAGGCGACCAAAAGCTCTGTATGGGAAATTCCGTGTTGTATGGTTCGTCAGATCTTTTGTTATCACGAATCGGTTTCTTCTCCATAGATGTTTTGTGTCGTAAGAAAGCATTCGTGTAATGAGCAGAACTCGATACATATGAAAAGTATTCGCAAGTGTGTTTGCCTGGTCCTCTAGGGTATCGCCTGTACTGTTGACCAAAGGTAGGGTGTGTGTTTTCCGTCCATTAAACTTTTTAATTCTGTTCCAATACTTTGCCTGCATCTGTGTACGAGTTGATAGAAGTCACGAAAGAGCGCCAGCTATCTCTTTTTGCTTGCTGGCGAATGCGTCTTCCTTGTGCTTTTGCACGTTTCAAGGAAATCAAGTTTTTGCGTAGTGGGGTACCTGCGAAGGACACCCACGCCTTATTTTGAGCCTGCCGTGCAAGCCTACACTCTTCATTCCACCACGGCCTCCTAGTGTTAGGTGGTGGCACCAGATGTTTGCGGAATTGAGCCCTCGGCAGCATGAAGAATGTGTGCAAGTCACCAGTTCACAGGCATCGTCAATGCCCAAATAGCTTAAGGACGTGTATGAAGCTGAGATAATTGTTTAAATTTTAACCAATCAGCACCAGATTCCTTAAACTTTTTATGGCAGATGGAACTGTTACGGGCTTTATCAATGCCCTTTCAAGATGACAGGGAAGTGGTCCGCTCCCATAGGGTTGTCGTCCACTTCCCATTCAACAGCCGGAAAGAGGACAGAAGAGCCGATCGCCAAGTCTATGTGTGAGTATGTTGTGTGTAGTGTTTGTAGTATGTCGGCTCTTTTTTGTTAAAGAGACAAGTCTACCGGATGAGAAGAGGAATTTTTCTATCAAGCGGCCCCGGGAATCTGTGCGTTCAGATCCCCATAGTGGGCTGTGTGCATTCAGGTCACCTACGAGTAGGAACGGTTCCGGCAGCTCATCTATGAGAGACTCAAATTCAGAGCTAGATAAACGATATTCAGGGGGGAATGTATAGTGAGCAAATTGTTTGTTAATCTGTTGAAAATAATAGCCCGGATTGCAACCGCTTCTAGGGGCGGTACGCAATTGAAGAGATTGGCAAGGGATAGATTTTTGCGTAACTATAGCTACGCCACCAGAGCATGTGCGTGCAGCTATCTCTGTCTCTCCTAAATACTGAGTATTGGTTCAGGGAAATTGGTGTGCTTAGGTTTCAAGTGTGTCTCCTGTAAACATAGGATGGCTGATTGCGTTTTGGTGTAGGATTTCATATATATCATCTAGGTTTTTAATAAGGCCCCGGCAGTTTCCACGTGTAATTATTTGTGCTACCATAAATGTTTAGGAGGAGATTTTACCTGGTGTAGATGAGGACTCGGGTGGATGTATACTATCTATCGGTTCTGACTTGGGCCTGTGACACGGGTGGCTGGTGGCTTTTTGCCTCGCCCACCATGGTGCGCTGTTCTCTTTCCGCCTTTGGCACTGGCAGAGACGTGTTACCGCTCCATGTCATCATCTGATGTGGTGTGACAGTGACGAGATGGAGTCCTTGCGGGCTCCGCCTCGAGATATGTTCGAAGTGGAGGCAGGAGCCCCTGCCGTCCCCGACTGTTGGTGGACACAGAAGTGGTCGTGGGACCCGACCACATCTACGTCCATGCCGCCTGCAGTCTGGCAGCCTGAAGAGGAGGATTGACGGCAAGCCGTCACTCCTCACACTTGCAGCTACACACACTTGCGGGCGCCACAGGTGTCGTGTCAGATTGGTTGGGCTGCCTTGGGCAGCACCTGGGGGGGCTGGGGACGGCACCAAGTCTGCTTCGCAGTACTGGGTGGCCGCCGTGACTAGACGCCGCTCCGCCCCCCGGCGAGCTGCATCGGCAATACCTTTGCGAAAACATTTAGTGTTCTGTCGTGCTTCTTGATAGTAATGTTCTGGGTGACCTTCATGTTATGATTTCTTTCTCGGCTTGAATTTAGCACATGACCGAGGAGTATGCAGCGTGGGGTGTTCACAGTTCGCACATTTCAATACGTTAGAAGCACAGTTCTCTGAAGGGTCATGATGTCCTGCGCACTTGGCACAGTGTCAGTTTTCCGCGGGCAGGTGGTAGTACTGTGCCCATACCGCTGGCACTTGAAGCAGCGGCGTGGGTTGGGTATGTAAGGTCGTACGTTGCAATGAAGGAAGCCTGCAGTGACAGACTCCGGTAGGACACTTCGGTCAAAAGTTAGGATCACATGTTTCGTTTTTACTTCTTTGCCATCGCGTCTGATCATTATTCTTCTTACCGCAGTAACGCCCTGGTCACGCATGCCCTCGAGGGAGGTCAGACTCACTTTCATTGAGCAGGTCCATCTCAGATATGACGCCCTGCGAGCTGTTAAGGCTCCGGTGTGGCGTTACAGCTACTTCAAGGCCAAGTAGGTCCGGTCTGGTTCAAGAGACTATCAGATTGTTTTTTAGTAGATAGTTCTACAAGCACGTCCCCCGATGTCAGCTTCTTGCCTTGTAGTTCGCGCCAACTACACTCTCAATGAACTTGGCAATTAAGAAGACCGACTTGCAGGTAACGGAGATTCCTTGTTCTTAGATTGTATCACTAAGAAGCGAGGAAAGTTGTCCGGGGTGTTAAATTTCATGTTGGGCAGAGGTTTGAAAAATTACATCGGTGCGGGCCCTTTTTGGGGCCCGATCATTTGGAAGAGAGGATTTCGAAAGTACCATGCGGCATAGTATAAAGCAGGGAACTGGGGTACTTTCTTCTTTGACGTTACCCTGATGGTCAAAGAGGTCCCGGAGCTCCCAGCCTGATAGACAGACAGGGAGCCCATCGGCCGGAGCTTGACCAGGGCTCCGACGGCCACCGTTCACGGCTTCTAACCCTTCACCTTTCAACTTCTCGCCACGGTAGGTAACAGCTTAAGTATGGGGGGCTCGGGGTACGCGGTGTCGCCACTCACCGTCACCAAGATTACTCAAGGTGCCCCGTGCGGGGCATATCTATTTTCGATATCTTGAATGATTGCCTATATCAAAAGATACCATTTACTTTTTTTCTACAAACCCCCATTTATTATATCCAGCTATGAAGTGTATAGATTTGCTTTGTAGCGATGTAATCGAATTTGTAACGAAATTTGATTTATACAAATGAACATTTTTTTACCACGACACCAGTGAGACGTGTTCAGTTTACGCGTACTCTCGTTCAACGAAATGCGCTTTTAGCGAACATTTTCGTCCCTGAAGCCAAAGAAATCCTTAGCTGCTACTCAGTTTTTGTAAGTTTCGTTCCACTCGATTCCCCGGCATATTTAGCGCAAACAAATGGAAGCGGCTTGGTTCAGCTAACCTTGGATATGCAAACCAAAAGCTTAGCTTAGTCTGGTTGAGTCTTGGTTTCGCTTGGTTAACCTTTGATGTAGCTGCATTTCCGACCACGGCTGGAAGCCGTTCGGTCCTGTGTAGCGTCACTAAATAAGCTACGCTTAAGAGTACCGCCACTTCGTTCACCCGGAAGCGTCTCGGGGCCATTTTGTTTCGGGCTTGCAGTGTTGCCGTATCTCCCAACGAAACCGCCGCCGGTTATGACGGGCAGAGTGCGACCGGCCGCTCTAGCGCCCGCCCAGCAGAGAGAGAGAGAGAGAGAGAGAGAGAGAGAGAGAGAGAGAGAGAGAGTCACTCAGAAACAAAATGGATGTGCCCATATGTAAACAAATATCACGTGGTGCCAACCGACCAAGGAAAATCTTGGCGGCACCTAACAATGAGAGAAAAGAGTGCCGATACTCTAAAAGCCTTTATTTAGTGACGCTAGTCCCGTGCAACGCTCATAATAAGAAGCCCGGCCTCGCTCTCATTCTAGGCGAACGCGGCGTTTCTCTTTCACGGGGAACCCGGCGCCAGACGAGTCACATCGCCCGAGACGCCCTAGCGGCGCATGCGTGGGAGGCTGCGGGTTTGGTCAACTGTCGGTCAGCTGAGCGGCCGCTCCGTCGCCGCCGCGACGGGAGCGGCCGTGATGTGAGTAGAACGACTTAAAATGGGGCCTTGTGCGCAGCGCCGACAGCGGGCCCGGCGAGTCACGCGATGCGCTTCGAGGGGTGCGGCGCCGGGGGTGTGTCTCCATTCAAAACGTTAACTTGCGCATCCTCCTCGAAACCGTTGGGCTAAAGTAGTATAGCTTTGCTTTAAAAAACCGAAGCAAAACTTGCCAGGTCCGCATGTCTTCAGCCGAGCGCTGCTGCTGCAGTCGGGACACCGCTTGCACTCGCCCAACGTCTGTTTCGTCAGGGGCGCTGAAAGGGGATGAGGAAAACGAGATTTCCCTGCCATTTTATCAACAGCGGCAACGTATCCCGCTAACCAGTGACTGACCTTGTCCGGCTGTTCTTTCCGAGTCATCGAAGTCATCCGTTCTGTCGTCTTCACCTGGAACGTGCGCCAAAATTAAGGCACATGGATAATTATAGAATTTTTACCCAGGCGAACATCAAATTGGCTTAGGTCTGCTCCAGAACGAAGGTGTGTCCTGTGGGTAACAGCGCATTTGGGTGGATTTCAACTTATTCAAAAGGCAACACAAATAATCAGAAGCAGCCTAGCTGTCGTGCAAAACAGGAATAACGTTTATGGGGATGTGCGGGGGAGGGAGTGCGTTGCGCGGAGAGGGAGATTGAGGGGGAGGGAGTACGGAGAGAAAAAATGGAAGCTAAAACGTCGTTAGAGTTGTACAGGGCTGAGAAAATTGGACATCAGAAAGGAACATTTCCGCGATAATTCCAAGGGCAGTGCTTTGTTTTTGAGGCTAGAGCAGGTTGCCTGCGAACTAAGAGTTTTGTTGGGGAGTATTCACAAAATGATGGGGTATGCCTGGTCTGCGGAAACAGAAACATAGGGGACGAAAAGAAGACTAGAATGCTGGTGGACGAAAAGCAGAGAGGGGAACATTGCCTAGGGCAGCTTCCACTTGCAACAGAAAAAAAATAAGTATTTTCTGCGTAATAAGGTTTTGTGCCTGCCCTAAGAGGAGCGCTAGTATTAAACGAAAAGTATAAAACATAGGTATATTCTTTTTTTTTGGTAAAATGACACGTCATCACCCCGCTACAAAGGGATACCAATAGCAATCATCAATCATCATCACCACCACCACATCACCACCACCTCCCGTAGCACGGGAGATCAGACTGACCTTATCCCCGCACCGAGAGCTGGCCAGCCAATATTCCCACTGCTACGTCTAAGGAAGGAATGGGGCCTGAATGATAGGTGTGTATTCGCATACAAGGTGACAGGTAAATTTATGTGTGTGGCACTTCGGGAAGTCGTGTGGGTATGTCGTGGTGGATATTTAATGGAGGACAGTCGAGTTGAAGTAGGTCTCGGTATATTGTATAAAATTTTTATTTTCTATAATTTAGTGAACATTTTGACAAATGTCTACCATAACCCACCGTGGTGGCTCAGTGGCTAAGGTGTTGCGTTGCCGAGCATGAGGACGCGGGTTCGATTCCCGGCCGCGGGCAGCCGCTTTTCTCATGGAGGCTAAAAGCAAAAACGCTCGTGTGTGCGAGATTTCGGCGCACGTTAAAGATCCCCAGGTGGCCAAAATTAATCCTAAGCCCTCCACTACGGCGCGCCTCATTGCCTGCGTTGCGTCGGCGCGTTAAACCCGATCATCAATCAAATGTCTGCCATAAATCAAGGTGCTCTAGAAATGAAAATATTGGCCTCCAGACAGGCGAGTACAGCGCGATTTGTTTCTGCGTGAAAATAAATATTCAGATTTTAATGGTACCGGAACAAGTATAGGTGGCATAAACAGGGGAAGTTTCATCATCATACTACGCAACGCATATACTATAGCTGCAGCTTACTTTCGGAAGCAGTGCGGAAGTGATTTAGGCTTTCTTGTTAAAATGTAACTCAGAACAACCTCCTTTCCCAAACAATTTTTTATAAGCGAAGCTTATCTTGGTGATCCCGGGAAGGTCTGTTTGGCATAGATTCTTCGATCTTTACGCGTTTTCTCCCACATTTATTATTTTATTACATTTAATGCGCTCAAAGCAGTATTCTCACGTCAGAAAATTGGGACTTTGTCTGCATCCTACTCTGGTTCTCTGTGTATTGGTGCTCTGAATTTGCATATGAACAGTTGAGTTTCGCCTACCAGATCCCTATCACGGATAAGTCGCGAACTTTTATAGGAGAGCGTAAAATCGAAATTAAAGTTTGGGGGTTTAGGCACCGAAGCTACATTTGTGCTGTGAGGTGCGCTGTAGTAAAGGCCCACGTGACAATCTAAACCGCCTGGGAATCTTTATTCTACGCCTGGATCTCTACACACGGGCGTTTTACTTTTTTGCCCACATTAGAAATTGATGCCACCTCGGCCGGCATCGAACCTGCGTCCTTGAGCTTAGCAGCACAACGCCTTAGCCACTTAGACAACCTAGTAGGTGCGTATAAGCTTCGATGCAAAACAGCATGTTTGGGTAAACAAAAATTAATAGAGGAAATGAATATTGAAATCTTCTCAAGAGGCAGAGAAGAGAACTTTCGTAATAAGAGAACGACGCAGCTTTTCCCTAGGCAGGAAAGCATGCGCAACACCATATAAGCCGCACAAATTACAGCCTCAAAACTGCCTGGCCACCAGTACATTGCTACGGTTTTGAAGGAACGCCCAGAGGCGTGACGCACCACTTCAATTCACAAATCAGGGCCAATATTTACGGAGCTCTTCGCCCGTAAAATGTCGCAAGAGAAGTTTGTGATCACCCGACCTTCAGGTGTGTACGCGGGCAGCCAAGCGCGTTATTGCGCCGGTCGAATCAAAAGCCGATAATGCTACAGCTTATCTGCGAACACCTCCGTGGGCCTAGGTGGTGTCGCCGCAGTCAGCGGACCACTTAGCAGAGCAAAGTACATCCCACATGCGCATTTGACCCGCCTAGTAGTGTACTCACTGTAGACGGTGAGCGAGCCGATGGCCTGACCCAGGGCGTTCTTGCTGACGCAGTGGTAGAGGCCAAAGTCCTGCTGCTCCACCCGGGTCACGTTGAGCGTCATGATGGTCGCGTAGCCGCGGTCCTGCTCGCGGATGCGGTACTTGGCGCCGTCCTCGAGGAAGCGCCCCGATCGGAGAGTCCACGTGTTCACCGCTGCCGGGAAGGACTCCACGTGGCACTCGAGCAGCGCCCAGCCACCCAGCCGGGTTCCCACCGACCACTGCTTGATTCGGATGAATGGAGGAACTGCCGACACGGATGCAGAAGAAGCGGGCGGTAAGGGGGGCTGGGGGGTTACATTACCGGAAAAGGTTTAAATGCCGCAGGGGCCGTGCGAGAATGAAGCTACAAAGACTGCTAACAGGTGAGTTTTCACTCACTGCTTGTCAAGCTGATAACATCTTGCTTTTCTTTTCAGATTTTAAGTCAAGAAGGTCTTGAACATTTTTAGTATAACATTCATCTCATAAGAACACCAAAACACAAACAAAAACTTTGCAGGGACATGCTAAATATTGACGAGGCAACTAGGCTACAGCCACTTTTGTTTCATAGCGCCAGGACGTTTCGTCTATTCAGGGCCGCTACACTGCAACACTCAGTAGAGAAACTCAAGAAGGACGCCTATAGAAAACAGTTCTATGGCTTTTCGGTGACCGACATTAACGAGATCGATAAGAAAATAGGCAGTAAGTAAAGTAGCCCAACAGCAAACCTGTAAAGCTAATACTAGTCGGTGGTCTCTCTTTTTTTTTTTTTTTTTTGCACTGCAGTAAGGACATAAAACAGAGCACGAAAAAGAAAACATGCTTTCTTCTAGCGCTGTTTTTCTAATGAAGGGAATGGCTGTCATGCAGGGTAGACCCACAGGTGACCTCCAGGAGGACTTCCTTGGTGGCTTCGACCGGCACGCCGTTGGACGCGGTGCACAAGTAGCGGCCCATTTCCTCCCTGGTCACGTGGGTGAGGTTCAGCTGGCGATCCTCCACCAGCGACTCTGCAAGACGAGAGCACGCGACTCGCGAACTCTTCACTACAGTGTATACCAGATTATGACCCCCATGCGCGGCAGCCGCGACTGGAACGGTTATTGCATTGCGGCACGCGATGTGACGGACGCTCCTCATTGAGATTCCAGCTACAGTTTGCCAAATGCTTATTGTACGAGGGTCTACTATGTATGGCCCTCATTATATACGACGCTGTCTTGCATCCAAGGGTTGGGGAATTGCGGGTATTTGCACGCGATGAGTAAAAGAAAGTTCAAGCCCCTTTTCGGCAGCAACTTCAAAGGCCGATTGTAACACAATATGTGTCGTGCGTTGCTTCACAACTATTCTAAGGACTGGTAACAGCGCCAGTACCGGCTGTAATCGCCTCGCATAACAGAACACGCCGACAGTCTGTTCACCCAGCTAGCAGTAGCAATGTTTTGCGGTGCCTAGTGTTCTTATCACGGCATTGAACCTCTGTTGCAGCCATTCATGAAGTATGCTTTGTAGACAAAAATATGTCGCAGTTTTTGACAAAACGTTGGCCCTATCCTAGTGCACAAAAAAGGGGAATGTCAAAGAGGCTAAAAATTACAGGCCTATCAGCCTATCATCAGTTGTATACAATTTATTTACAACATTCACCCTTGGCATTAACTATCGTGAGAAGAGGACAGCTTTCGGAGAGGTACCTCAAATATTGATCATATTCAGATAATTAGCCAGGTAATCAAGAAATCTACAAAATTTAATAATCGTCGGTGTACCTATGGAGTTGCATACATTAAGAAAGCTTTGGCCACCGTAGGTGGGCTTGGAGCGTCCAAGACAGCATGGGGATGCCTGCTGGATGCCTGCTAGATTGTGTATGGCGATGCCTCGTGAAAGCCACATTCAAATGCAGCCGATGTAGAATGGCTTCCTCGCTCTTACTAAGGTAATGAAATACAAGAAGCAGTGAAGTATTATAACTATCCTTGAGCAAATTGCTGCTGCTCATGCAAATCATGAGAGCATTAGGTAGGCAGACAATTGTTATGGGCTGGGCAGCATGCGTTAAGTACCCCGAAACGATGAGCACTACGCTACCTTTTCCTAAATCATTATATTCATCGCCATCTTGAAGCATTTCATTACCTAGGCTAAATGCGAAGCTTGCCGTGTTTCTTAAACATCACTTTCGATCTCTCATATTCACCTTTATTCCTATTACATAGCTGGCTGAGTACAGTTCCTGAGCCATTTTTATTGCAGTTGTTCTCCTGATTCACTCAACAACATAACGTCGTCTGGAAACCTCAAGTGGATCAACTGTTGTCATGACAATCATGATGATACTTAAATTCTTGTCGTCTTTTGAACGTGAGTGAGAACTGCTCACGTGTAGAAGCGCACCACTTGCAACCCCCGTATATACGCGCAAGCAACTCATAACCGGAAACGCATTGATTAGCCCATCTAAGCATCTTTACGTTCATGCAGAAACACTTATCTCGATGGCAAAGCGCTTGTTCTTTTTTTATTGTTATTCTCGTTTGCTTCACGGGCTATTCTCAGGATCGTATGCCACTGACAAATGTGAGTGGGAATATAATACTAGTCCTGTCATTTAGAACGGATTATCTGAGCTTTTTGTTGCTTGGAAAACCACAAGCTTGTGAAACACTGAGCAGAGCAAGAGGCGGGGGAAATATGTACGCGCAGCTGGGTGATTGTTATCTGTAATTAATGCAATGAATATTCTTTCTACGCTGCTCGTTGTATTGCAAGGGAGAGACGGGAAAATTATGATACCGTTTCGTTTGGCTTCGTTTTGCTATGAACAGGAGCGGAGAAACTTTCACCAGTGTTGTCGGTGTGCAATAGCACACTTTCTTTAAGCATAACCAATAAGTGGTTCTAGAAAAAGCCCGTACCATTCTAATCTGCGCCTCACGTCTACCTCATTTGCAGCCCAGTAACGCTAAGGAAATCTTGTGCTCTGGTATAGGCGACTGCTTGCCAATGCAGTTCCTTTGCTCTCACAATCTCCGTTTTTCCTTTATTCAAGTATTTTTACCCTCTGTGCCATTACAGTTCTCTCTCTCTCTCTCTCTCTCTCTCTCTCTCTCTCTCTCTCTCTCTCTCTCTCTCTCCTCTCTCTCTCTCTCTCTCTCTCTCTCTCTCTCTCTCTCTCATACGATTTTCTTCCCGCCGTCCCAGAGCTTGGCAACGTAGATAGGAAATAGGTACCGCAAGAGAAATTTACCCATTAACTAAATTATCTTATTTATTTTTGACAATGACGATTTTAACTACTACTGTGCTAGCTGGAAGATCCTATTCGCTTTCCTCTTAAAAAACCTTTGTCAGGGATAACACGCTGTTCTTGACGTGAAAAATTGGGCGTGTTTGTACACCCTTTGTCAAAATTTTCTAGGCCAATACTAAGCCTTCTCGACCACAAAGAATTCAAAGAATAAGCTTTACCATTTAATGTGTCGAAAATATTTTACGACAGACAGAGAGGAAGGTGTTTTCTCTAGCTTTCAAGCATAAAACGTTTCAGCCTCGGTCGGTACGTTAGCTTGTACGTTGTTTTCTCTCTTTTTTTGCGGCCTGCGCGTTTCCGGCTTGGCCTAGAAAATTTTGACAATGACTGTACATCCTTTGCAGATAGCAGCGAAAAATAAAATAAGGACAGAGGCAGGATGACAAGGACTGCGCAGCCTTCGTCGTCCTGCGCAGGCGAGACAAGTGAGAAACATTGTCCCCACTCTCTCCTCCCTCTGCTCACCGTGGAAGCGTTCTCCGTAGATGGGGCTTCCGTCCTCCCTCCTCCAAGTGACCAGGGGCTCCGGCTGTCCCGTGGCCGAGCAGCGCAGACGGACGTTCTCGCCTTCCCGTATTGTCACCGTCTGCACCGTGTGCGTGTCCACAATCGAAGGGGGGACTGCGCATGCGCAATGGCAACGGAAAGGGAAGTCGGTGAAGCTGTAAATTAGGACGCAGAGTTATGGGTTCTCTTTTCTGCACTCTACGGCAATGGAGTTCAAAGTTCCCCTTCACTTTTGTTGCGACGTACGGTAAGTGTATGAGCGCCGATCTTAATATATGCGGGAAAAAAATTACCGTATTTTTCCCATTCTTAGAGCATCCTTCTCTGAGGACCTATTATATGTTTTAGTTGGAAATAAGTGTGTAAAATTAAAGCACGTGCACGCTAAAATGTTACTTTTTCAGAACTCTTGCTATTTCACTTGCTAGATCATCGCTTACTTATTATTTTAGAGCGCAGCTTTATGCGGACGTTTCTGCGGTTGAGCGACGTCGTACCCGAGTGAACCAGGAGCACGAGAAGCACACGGGAGGATAGAAGAGGGCGACCGCAGGGCGCAGCGGAGGCTGAACGACGGTGATAGCGAATAGGTTACGAGGAAGAAAGTGGAGGAAGGCACATCCTAAGAACAAAGAGTGAAGCGGAGGAGATGAGTATTGTGAAGAGCGAGGAGGAATGTGGAGTTCTGCACTGGACGGGCTCCTCTGTGGCGACCCGCTAAGATATGGCGCCTGCCTGTATGCGCCGACTGCTGGCAAACGCGCCCACGCAATACTCCACGCGCTCCCTCTCGCGATCTCGCGATCAGAGAGGTATTCTTGCCCCATTCCGCGCAGTTTTCCATGTGCCGCACAACGTATTGTCCGCGCCGGCAACGCTACTCGCAGCGTTCTCTTAATCAAAATACGAAACAGGCTCAGCCAGTTCTATCTGAACAACGACCAACGCAACCAATGGAAGTGCCTTGCCGGTCGCTGCTCCCAAACGACCTTTCTGGACAGAAGGTTCAGCGCTGCCGACGCCAGATGCCGGAGGTTCGCACGGCCGAGGCAGTAGCTAAACGCCGCCGCCGAGAGGCCCCTCTCTTAAATCCTTTACCGCAACATGTCGCAAAATCTAAACGCCTTAACATCTGCGTTTAAGTTTCACGCTAGGGAGTATCGTAATCGCAGTTAAATTGTTTACTTAACGTTTTACGGGCCAGCGAACCTTTCACATACGGGTGGTTGATTTAGGTTGTTCGTGTTTCCGCTTCAGGCGACTGAAATGTGAAGAGGTACAACGCCGCCTTATTCAAGGAATTTCACAGAACCCTAAAAATGCGACCGCCCTCGGCTTCCCTCGCGGGAAATCGCCCACTCGGTTCCTTTTTAGCAGACTCCGGTGAATCCATTGTATGAAAAGTTGAATTTAATGGGCGCTTTTTGCAAACACCCCGCCTCGTGGTAGGCTTCATTGCTTCCCAACAGTTGATAGCGCAACTTTTCCCCCCGGGAGTGTGGTCGAGGTTTTCGAATGTGCGCCGCTTTTCTCCACAACAGGCGAGCGTAACGACGCGGCAAAGCGTCCCGTATTTGCATACGCATCCACTCGCGCGGTGGTGAAGGCGACGCAGCCGCCAAAAACGCGCTCGACTGCGGCGACACCCAGCGGCGAACGCGAGAATGATGCCCGGAGTTTTCAAAGACGCGAAGTGCGTATATGCTTCGGCGTGCGACTACCAGCATGGTCGTTCACCCGGAGCCGTAAACCATCTCGGAGCTCACTCGTCAGCAAGTTCAGAATCCGCAATGACTCCCGCGAGAGCGACACTTGAAATGCACCCCGCAGCCGCCGCCGCTGCCATTTCTTCTGATCACAGCCGTCGGGAACCTCCCAGGCGTGGGCACCGATCGACTAAGCACAAGGGGTGCGCGCAGGCGTGCTTTTTCAAGGAGTGCAGAAAAATAATTCTTGCTTCAGTTCACGTTTTTACCCTTTTTTTTCTCTCTTCTCCGTGTATTTCAAGGCCCAAAACACCCCCGAGAGTGAATTTTAAGCTTCTTTCCGGGCGCGTAAACATAAACATGCGCGTCGACGGATCCCGGGGGAATATTTTATTGCGTTCCACGGCGCTAAACACTTAAACTCGAAGCAGGCGGTTTTTCACCACCTGCGTTATTTTTGGCACCTTTATTTTTGTGGGTTTTTAGTACGTTAAAGTAAATGTAGAAAGGTCGTAAGATTTCTTTCTTAGGAACAAGCATCGTATACGGGAGACGACATTTATTTCGTTGGCCTAAGAAAAAGAACGTAAAGTTCAACAGCGCGGTATGATAATGTCATCAGCGATACGTCTCACGTACGGGACTCAATGTTCCTTGACAGCGAACACCAAAAGCTAAATGCCAGACGAATGTGTAGGATCATTGACTCTAGAGCGGCATTCTAAAAAAGGAAGTTGGCGCTGTGGTGTGGCCTTCTGCGCGTGCGCGTGTGCGCGTGTGTGCGCAGTGAAAGAGAGTGTTCTAAGCCACCCCACCCGCAGCACGCAGTAACAATCCTCGCTGGTTCATGCATATATTCCCCAAAATTTCGCGGCAGCGTATACTCATTCTGGCGTGGAACTTAAACGGACGCTTCAACAACGCTTGAGATCAACGCTTAACCTGCCTGTCGACCAACCAGTAAACCAACTAAACCGCAGGGCTGAAAATCACCAAGTGTCTGTGCACATATCCTTAAGTACAACCTAATATGGTCATTTGGTCATTAACTAGTAAACACAACAAGGTTGTAATGTTTTCTATACAAACATAATAGAGTGGAGGTTTCATTTACGTGGTATATCCGAATTACCTATCACGATTATCGGCGGACAACTTTCGAAGCCATTTGACGAACCTAGCCTAGAAAGATTCTCGGCGAGAACAACAGAGTCAAGCATAAGAACCGACCATTGGGCGAGTTGGTACTTATTCATCTTCCCTAACAGCGCGCACACACGAAGACTAACGCAAAGAAGGGGACAGGACAAGCGCTCGTCCTGTCCCCTTCTTTGCCTTAGTCTTCGTGTGTGCGCGCTGTTAGGGAAGATGAAGAGCCAAGCATGCCTGTCCGCCTTTGTATGCGTCTACCATTAAGCTTTTTTAGCGAGCTTTTGCTTTCATAGACATCGAGTTGTTTCTTAAGTTTACCCCTCGCTGAAAATAAAATTTTGGAAAACGCAGTCAGTCAAGTAAAACTTACTCAGTAAAGATTCGGTCTTGTGCAAGCGGGAGCTGTTCACCGTCCAAGCAGTGATGCCAGGCACGCCTGTAGAAGCACATCCATGCCGGGCCATTAATGAACTTCTGTGGGCAACGATATAATCTTTAACCACTGCGCTTCACCAAAAGCAAAGTTTCCAACGTTAAGCATCTCGCGCTTCTAGTGCACCCACCGTCCATTATCCCCGTCCGAGTACGGGACCAAGGGGCCATGCAGGTATAATACAAGTTCGTTTCAGTAAAAAGGCTGTATTGTCCCGATAACAACAACGCCAATTTTATCTCCAACTTCAAAAAATTAATCGAGATATTAAAGAAGGCATATTCAACAGTGGCGACCCCCTAGTCACTTTCACAGAATCTTATTTTAGCGATTGGCAGACGCTGACCTTAGAAACCGCCAATAAACGTGACTCGGAGATTCTAGTGCGGCCTCTATTTCCATTTGATCGCATCACTTGAATGTTAACGCGCAGTTAACACAATGGGCCTCCTCGATTTACCAGTCCTGGACGGTCCGCTGGCAGTCCGAGGACTGCCCACGGGCCGGAAGTCCCATAGGAATACAAGGGAAAAACGAGCGCCGGATCGCGTCTTGGGCAGTCCACGGACGATCCGGGACTGATAATCGAGGAGGCCCAATGACAAGATGTTTCAGCGCCCGTCCATAACACGTCACTCCTGCCTGCCTGCATATTACGTCACTATTGTGCGAAATTTGAAAGTTTTTTCAACATTTCTTGTGTTTTTCGGTTTTAAAACGTAGGTATTTCGCTGCTGTAATGCAGCTGGGTGGGCTACCAAAGTTTAGTTCTTTCAAATAGAACAAAGTTGTATGTTGTCTTCGTGTCCCCTTTAAGAAACACTAAAGGGAACTAGCGAGTTGGGCTCAGACGAACGTTCTACTGCCCCGTAACACTCTCAGCGTTCATTCGGTGGCGGAAGATGGTTTAATTGCCGAGAAATTACCAATTGCAAAACGCATTTCATCCCTCTCACCATTTCATGACGTTTTGCGTGACGCAAACAGGAGGCCGCAAGTATAGCCCGTATTCAATAGCGAGGCACGCATGCAGGCAACCACGTGAGGCGCCGTCACTGGTTACGTCGGCTCCGCGGGATGGCGGTACTTGTCCGAGCTAAGCGCATGATATGGGTTGGGCATTCCAAGCTCTGCGAACGCAAAGTAATGCCTCGACTCCAATGTGAGTGCGATTAACAACAACTCTGTTGACACCACCGTTGAGAATCGGGTTGAAACGGAGCAGACGACGCACGCCGGTGTTTTTTTTTTCTTCGGCGTGCGGCCGCCGTGGCACAAGCCGCGCCATGTCCGTGGAGCTTCGGCCATGTCCGTGGCCATTTCAGTGTTGCCAAGCGAAGAAATTGACAGCTAAACTTTTCAATGAATACCACTATATACTAGACAGGACACTGCGTCTGGGGATCCATGTCGGCGTGGAGTGGTTATTGCCTTATGGGAAGGCCACAGCTACTGGCTGGGCATGTCTATCGTCTTCTTAAGCGTCTTCGTACGTTTTCTTTCTTCACTACGCATCGCTATGTCTACGAGGTAGCCGCTTCGGCCGAAATGGCCGAAACTCGCTTCGCTTCTCTCGCTTCGCTTGGAAACTCAACATTCGTTCAATTATTTCATGCTAGGACAGCTATGCCTCACTGTAAGCAAGTGGCAGGACTGGTGCCGCCGGGCGACCATCAGTCCATGTTTACACAACTACAAACCCACAATGTAAACCCGTTAGTTTGTGTTAAGGAGAGTGCGCTGAGTTCCCGGTTCTTTTTTGGAGTGGCAGTACACACGTTAACAGCCGCCGCACAGCTTGACTGAGCGGGTAATTAATCGCCGCGAAAGTTGTAGCAGATTGCCTGTTACGAATGTTACGAAAACATGAACGTAAACACCGCGAAGGCGATGTTTCCCGAGGTACGCGCATAGAACGTTTCTAAGCTTTTTAAACATTTTGTTATTTGAAATGTTCGTAAAATAAGAGTATTTAATGAGTTTCTCCCCAAAGTTTTACGTGATTGTTAATTAACAGCTTGGTCTGCAGAATATAGACGTGGTTCCTTTTATATGTACTATCGTGACAAATTTAAATACGAACAACGCAGCGTGTGGCTTCCAATGCATGTCGCGCATCCTGGCAAAGGGCGCCGTATACGCAGGCCAAACAAGTTACGAGAGTTAGTGACCAACCTTGATATGGAAAGAACATCGTATTTCCATCATCTGTTGGGTGCTCAGCACGGAAAAAAAATAAAGGAATGTAGCTGCGTGCGCCGTTTCCATTCATCCCATCAACAAAGAATTAGATAACGCTTGCGTAAGCGGGCGCGGAACGTGGTGCGAAGACAAACCAAAACGCTCACACGCCGAATGGCGGTGTCTCCATATCAACGTTGGACACAAACTCTCGTAACGTGATACGCAGCCCGCCGCCAGGATGCGCAGCATGTACTGAAAGCCACGCGCTCCGTTCTTCGTATTTCAATTTATCACGATAGTACATCGACTCACTCTGGAACTTTTTTTTTCTTTGTGCGTGAACAGCATTTATGTATTTGTTAGTGGGCACAAATTCCTGCATATGTACAGAGGTCAAAACTGTAAAAACAACAACGCGCAAACGCGTGGCTTTCGATACGTGCAGCGCAGCCTGCTGATAGCCACCGGCGTGGCCAGCGAGATTAGGTGACGGCGCTGCGGCGGGTTGGCATGCGAAAGCTATTGCCGATGCTTCCCCGTTTTGGGGGGAGAAATTCGGCACCAAAAGGCCCTCACCCCGACCGCCGCCAACGCCTACATTAAACATTATCTGACACTGATAAGCAGCGCAGTCTCGTTTTCGTCTTTGGTATGTTTCCTACATTCCCCTTTTTTTATATTGAAACCATACCAAAGGCTATGACAAGACTGCACTGGTTATCAGCGTAAGATAACGTTTAATATAGGCTTTGGCGGCGGTCGTGGTGAGGGCCTTTCGGCGTCGAACCTTGCCCACCAAAACACGGAAGCATCGACAAGTAGCTTTCGCGTGCCAAGCCGCCGCAGCGCCGTCACCTAATCTCGCTGGCCACGCCGGTGGCTATCAGCAGGCTGCACTGCACGTATCAAAAGCCAGGCGTTGGCGCGTTGTTGTTAACAGTTTTGACCTCTGTACAGGCCATCTTAAGACTTGCCATCCTAAAATCTGGAACGATGCCTGCAATATTAAAAACATAGCGTAAAAACGGGTGTCGTCGTCATGTACATATTTCTGCGCTACGCGTTGCGAAAGGACAAGTCGTAAATGATTAACCGGCATTTATGGAGGTTGCCGACGTTTTTTTAAAGTAGGGTTGGTGCATGCAAAGAAAATTCATATAGGAAGTGATTCCAGAAAGGCACAGACTTGAGCTAGTAAAGAATTGAAACAGGCTGGTTCACAGCCACGGCGGTAACGTTTGTTTTAGCTTTGATTTCGGCAAACGTTTTGCCTCGTACGGATCCGAGCAACATATTTACGTTGCCGAACGATAGAGCTATTGTTTTTTTTTTACTGCCTGCGTTTACCTTTGACAACAATCAAGAAGACTCTGAGCCCGAAAAGCCGCTAAGCGACTGCTCAGATTGTAGCCTTTACTGATCACTATGACGGCGAATTGTCCGGTATTTTCTGTACGCTATTCCGGGTGGCAGCACCTCACTGGCTCTGTGGACATAAAGTGGTCACACAGTTTCCTTTTGCATTACAGAATGATAGAAGATGCCAGCTTTAATGATTTATTGCTAAGTATACATAGCGCCGTTTGTAGTCGACCAAAAGCCCAAAGATCTAAGAATCTGCCATAATTTAAAAAAAAAAGAAATAACAAAGTTGTTCAACTTCTACTACACTTTCAGAGATCAGCTGCATTCAATGATCGGCTGTCCAAACTGTGGGTCTCATCGTTTGGTTGATGCCTTTATGGTTGATGGTTGAGGCACACATGTTCTGCGTTTGTTTTTCCTCTCAGGTAAACAAAACCTTTCTGGTGTACCTGGTGTTCCCGGTTGGCCAGGTAGCCCCCTCTTCCCTCGTGATCCCGGAAGGCCTGAAACACGCACGTAGTGGTTAGTGGATCAACAGTTCGAGAAATCGATCAATAGGATGACCGACCTACCGGTGATCGATCGATCGATCGATCAATCAATCAATCAATCAATCAATCAATCAATCAATCAATCAATCAATCAATCAATCAATCAATCAATCAATCAATCAATCAATCAATCAATCAATCAATCAATCAATAAAATAGATAAATGTATCAATGCTAACGCTATGTGAAGGGAAGTATTGTAGAGTTCATTCGGGCGAAAGTTTCCAGGGTGCGATTTTTCGTAAAAGACTACTTCTTCACGGCGAGTTGGCTCACTCCTTACATTCTGTTCGTTAGCGATGCATCACGCATCACAGCTCCATCGCCTTGCGCGTATCACATGCTTAGACTCCCACGCAGTGCAGACATTAACTTTGATAGTGGAAATCGTGTCGTAATTCTTTGTCATTACAAGGTGCTTTAAAGCCGCTTGAACTTGCCGCCACCATTACTTCATCGAATCGGTACCACTGCGATCAAGTAAAATAACATTCGTATTTGAGTGCGATTTCAAAAGCTGTTTTTTAGAGCATAAATCCTGTTGCTTAGGCAATAAATTATATTTATGACGTGCGCAAAACTTCCTGGCATTTGTTTTTCGCATTAATCCTTCGGTTAGTCCTACAGCTTCATTATCACCGCAGACGAGCATGTTAACAAAATGATGCGCTGTCAACCCTCAGTTTGCCATCATTTGCGAATTCTTTACAAGTTGGTTTGCGTCCTATATATAGCGGAGATCGGTTTCTCGTGACTTGTTGAGTAGAAGGGGCTGCGTTTCGCCCTCAAGCTCTCATTTTTAATAGAACATCGATTGGCAGAAACTGTACGAAGCAAACTAGACGCTCGAAATCATTCTCCTACTTGAACGGGTTTAGAACCAGAAGAAGGGAAAAAGTCCGCCCCGAATACGGCGCTCTATACAGTTCGTAGCGAACCGGTCCCCAAGGTACTTGTCTCGACACTTCAACCCCCGTAAAAATGTTCGAACTTCCTTACCTGCCGCTCCCTTGGCACCGGGTGGTCCTTGGGGTCCGGGAAGGCCATCCTTTCCTTTTAAGCGCATGCAACAGGGACGATAAGGTTCCTTACTCCGCATGGCTTCTATGTTTGTGGTCTTTTGATACGTCAAGAAAATAAATTACGCAGCCGTCGTACTTGCGCCACTGAAGCACCATTTTCGCTGATGCTTTTTCTTCTATAATCTTTAGAGGATACTAAATCGAGTAATAAACATTCTCTATTGGCACTTACAGCACCGAAGCACCATTTTCGCTGAAGCTCTTTCATCTGTCAGCGTTAAAGGATACTAAAGCGAGCTTTAAATATTGTGCATTAACGTTACCTGAATAAAATGTCGACCACAGCATATCGTGTGCGCATTGTTTGCTTTCGGCGGATTAACGAACATTCTTTAGGCTACGGAAAGGTGCCTGGAAGCGCCGCTTCCCTCGAAAACCCTCTTTCCATATTTGTTGACGTCGCTATGAGCAAGTACGCGCCAATCCGCCGGTTATAATTCCAAGAACTGCGAGCATGTATCACACTATATTTGCGTGCACAACAAATCAATGTTTACCGGGAAACTGGGTAAAATCAGTGGTTGAAGACAGATGATATCAAACCATGTTGTAAACCAGTGCCAGAGAAGACAAATGTCGATTTCACGCCAACGCAATTAGCGACAGTGCCAACTTCGAGTTCGATAGTATGAACTATTCGCGTGAAGTTGGCTATAATAAAGAAGATCGATGCTTCACGGTTGCGGACATTTACGGGCTACGGTGGCCGACATATCTTACCATCGATTCCGTCCGTGCCGTTTCGGCCGGGAATGCCGTCCTCTCCGTCTCGGCCATCAACACCGGGACGTCCATCCGGGCCCTGCGGCCCCGGGATGCCGTCCAGGCCCGGCTGTCCAGGAAGGCCGTCGCGGCCGTCCAGGCCGGCAGGCCCTGTCTCGCCCAGGGAGCCTGCACCAGGGAAAGAGGGAAGAAAGGCAGGAAGGTCAACCTGGCTAGAGCTTAGTTTGCTATCTTGCACGTGGGAAAGGGAAAATAGGCAAGAAGAAAAAGGAAAGAACGAAGAAAAGTTAGACAGGTTTGCCGAGCGCTGAAACACTAAACGTTCAAGTTCAGTGATTTCCCCTGAAGGCTTTCAGTCTAGATTCTAGAGTTCAAGTCCAGTCCGTCGCCTTAGAAAGCGTAAGAGTTCCTTAATCGCCTTTTGAGCGGATGACATAGAAGGCCAGTGACACATAATCTCCTCCTCCGGAAATGGCCGCCGGTAGTCTAGGTTCCTCAGTGCTGATGACAGCTTCTTCCTTGCAGGCTGAGTAGCGTGGGCCCTCGCATTAAACCGGGCGTATCATCTCCGGCGTGCCGCACGTTTCGCACTCCTCACTTGCTGCCATTCCTATTAGGTATGAGTAAGCATTTGTGAATGCCACGCGCAGCCAGAGACGGCAAAGAAGAGTTGCTAAAAAATTAATCGGCGCTAAAACAGGGACGAAGAAGAAACACGTAGCACACAACACGGTGCCGAACTTCCAACTAGAATTTATTGAAAAGATGCTGCTTATATACCCAAAACTAAAATACTAAAAGCATTGTGACGACAAAATGCATCACATTTCTAAAAGCGCTACTTCTCTATCTGTCAGTTATATGGACGGGGTACTAACGCAGTTAGCCCCTGCCTGTCTGATAAAAAGAGCTTCCATAATTTCGCGCTCAAGCTTACCTCTTGCTTTCCGCAAAAACTTTGTCCTATCTAGCAAGGGGCTACACTTGCAACTTTTGCAGTGCTCAGATAGGTTGCCACCAGCTTTATTTGCAACTGTGCAGTTGTGCTCATTTGCCCTCTCATTGAAGCACCTTCCAGTCTGCCCTATGTACACTTTTTTGCAACTCAGGGGAATTTCATAAACTACACCCTTGCTGCAGTCTGTGTAGCGAACAGCGTGGTTTTTAGCACAGGGTTCGGATTTTTTCTTCGAAGTATGCTCATCATAGGGCAAACTTTGGCAGCTTTTCCGGGGCACTGAAAACGATATTTACCCGGTATCTTTGCGCCATTTCTTTACATTGTGCGACACTCTGTGTAAATATGGTAGAGTTGCGTCAGACCGTGGAAGGCTTAGTGGAAGGGGACGTTGCAGGTGCGGGTCAAGGGCACCAATACGTGCACATGCGAATAAGGTTCGCACAATTGCCGATAAGCTCAGCTTCAACTGTATAACTGCGCTTTATTAGATAATGACGTCAGTACTGTGGACGAACGAGCGTCGTGTGTCTCGGCGTTTCCCGTTTGGTTTAGTGCTGTTCTGAATACTGCTTCAAGACAGCAGTCTACTCGTCAAGGTCTGTAACGTTGGCTCTAGCGGTATTTAGGTTTCGTGGAAAAGTTGCGTAGCTGTGTCAGAAGTGCTGGCCTGCGAACGTCCACGGGTTCAGCGTTGACCATCGTTATACGCTAGCAACGTGAATAGCTGCTGATGGAATATGGTGCACGAAGAGGAAGCTTTAATGTCATACTTCATCCTGAATACCTCGCGTATTCTCACTTTTTTTAACGCCACAGAACCGTAAAAAAGGCAAATTTCTCACTGAAATGGACATGGCGCACTTTCACAAGGATGTCACTAGCGGTAGAACAGCTTCGTTGTCGGTTGGAATAAGACAGGAAAGGTCCTACAGACGTAATCTGGCTTGCCAGAGGGTTGGCATCGGAACGTGCAGTGCGTGGAGTCTGGCGAGCAGTGATCCGTGGTGGCCCAAAAATAGGCGGCACAGAAAGGGAGACGTTTTCCACAGTTTTCGGGCTAAAGGGTATGATCCTCTTACATCCATCGTAAAAGTGGAGAACGGAAGCCTTTCTGAGACTTCGAGCAGTCGGACCAGGGATTTATACACACCCCCTAACACCCCCCCAACACCCCCCCCCCCCCCAGAAGGACTTCGACACCCCCCCAAAAAGATTCCACAACCACAAGCACCCTGCCTAGGGATTTATACAACACCCCCCAAAGATCCCACCGACACCCCCCCCCCCCCCCAAAATCAAAATTCTGCATTAACCCCTAAGTCCAACCCCAGTATTGCACACAGGTAAGTCCACATTAGGCATGTGGGTATCGATACTTTCTCAGTATGACTAAAGTCTGAAGTTCAGCCAGCTGGCTAAACTTTAACAGTATTAAAAAACAAAGAGAAGAGCGGTCCTCGTTTTCTCCCTGAAGGAAAATTTTCCCGCTCACTCATAGCTTTCGTTGCACACCACAGAACGGCAGTACATTTTTTTTTTCCGGTACGTAAAGCAGTTTAGAGATCTTCAGAATACCGGCGCCACGCCGCCCCAAAGCCTGAACTTTCGAGTTCGCTCTTCTTTTTTCTAAGTACGATATCTCAAATTGTGCGTATCGCAATTCAATGCTGTGCCGTTATGTGCGCATGGCTGCACTGTTATAGGAGGGCGGAGCTACATCTTATCATATACGCTGTGTGCGGTCCTGAATCCGCGTTATGACCAAAAAAAAAATCTCGAGAGTTCCCGACTTCCGGCTCTAAAAGCGGCCGTTCTTTTCCTTGTGGCACGCAACTAAATATTTAAGCAAAGGAACGAAGCAAAACCGGCATCGGGAGCCGCGGAAAAACAATCCTACCGGTCTCCGTTCGCTCGGATAGCGGCTGCGGCGCCATCATAGCTGCGAGTTTCTTCCGCGCTTTGATCTGGAAATGTGATTTCAGGAAGAATTTAGTTCCGAGGGCGTGCAGCGCAAGGCCGTATATGGAACGCTCGTACTACCTGGAAATCCATAGCCCACCGATCCACCACTTTCGCTACCGTATAGGCATCCTCTTCAATATCGAACCGAGCAAGCTCCCGCGTTGCGGCGAATATAAGCAGCCATTACCAGATCCTTGTTTATAAAGCTAGAGCTTCTGTAGGCTAGGGCAATTTTGTAGCTGCTGACGGGCAGCATTGTCCCCTCTATTCCTCCTGTTCGCACCCCTGTGATTCTTCGCTGCTTTTACCTAAGCTTAAATTTTTCCTCCGACCGAACCGGAGCAGTTGGGACGCCGGTGAAAGGTATTTTAAAGGAAATCGAATTACTTCCATTCGGCCAGCCACCAGCCAGCCAGCCAGCCAGCGAGACAGCCAAAAGTTTTCACGTAGACCACATTAGCTAACGGTAGCGAAATTGATGTGACCGTCTGGCCAAACTCTTTTCAAAAATCGTTTCTCCCATGACTACAGATGCGACGCGTTGCTTGTGGTGCTCAGCCACGCACCGGTATTGGTTTTTCTAGTTCGTAATTAAGATGTTGCAGGTGTCTCACTAAGGGCCCCGCTCATCAGAGCGCCCCGACCACGGCGGCGCCGATAAGAGCAAGCCACTGACAAGATTGTTGGATCAAGAAAAAACCTTCTTTCTTCTACTTCTTTCTTGACGTCGATCATAATGACATAAAATTTCAGGAGAGAAACTATGATTCTGAGCCCGGAGTGCTTAGAAGACAGCCAATACGGCACATGCGGTGAAAAGAAAAGGACTCGCCGAGGAAATCATTGGGCGGCAAGCCCATGCCCCCAGCGGCTTTCGGTGCCTGCCGTCCGATGGTGTTTGTCCCGCGTGCTCGGGGCCCGCATCATCGTCCCAGCCGCTCCTTTCAAATGGGCCGCGCGGTGCAGCAGCCGCGGCGCGTCACGTAGCGGGAATCGGGGAGCGCGTATAAAAAGCAGCGTTCCTCTACCGCCAGCGCCGCGTCGAAGGCCATTTTGGGCTGCCGATAAGGCAGTTCCCATTCGGCCAGCGTGGCTTCTCGGCCGCTGTGGCCGCCACCCCTGCGCTCGGTCCGCGTCAGAAACACGGAAAGGCACTTGATGCTGGCCTAGGCATCCTCGGCCCAAACTCGGTATATGTCCGCCATCGACGAACCGGGATGGCGGCGGCCCGGTAGCCCGGCTGTAGTGTTTCGTCGGCTGCCCACTTATCGCGCGCTGCTTCTTTTCGGCCCTGTTCTGAAGAATTCTTCGCTTAAAGTGCTCTGTGTGGCTCTGATGGGGAGTTTAAAATTTATGCGGAGGTGGGCGGCGAGACGAAGTCGTTGCAGTTTTGAAAGGCTACAATGTTAGTCTGGCTGAGCTGGCAAAGCCTTTTCTAGGGTACGGAAAGGAATGGTGGTCTTCCTTTCGTCCGTAGAGGTGAAAGCGGCCCGTGTAGAGGACGCTGGCGCTGACCCTCACTTCCTCTAGGGGCCAAGATTGACGAGATAAAGGTTGGTTACTAGATATTACGTTATTGTGTTGAGGGATGCCTAATTGGCTGTTTTAGAGTTTTTTCTAGCTGCATCCTGGCTATCAACTACGTAGTTCATCATTTTACGATTTATGGATTACGGAAAGAGGAAAGCGGGAGTAATGAGAGGCGAGAGAATGGGATATTTTAGGGGAGTAGGAGGGAGGGAAGAGGGGGATGGAGCACGAAAGGAAGAGAAGGAAAGGAGAGAGGTGGGCGGAGGAGGAGGAAGAAAGAAGTTTGATTTGATTTCATTTGATTTGATTTCTTGGCGAAAACCAAGGGGAGGCTGAGACTAAAGGCGGACGTGGCCTGACAGAGGCCACCGATTAACAGTGTACGCAATAAAAGTGAAGTTCTCAAATTTAAACAAATTGAAAGTTAGACAAAGTTCGCGCAAGAAGAAAGAACAGATGGGATGAGTTCACGTAAAGAGAGACGGGCAGGTGCTTGGAGTGCCAGAGAGGGTTTGGAGAAGAGTTGGATTGGAGGAGAAGGGAGTGAGAGGAGGCAAATGCGGGAAGAGGGGAGATGAGCAGATGGGAGCGTCCTTGGACGGAGAGGGAAATGGAAGAGCAAGAGTGGTTGTATAGCTAGGGGAAGAGAGCGAGGCGCTATGTGGCGAGGATGCGAGCAATGCAATCGACTTTCTGGTGTCACTTGCCGGATGAAAGCAGATACGCCAGATACGCGGCCAATGTTCAGCGCTGTCGCTTTATCATAGCTGCATGAAGTTAGGCGAAATGAAGTGACAAACATTCGAGGAGGTGTGAGCTCACCTTTGTCTCCCTTGAAGCCAGGAGGTCCGACGGGGCCGACAGGACCCGGGTTTCCAGGCACGCCCGGCAGTCCGCGTAGGCCCGTGTCGCCCTTCTCTCCAGGGTAGCCGGGAATGCCTGGGTGGATGGCGGCCACAAAAAAGAAAGGCGCGCAGAGTTCCGTGACGCGTTAAAGGGACCCTGCAACACTTTCGATAAGCGCTTTCACTCTTTCCTTCCCGTCTGGAACCACTGCGAAAGCTATAGTTATCGCCAAGCACGGACCGGCACTGCGTGATTTGCTCGTCGCACCAGATACGCCTTCCATTTCTGCTTTGTTTTTGTGGCTTTTTTTAAGTTGCTATCTTAAAGCGTTCATTGCTGCAACTGAAGGAAAACCGGCCAACAGCCTCTACATGGCCTTAGTGACGTAAATCGAGACGTCGAAGAACGCCAAAACCGGGAAAGAGAGAAAAATTTTGGGGGTGAGTTTACAAGCTATCTGATGGGCATTGAGCAGTAATTTTTGGCTGAGGTACTTTGCGACACCCTAATCTAAGTACTGGGTGTGTTGGGTGACCACGTTCTGCAAGCATTTAAGATTTTAAAAAAAGTTGAAAAAAGTGTTGCAGGGTCCCTTTAACGGTCAGTTACGTGCCCCAAGAGGGCCTCTTATGCGGACATTGGTGTCGGATAGGCGTTGCTAAGGTAGTGAGGTTACAAAGCCAGCTGCCTCTTCAGGTGTTTATGAGCGTGACAGGTTGAGGTCATGCCTATTTCTACAGTTCTGCGGGCTTTTTTTTCACATTTGAAAACCGATTAGTCATGAGCTAACACCTTGGCCCACGAGACTCATTTACTAACCATTAAAAATCTATTTTTGAAGCTCCATGGCTGCGCCTGCACATTCGCGGTAATTAATTTCGTCCGCCATTTTCTACCAAAAAGAAATGCTCGTTGTTTGAAGCCATTTAAAAACCCTGTAACTGCTTTGTGGATTTATAGTTTGAATGTTAACCATTAAGAGGCTCTTGCTTGGAACTAGCAAAGAAGATGTTATTCTACTAAGGTGAGCCATTTTCTTAATGCTGAAGTGGACTATAAAAACATCGCACTATCAAACACTGGACAGAATGTAGCCATTTTTATTCGCTATGCACAATTCTGTAAGCCCATTTCGCGAACTTTTTTTTATGTCAAGGCTAGGCTCAAAAAGAAGCACTGAAAGGAGATAGTTGCAAACGCATTCAAATTACTAATCACTTTATCATATTAAAGTTTGAAATGTCTACACTGAATTCTTCTGTTTTTTCTTTTGTTCTGTAGAAAAAAAGTGCTTTGAAAATTTCGGTTTTCCCTTAAACGATGTTCATTGTGTATTTGAACACTTCACATCACACACTTTGACAACACACTCCGACTCCCAAGTCCGTACGGTGAAGTTCAACAGTTTGCGAACAGGTTTTCGAGCATTAACTACGCGTAAACAAAGCAATTGTCAGAGTTCAACACGATACATCAAACAATTTAAATTGCGATGACTGAAATACAGCAAAACAACATTGCCAACTAGTGGGCCGTCATTGCGGTGGCTCACGAGGCGTTGGCCATGAATGGCCCCTGGCATTATCGATTTTTTTTTTATTTTTAAAGTCGACTAAGCGCCTATAGGCACCCCCTAAATAGTAAAACAGGGGATTACTTGAATTCAATAAGCCACAAAATTTGCCAAATTGTCGGCGCAAAAAATAGTGCAGGAACTCTTCGCCTATCTTGACAGCACATCTGTGTCTGTGTCTTCAATCTCATTGAATTTTCTTTGATGCTCGGGCGCTTGTAGAGGGCAGTGGCCGCTGGTAAGCCATATGCCTAAGATAGGTACCGCGCGGATGGCCATTCAGCCGATGTGAACACAAATTCTGCATTTCTGTTTTTTCGGCATCCTTTCTCGGTAAAAAAAAAATATTCAGGTTCAAATTCCTCGCTAACGTTGAGGATCTACTATCTGCATACATTCGGTAGCCGCCGGTCTTTCTTACCGCCATGAACATTTTATGTCAAGATTCTTTTTTTTTTTTCGCGTGTACATTAACGCCGGAATTTATATCGAACAGCCTATGACGGTGGATATACCTAGCCAGGGCAAATATGTTGACGCTGCTTCCGCTAGTAAGTCAATATTGCTTCGTCCTTTCCTATACGCTAAACAGACTCGTTCAGTCTTTATTGCATGAACACGCCATCTCAATTTGAGAAATCCATGCTACAACTAAACAGATTACCTGGAGATGCACGTTATACTATACGCACAGTTTCGCGATACTGATGACGTAAAAATACCCTGCTACATTTTACTTTCATTCAATTTAAGTATCTGTGAACAGTTACCTACAGAGGGAGAGAAAGGCATGAAGGGGCGATGAAGACAAAATGCAAGTTTGGTTCATTCAAAAGATTGCCTCGTTAGAATCATGCATGCTGGCACCACTTTTAACGTAAACTTCGCTCAAATGAGCTGTATAATTTGGGAAAAAAAAAGGGAATGGCCATGCGACCTACTCGCTCATTTCCCGAAACAGAACCTATGATGTCCTACCAGCCAGCTCTGCGATTGGCGGAAGCTGGAAAACGCAAACGCAAATAAGGCAAAACTTATAAGCTTGCCGAACGAGATATTTGTGCCTGCATTTTGGGTGCATTCTTTTTATATCAGTAATAATGGTGGGACAAACAGTGGAAGTTACGAAAGCGCACGTAAACATAGAAGTACCGATGCGCACTGCTGTTGGTACTGCGCGCACTATGCTTCGTTTAGATACACACCACTGCGGGGCTGCGGTGTTGTCTCAGTCGACACTGGCCGATTGGGACAAGCGGCGGTGTCTTACGTGACCATATTTGTCGAGCGAGCACCATGTTTCACGAAACGATTATTTTCTCCATGAACAAAAACAAGCCAGGTTTTAAAAAAAAACTGGGGGAGCTTGCACTCATGCGCAAGACTTGAATCGCGAAGCTGTTGTCGGTGAGCATTGACGGATACATAGGTATTTTCATTAGCATGCTCTGCCTTTCGGTTCACGGCCACTTCCACGGCCATGAGAACTATCCGCGGCCGGGCCATGCAGAGAACTGCGAAGACGTTGCGCGCGAGGTCACGACGATGCGAGCTCTAGCGCGATGGGCTCTCCTTATAAGGAGAGCCCATAGATACTGAGATACTGAGCGCATGCGCACGCCGCTCTCGTGTGTTGCGGCGGCCGCTATCACGTGTCCTTTCGTTGTAGAGTGGGTAATGCGACAGCTGCGTGACGCCTACATGATAACGTTCCTTGCGTGGAGTTTTCGGCCCGCACGAATCCCGAACTTATACGGCCAGTAACAACAGATCCGCTGTTAATACGGCCACAAACAAACCAAAGGCAGAAAACGGCTTGCCGCGGTGTGGTGGCGCCATGTAGGTTGACTAACGGTAAGCAAGTCTCCGCTCCACACCAAGTTTATTTAGCTCAAAGACCTGTTGTTATGATGTCATTGCAAACGTCGTTCAAACACACGTTTTGGCGCGAGAATCAAAATTTTAGCTTAAATTGATTAAGTTCGCTGTGAATAAATCATCGTTTCCTTTTGGACAAGCGCTGGGGGCAGTATAGAACACGAAATCTTTCGAATAAAACAAACTTGTATTTTGTCTTCATGGCTCCTTTACGAAATCCTAGATGTCCGGTGATATATAGATGCATGTTGACTGAACCCGTTTTTTATTACAAAGCAAGCGGGTACTACTGAAATTAGATAAACCGAAAATCAAACGTCATAACAACAACGTTCACAAATGTACCTCACCAGGTTTTCCCGGCTGCCCAGGGTCACCAGGTCCGCAGTACTCCTTGGAAGTAAAGCAGAATTCCTCCAGCACCGGCACCTACGAAGCCATTTGAGGCAGCGAAGTTCCTAAGGGTTCCAAACTGTAGATAAACTCACTACCAATACTGTGTAGCCGTGAGGCCGTGAGTGCATTGCTTTTTCACCTCTGAGGACGCGTGGTAAAGATGTCTTTTTTTTTTCATTTTGAAAGTATTCTGGAGGTCATAAATTATAACGATGCAAATAGATCATTTTCACTCTGTCTACAGGCACCTGCACACGTGAACCTGTCACAAGTGAAATCTCACCAAAACTTTTTCGTTTCGTTTTCCCCTTGTACATTTGCTCCCATTAGGTCCTTGTTAGTGAATGTATGCCATCTTCTTTTAGATATTTTCTATTCTTTAGAGACTACTCACTAGATTTATCTATGTGTCATTTGTTCTTTCTTGTATGGATTGCATCTATTTTTTTTAGTTTGGACTGGGTAAATAGTTCACTTTAACCCTGCACTGTGTCCTTCTTTTCTTTTTTTTTTTTTTTTCAGAGAGCAAAGGGCTAGCCAGCGTTGCCAGAGGCCTCGAAAACTAAATTCTTGAACACTTAATATCAAAAATAGTGTCCTGTGTTACTGCTTGCATCGCTCAAGCTGCGTTCGAAACCTAAGGCGCACGTGACATGCCTTGTCTCCCCTTGCATAGCTCAATTCACCCGCTGCCCTGAGTTACATCGGATGCTTTCCTGCATGCTGCCGCCGAAGGGCCTCTTCCGTCCATACACCCGACTCTATTCTTCACCCCATCGTTAACCTGCCATTTGTGGCCGATTGTGTGCCTCATCATCTGACATGCGCCAGACAGGTTCGATTTCTAGGGCATTGCACGCCGCTTCATATGGACTGGATCTATAACCATGAGGTCCTTCATTGATCCAATTATTCCTTCGATCGGTGTGGTGTTCCCTATTTAGCCTCGACATGCCCGCCTATACGTAAATAGCAACAATTAAAGCGCATTTTTCTCTACAGTGATTGGCGTGCCCGCATTGAGCGCGATTATGCAGCGTCTGGAGAAACGGGGAGTAAGCGGAAATCAATGAGGAGATAACGATGTCCGCTCGACAGCTCATCATTCAGCACAGCGCCAACATGCGTTAACGGGCACAACAAACGGAATGATAATCGTCACTTCTGGCTCACCAATTCTCGTCTTCGATCGTTTCTGAGCAGAAACACAACTCACCGGTATCCTGGCGTACGAGCTGACGAGCATGGTATTTCCGTTCGGTCCGTTCATGTCGTTGCGTGGGAAGAACTCCACGTTGGGCACGGTTGCCGCCTTGGGCGACATCTTGGCGTAAACGGACTCCTCGGCATCTCGGCTGGGCTTCCTTGCACCAGTGGGGCTTCGCTTGGTCCGTTCTGGTGATTCGACAAACCACCGGCGTTGCTCTGCCGCGTCTCCTGCGGCTGCGCCACCCCTCGTGGCTAACACGTGGGCACTCAAAGATTCCGGCGGAACACAACAACGGCTGCACTCTTGAATGGTACACTGCGGTTCTTTCCTTAGCAGCAGATACAGGTTCGTCGCTGTCATCGCGTATAGAACTGTCAAAAGAACGTGGACGACTGCGAACGACCTGAATGGCGAAAAGGCTTCCGCGAACTTCATGGTAAAGAGAGACAGTCGTGCCGGATAGGTATACTAAGCAAAGTATAACTGCGTCACCAAAAACAAGAACAGGCTGGTGGAATGAACTTACTATTGCTGTCTACATTAGTCGCGTGTTGGACAGTGTCTTGAATAAGCTAGCAGTACGATTTGAGCTTGTTTCATGGCACCAAAGCTATTCCGACCGTTGGCGTGTCGCAACTAGGGGACATGCCGCGGCCAGCGTGCTGCTCTTCGGTAACGGGATATCCGTCGTGCCCTCTCGTCGGAGTCAGCGCCTGCTTCAAAGCGGCTCCTGTCGCACAGAGGAGATGGCGTTGAAACGGCCCGAATCAGGGCCCCTCTGGCGGTGCGCTGATTGCGGTCGCTGGCAAATGTCAACACTTGAAACGTGATGCTCCCCGAGGGAAGCACGTATGATGAAAGAGTCCTGCGCGGCTGCTACTGAATGAGCCTAGAATGGTTCCAGCCCTGTGGCTATTCGTGTGGCTCGCCTTTCTTTATGGCTTTTTTTTTAATTTATATTGATCACGTCGTCGTCATCATCCCCCTCTCTTCTTTGCAAAGGGACGCACGTCTTGATATAGGCGGAAGAGTGACAGATTTGAGATGTCTATGTTTGCCTCTCTTCGTCATGTCATTTGGGAAGGAGCAGGCCGCCATTATGTGGAACCTAATTAAATAATCTTTCAACACGATAAGGATAACGGTTTTCAAATTGGCCTCATTCTTACAAGTGGCGCGTAGCGCGTTACGTTGCACCTAAATTACTCTTAAATTATTTATTTAATCACGTTTGCCTTCCTACAAATAGGTGCGCATTCTTGTCAGGCACGATAATGGGCTTGACCGCAGATTTGGTATCTGGACTAGGGCAAGTTCTTTATACCAGTAACATTTGGTTTGCACTGATGTAACGTTCACAATACTAGTCTCCTAACAAAGCTCATTTAGCAATCCCTAACAAGCCCTAACACGAACAATGTCGGCCGCATTAAATGTCCCGGATTTCCGCCGCTTGAGAGGCGGACGCCCCCTAGTACCTTTTATTGTTGTTATTTGAACACTGGGGCAAAAATGGTGATTTGGAAGAGAATGAACCAAAAACATTTGCGTACATGGTACCGGGACCACTGGCATTATTTTTAATTTCTTAACCCTTTAAACTCACTCACTTCTTGAGTCAACCGCTTGTGCTTCGGCTGCTCTACTGCACCTCATAAATTTGAAATTCCAAAATTTAAAACGCCAACTCAACCAAACTTCAAAATTTTGGTTCTGGGTTGGTTTTTTTTTTTTTTCTGTGCTTCTGTTCTTCCGTCGAATCGTTTTTACTGCAATTTTTATGTGCATATGTTTGTATTGCTGCAAATGAATGTATATAGTGTGCGTATGTATGTATTGTCGCAAAGGGGAAATCTCTTGATGTTTTCTGGTTGTTTGTTTAGTTCTGTGCCGCCGCCGGGGCTCTTCCTCCCAAGTGTTTGTGTGAAACGCTTCGGACGCGGCTGGGCCCTGGTTTTTTCTAAGAGCACATGCGAAGTTTGTCTGCTGCGCGCTTACCGACCGCGAGAGAGAGAAAAACCGAGAGTCGCGGGTGTTGGGGAAGCGAACCATCGACGCATCTTCGTTACCGCGGCCGCGGCGCTCCACCCCCCCCCGTGGCGTGTGCTCTGGTCGCGTTCGGGCTCCGTGTCCTCAGTGTTCTTCCGGACGACCTTCCCTTTTCCCCTGTTTACTTTAGTGCGTTTTGTCTAACTACTTTCTTTACACCCATAATTCTCCAAGCGCGCGTTTTCGAGTCGAAACCTTGTGTCTGTGTTTTTGGTCCTTTTCACTTTGGCGGGACATGTCTGATTGAGCTAAGAAGCGTCTTCCTGATTGCTGCGGTGTGCCTTAGCCTTGTTCCCTAGCGTCCGCACCGCTAGGATGCGCTTTTTCCCCCAATGCGTCCAAGCAAATATAACGCGGCGTCTCCGGCTATTGGGGGCGAGCGGAAGGGGTGCCTGCACCAGACTCTCTTCAAAACTCTGCCGCCCTCGTCGTGCCCGCCGCCGGGAGCCCTTCGCCCGCCAGCTATGTCCCGCTAAGTACCCTTAATCTTTTGACTGTTTTTTCATCTATGTAATCAGTGTAATTGTTTCAAGTTATATGTGCTAATGTACCCATGTCATCAGTAATTAAACAAGTTAACCTTTAAAACCTTCAACGTTTCGACTTCTTCCACTGTAATCTTCATGCACAGCAAGCGGCAGTATGAACCAAAATACTACGTTGCAGTATACATTATGTCTTGCTTTCTGCCTGTTTTTGCATTTTCGTTTATGTTTGTTACTTGTTGCCTAATACGCTGTTCCGTTGTGCATTTGTCACAGGAGGTACCCTGACAGTTTTTTAACTTACGGACCCCCTTTCGGTATTACTATTTGCACGCTGCTTTAACAACGTGAAAATAACAATCAACTTCAACTTAAAAAAAAAAAAAAAACTTTAAGGCCACAGGTAGAACAGTACGCTTACATGGGCGCTTTCCTCCCACGTATTTTTTTTTTTCGCTAAGGCCATGACAGAATACCCCAAGACCAAACGAGGGGAAAAATCGAATAGTTCAGAAAATGGTCTTTTGGTGCTTTGTTCATGAAGTCGTCGAATTTTTGATAAACTAGAGCAGACGATAAAATGAACTATTACAAGCCGGATGAAAACTTACGTACGTGAAGGAGAGAGAGCGTCGGAAAGGTTAAAAGGTCCCCGCATAGATGCAAAATTTCCGAATATATCAAAATGGGCTTAACAGTAAGAAACAACCAGTGTTTTTTTTTTTTCCTCCTTGCCTCAGAGAATCAATATTTAAAAAGTCAAAATTTGTTTTGGTAAATAACACCATTGTGCAATGGCAGTGGGGGTTAATTAAGACTCTTAGAGTAAAGTTGAAGTTCGTCGCGTACGAAAGTTCTTGAAGATCGTGTCTTAAAGGGACACTGAAGTTATTTGTAGACATTGTCAGGTTACTTGTGCAGATATAAGTCTGGAGTCCCTATACCACATTTCGACCACTCTGGGTCGTTTACGCGAATTTATTTGGTAGAAAAATCCATTCGAAAGTGCTGTTTTCCTTCCTGCATCCCCCGTGCGATGAAAACATGGCCTTAACGTCACCTTGTAACATAGAAAATGATTATGTAGTTGTGGGTATGATAACATACAGTGGTGACGAACGAACGTCTGCGGTCGCCTGCTACAATGAGGAGCTCGCGCAAGTAGCGACGGCGCTGGGGCTGCAGGCACTGACTGACGAGCGCCAGTGACGAGCCGCATGCCATGCACGTTGGAATAAACGAGGCCCTCCAGTTCGTATGCAGGCACTGTAGTGTAGAGGTGTCTTGTCCTGCGATACATCCTCAACACTGTGTATTTGCAGCAAAAAAAATGGCCTGAAATGCTCTTTGTTTCTCCGTGACTCAGTTTAGTGTCTAAATCTTGGCAGGAGGTCATGACTACATAACGCCTAAATAGTATTTCACCTCCTGTTTTGAGAGCAGCAGTTCACCCACTGCTACTGAAAAGCTTATCTCTACATCTGCAACTTGGTTTTCCTAGAGGTCCCGCGCACGGCTTCGGCTTTGGGACCGTCTTCTCTACTACAACCCAACTGCAAATATGTATGATTTAGTGCAGTGAAATTGAACTGAATTGAATTGAATTTATTGTTGGAAGTGGTTACAAAGACGCGACATGTTTCATTCGCAGTTGATAACCGGGTGCCACAGTTTAAGAAGCGCTGTGGTGCCTTCCGGTAGTACGCGACTTGCATCGGCTGAAGCAAAAAAAGGAATGTGAAAGAAAGCCGCTAGCCTTGCTGCCTATAGTGCTGGCTAGTGAGGCGAAGAGGATAAAGGAGAGGAAAGGGCAAGATTATCAAAAAAAGATACGCAAGCACGCGCACTAGAAGGCACGTAAGTAGAATGCAAACTTGGGCTAGTTCGTACATTACGAAAACGAAAACTGCGCATAAAACAAGGACACAAGAGAAGACGACTGCGCCCTGCGCCCTGTGTGTCTAGTCGTCTTCCCTTGTGTCCTTGTTTTATGCGCAGTTTTCGTTTCGTTTTCGTAAGGCACGTAAGGTCGCACACTTGGACGCGCCAAAGCATGTCGGTGTGAACCACATAGCAGTTGCCCCCCCCCCCCCCCCCCGATCAGTGTGCCTTGATCTCTCTAGCAGAAGATTGCCAGAGAGAAAAATGAAACCAACACGCAACCAACTCATTCCCCTCCCCATATTCCTTTCGCGTCGCTATCTCCGCCTTCAGCCTCCGTCCCCTCATCCTCTCCTCGCATCCCCATCCCCTGACCCAGAGGCGATGATGACTCCTCGCACCCTCCTTTCCAGGGCTGAATATTTGCCTTGCCAGCACGGAGCAAGAACAGGGCCTCCATCTGTCGGCGTCTATGAAAACCGAGAGAGTTGGGCTGCCACAGCAGATGGCAGCACGTTGTCCTGCAGCCTCTGTAGCCTAAGTGGAGCCCAATACTCCCTCGGCACCCCTCATTAAATGGCTTGTGAACTCTCAAATGCGCTTGCACTGATGTCATTTTCCCATGCGCTGTGCTGTTCTGTTTGTTTCAATAAATTAGACCCCCTTTATTGGTTTTCTTGCTCCTTCAGAGCTCGCGTTTTTTGCATCTCGAATGGCAGTAGTTACTATGTGGTCACACTAATTACTGTGAATGCCGTTATGTCTCAAATACGGTAGCAAAATCGCAAAAGTATCAATAAGCAAACTGTGATAGTTGCAGCAGTGCTATATGCTTAGCACAAGATTGCTGAAATTCTCATCATAAATGGCCTTATACAGGTTGACAGCTAGCCAATTATGCAAAAATAGTTGGCCTTTGGAAAAACCTCTCACTCTTCAGTATAACTGCTGTTCTTTAAACCTAAGTTGATAAGACCAACCTTCCTTTCATTATACGAAATACATAAGATACTGACATCCAGCCATACAAAAATGTATTTTTTTTATTCGAGGACATCTGGGGTACATTTTGGGCCAAAAGAGACTGCATTGGGCACAGTCCAACGATAGAGTCACTCGGTGAAACGTCCGAGGCTGTCTATTTTCGGTCTTGTATGCGTTCACACTTGGACAATTAATTTCACCACAGGACACACCTTTTCTTGCTGTACATTGGAGAGCCTTTGGGACACTTAAATGCCCTTGCAAACTCGGGCATGTTACTTAGGGGCACATTTATTCTGAAAATGAAGATAAAGTGAACGTTAACAGCGGTGTGACAACTGCCAACAGAACGTGTGCAGTGCAACGTGCAACAAAACATGCACGTTTTATCCACGCCCTCCCTTCCCCCCCCCCCCCCCCCCTAATACAGGCACATATGGCCGTTTTCCTTGCGCTTGTCGCTTTTATAGCGCAACTGCGTCACTGCAGGTCTATCCAAAATGTCGAAAGGTTATAACTTTTTTTCTTTCTAAAACAGAATTCCACTTACGTCCCCTGTGGCTGATTTAGCTTTCCGATAAGCCTGCTTAATAACGGGAAAGAAAGGTCGCTCTAAACGTAGGACGTGTCTAAATTTTGAGCGTCGTAGACGTTAACACTGGATTCACAACCGCGGGTTGAAAAGAAGGTCTCTCTTCCCTGCGTGTTCTGCAGTGAAGCAATTGATGAGGTACCATAAACTAGGTTATATTATTGCGTTAGCTACATGCTAGAATTCAACTGGCGCCACCAAACAACACAAGGCCAACAAATTTAACAGCACAGTCGTGCTTATTGGTGGTATCCCTTGTTCGTTTCTGACAAACCCACAAACTAGTCCGCGTGACGACGTAGGGGCGGCACGAGGAATTGGTTGGAAAGTCCCACTCTTTTGTCTGTTTTCACTGTTATATACCGGGTGTTCAAAATTAAGCTTTATGGTTTGCTGAAAATGAGTCACTGGGAGGCACGCGAAGATCACCTGGGCAAATACGTTATGTGGCCAGTAGGACACAAAGTGAGATGATAATTATCGCTGTCAGCAGCCCAATTAACTAAAATTGAATAATTAACTTTTTTGTTGACTGCAGTAAGCGGGTATGTTGGTATTGAAAAATTAGAGGCAGTCATGTTTCTACACAGTATCAGTTGGAAGAGTTCTTCTAGCGTGTCTGTGCTCCGAGATATCCGACTCCAACTTTTAATTGTCGTTCGCATGATTGCGCATGCAAGAGATTTAGGATAGGCGGAAAGCTCCTCCCTGATGTGACACGGCTGTTGCACTTAGTTTGACGACGGAGAGGAGGCATATACAAAGATGACAACTGTCCCCCTTCCCCTTTCGGCTGGCAAAATGAAAAGAAAAGACAGCGCAACACCGGCAACAGCCGCGTCACACCAGGGAGGAGCCTTGCGCCAATATTAACTATCTTTCATGCGTAATCACGCGAACGACAATTAAAATTTGGAGTCGGATATCTCGGAGCACAGACACGCTAGAAGAATTCTTCCCTTTGATACTGTGTAGAAACACGACTGCCTCTTAATTTTTCAATACCAACATACCAGCTTACTGCAGTCAACAAAAAAGTTGATTATTCAATTTTACTTAGTTGGGCTGCTGACAGTGATAATTATCATCTCACTTTGTGTCCTACTGGCCACATAACTTATTTGCACAGATGACTTTCGCGTGCCCCCCAGTGCCTAATTTTAAGAAAACCATACATCTTAACTTTGAACGGCCGGTAGATTGATTTTATTAAGTTTGCGCTAAAGTTGGCATAATTTTTATTTCGTCCTGGGAATTCTTCGAATGAACCAAACCTGCATTTTGCCATCACGCTTCTCTTCAAATTTCTAGTTTCATCAGTATTTTGTGGAGCAATCTTCTTTTTTTTTCGACGTACCTGTATCGTGCTGGTGCATGTTCGTCGCTGTACATCTGAGCTTTTAGGCGCTTTGCTCGGGGATTGGTGCACCACGTCTAAAAACACAAGAAGACGAAATGAACACTCAGAAAGGTGTTAGTCAGGATGGTAAATAGGAAAGTCAAGTTATTCTTAAACGCAAGTCAGCTTTTAAGGGTATGAAAGACGGGAATGTAAAAGAAGAACTGACGGTTTGACAAGCCAGGCCGTATAAGTCGACAATGCCATTAACTGTCAAAGGAGGCAACGCCAATAATTCTCACTATCAAAATAAAACTGATAACAATGAACCTTGCTGAGAGTATGTTATCGTGAAACAACTACGCTCACAGAAAATCCCTAAAGAGTTCAGCCGAACATAAGTATACGTGCATAACAATGCTCTACGGCCAACACTAGCACAGACACGGACAACTGAAATGCGAACACGACAATATAAATCATAAACCAAAAATAGCGCGATTTCTTTTCATGCAGGTCAATAGCATGCGTGACTTAGTTACAAAAGCAAAACTGGGAAATGTGGCTTTTCAAATATACCAATAGCACGCCATTGTTGGGCCTCAACGAACAGTATTTTTCAATATTGAGGGTTCGAGTTCATATATTCGTGTTTGCCTTTCATTTTTTCATGACAGTATATATTGCGAATTCTTTTTATTATCTTTTTCTTGATTCCGAAACAATTATGCAGGTATGAACACTTAACATTTGCTGAGTGTCGTAACCGCTAACGCACCTGCAACCACTCGTAAACTTTAGGCGTAAATTTTGCATCAGGAATTTCCATACACTACCCGATAAGTTTGTTGTACAGGTGCCGTCAAAAGTAATTGGAATGAGGGTTTGTGAATATCACAAAATATTTGTCTTACTGGCTTTATGAGAGCAATTACCGGTTAATAGGAAGCTTTTTCTATTAAGAAGTTCTTTAAACGCACACCAATGCAGCCAGGCAGTTTCCGAGAAAATAAATTAAGGAATTCCTGTGCATTTACGATTATCGTTTTCCAATTACTTTTTAGGGCACCTGCAAACTTTTGGAACACTAATCCTAAGAATTCAAGATATTGCTTATGGTGGCAGAGAGGTACAGCCTATCCTCGAACTCAGGCTGTCCTAGAATTCAAATTTAATTTTAACTTGTTGCTTCAGTGGGTAAACCACTAATGGGCCCATGTTGTGTCACTATTTGTTTGTGGGCCACGGTTAACTACTGTGTTATCCACCCGTGAATAACACGTCACTGGTCCCTTGTGGGTCATTAGTAAATTTTGCGTAACGGGTTGTGCAACACATGCTGCTTTAGCCCTGAGTGAGTGAGTGAGTGAGTGAGTGAGTGAGTGAGTGAGTGAGTGAGTGAGTGAGTGAGTGAGTGAGTGAGTGAGTGAGTGAGTGAGTGAGTGAGTGAGTGAGTGAGTGAGTGAGTGAGTGAGTGAGTGAGTGAGTGAGTGAGTGAGTAGTCTGAACAGTCATATCAGCTGCGTCTAAGTGCGTGTAAAACTCCATCATTTGCAAGCCGTAGTGCTGAGAGAGAAAGCTAAATAGCTCACCAGGGCCACTGAAATGAAGAACAGTTGATCGGCAGTGAAGTTTTGTAAGCCAGGCAGCGACTGAATCTTGTTCTTTGCCGCCCAGAAACGGTAGGCCTGAGATGAAAAACCATATGACGTCATATTAGTGCACGAGTAATGACTTCACGAAGCACAAAGGATGATGGTCGAGCTCTTTAGCACAAAGAAATATTGACTAAACTTTAATTTTGGTCAGCTTTAGATAAGGAAGTTCTCTGATTAGATAAAGCGGATGACTACAACCGCTGGGAGCAGAATGACAGATATTGCTGATGGCTACTGAACATTCTGCACGAATCTGGACTGCATGCCTACCTAGAGACTCGACCACTCTTTTCGTTTTCCTCGCCGTCTGTACCACCGTATTTCTCTTACTTTGCTACTTTAGTCTCTCTTGTATTCTTTAAACTTGTTTTCATAAGTCGCGTGGCGAAAAGGTGAGCGGAATAAAAGATAAGGAGATGCGAGGAGGTGTACATCTTATAAGTAGAAAAACTGAGCGTAAAGCAAGGACAGGATGGGCGCAGACCCACAACAACTTCATTGAAAAAATGTTCATAATATATATACTATTGATTGCACATACGCAAAAATCAGGCAGTTTATTTTCTCTATTCTTTTTTTTCTTTATGATTGGACCACCCTGTTCAAAAACTCAAACTCATTTCCATACTTAGGAGAAGACAGCGCGGTTTACACACGGACACAAGGAAGAGTACTTGACACACACGAGCGCTGAAAGTACTCAAGTACTCTTCCCTGTGTCCGTGTGTAAACCGCGCTGTCTTCTCCTAATCATGTTAAACCAACACGCCCAGATAGCCACGTTAGTGCATTTCATTTCCATACAAACTAACAGAAGGCTCGCTGACACAATTTTCATGGTTCTTACGAATAAAAAAGGCCTCTTTCAGCTCGCGGACGACTCGTTGCCGGCTTTTCTCAGCACTGTTGCTTCATTCAGCATCGGCTGACATGGGTGTTTTGCTACTTTTAAGATGCAGTACCAACTAGCCCAACAACATGTCGGACGGAGGAGTACATGTTTCAGTCAAACCGTTCTGATCGAAGCACCAACTTACGCGGTATGCCTGATGAATTCCTCCATTGTCTGCTGTGTTCTCCCCTTTGGTTTTCGCACCATCAAGCTGTAAGAAGGAGCAGAAATGAGGCGATATAAGCAGTTTCGCTTTTTTCGTCATAGGATAGATATTATATCTTGCTCCAGGCAACAAGAATATGCCCCTGCGTGCATACGTACGTCATAGCTTTTTCGCTGTCATTTCCACCGTCAGCATAATATCGAACAGCTCGATCGTATTGCCCTCCTTATACCGTAACTCTTAAAGGTCGAATTTCCCGGAGCTTTCAACTGCACCCCAGTCCCCCTTGTTTGCTGTCCTAAGAAGAAGTTGGCTGTGGCACAGTTGCTGCTGCTGGTGCGGCAAACTGCAGGTTTTTTGTATGTCCAAATGCAAATGTGAGCAAAAAACAAATAAGCTCAATTAACTTTACAGAAGAGAATAGTACTATCTTGCTGAAAGAGATAGAGAAAAGCAAGACTGAAGTAATGAAATTTGTCTTGCAATTTCTACGTTCTCTCATAACCAGCCAACAAAACTGTTTTTTCTAGGTGTGGAGTCATAAGCGTGCGCAGGGTTCTAGATTATGGGGGCGAAGTCTTACCGCAGTGCACCCCCCCCCTCCCCCTGGCAACTCCCGACTTATACCCATGCGTAAGAATTTATAAGAAGAAGAAGAAATGCGTAAAAATCTACAAACTTGATACTGTCTATTCTGAAACTCTTTTTACGCGGCTGTTTTGATCGGTGCTGCTACGCGCGTTGTTTACGAGGAAAAGTAGAAAGAGGACAAGCTCCGCAATAGATGCAAAAATGAAAATTATGTGATAACGTGTTTCTCACAACAGCCTGCTTTTGGTCCCCACCTTTCCGCGGCTGAAAGTAAATAGCTTTTGGAAGGTAACGGGGGGGTTCTTCGGCTGTCATTATCGTGAAAACGCACACGTGGTCATACCCTTACGAAACAGGTTCGATTGAGTAAAGGTATGGGGCACATTTGGCGCCCCCCCCCCTCCCCCCATAAGACCTAAGATGATTAGGGGGGCGGCTGCACCCCCTCCCCCCCCCCCTCCCTGTGCGCACGCCTATGCGTGAAGTGATTGAATTGGACACGCCGCAACTATTTCCTTGCCTTCATTTTGATCCTTTCATCCGTGATGTTGCCGTACTGTTCCTTGAAGCAGGTGACCCTCTTCAGGAATTTCGTTTTTGTCCTGTTCGTCCACCAATTGTGCAGGTTTCCCTCACTGTCGAACTGGCATCCTAGACAGTATTAATAATACAGATAAACACCATGGGGCAGCAGGTCATCCTTCAATGCTCATCAAAAGTAAATAAGAGCTAAATGCGGAAGTCACTGCTCCGTCCCGCCTTCGGCACTGGCCGGCGTTGACACGGAGGGCAGATATCCGAACAGATTTTCCATCATTTCTCGCTTGCCACGGGATGCGGTGAGTTCATTTTCGAGATCATAAATTAATTACGTGACACGTCTAAGTCAGCCTCGTCAAGCATTGCATTCTCGTTAAATTGCATTCTCACTACTAGCGAATAGTGCCGAGGATATAAACAGAATACGGTAAAAACAGGTCACCGTATTCTTTTCGGTACACTTTAATAAACAACGCTTCCTCACTGCCTGTGTAACCGAACGGTCGCAACCAGTATACAGAAATCACAGCCAGTATACAGAAGTCATTAAGATTGTCTCAATTAAAAAAAAATGTACGAAACGATTTTTGTAGATGGGCTGAGTTACAAGTCGTTAATCACTGCCCGCTTTTTTTATTTGTTTCTCACTAAAAGATCATGTTGGGATCGGACACTTTTACTTTAAATAGGCCCCCGCAGACAAAGTACAAGTTTGTTTCATTAGAAAGGTTTCGTGTTTTGCGGCGCCCCAAGCGCTTGTGCGTAAGTAAACGATGCTTTATTCACCGAGAAATTAATCAATTTAAGCTAAAATTTTGATTCCCCCGCCAAATCGTGTGTTTTTGTGACGTCTGCAATGGTGTCATATGTGCTGGGAAGCTTTGTTTACCGTTAGTCAACCTAGACGCACCACCATGCCGCGGCTCTCCGTTTTCTGCCTTCGTTTTTGGCCGTATTTGTACCTGGCTTGTTTTCTTTCAGGTAGAAAATAATCGTTTCGTGAAACATGGTGTTCGATCAACAAATATGGTCCCGTAAGACACAGTCGCTTACGCCAATCAGCCAGTATCGTCTGAGACATCCCAAAAGCGCCGGAGAGCTGTGCAGCTAAAACAGCATAGTGCACGCACTACTATCAGCAGTACGTATCGGTACTTCTATGTTCACGTGTACTTTCGTAACTTCATGTACTTACCCCACCATTCTTACTGCTATAAAAAGAATGTGCCCTAAATGCAAGCTCAAATAGCTCGTTCGGCAAGCTTCAAAGCCCTGCTAATTTGGGTTTGTTTTTGCCGACCTCAGCCAATCGCAGAGCTGTCGCATGTGACATCATAGGGTCTGTTGCGGGAAATGAGCTAGTGGGTCGCATGGCCATTCCCTTTTTTCCTAATTATGTAGCTTATTTGAGCGAAGTGTACGTTGAAAGTGGGGTCAGTAATATTCTAACAAGGCACTCTTTCGAATGTACCAAACTTGTGTTTTGTCTACATGGCCCCTTTAAGGCTTGCCTCGGCAGGAAGTTCGTTTCATATATTATTAAAAAACTAAAATAATCTATATTATCAACGCTTCGTTTATAAATCACGTGTTATGAATGTCACACCATAGAATTCCTGCTCCCAGTCCCTTATTGGGTATCCCAAGTACGGTGCTCCATGATTTTTTTTTTTTTTTGCATTCGATTGAGGGGTCATTCCAGAGCGACTTCGGGTGGGTATTGATTGGAAGGGGGAGAATATTCTTTGAGAAAAGTTCGTATATTTGAACCGAACACTTTTGGTGCTTGTAAAGAACACGTTTTTAAGTTGTGCTTTCGGAAATGTGCGAGGAAACCTAGGGGCGAGTAGTACTACTTCATGTGAGAAAACATGGCATTGCCCAAAAATTGTGAAGCAAAAAGCGTTTTAGGATTTACCTGTGTCGTCAAACGCATGTGTTACTTCGTGCCCGATAATTGTTCCGATGGCTCCCAAGTTCATATACCTGCTCACAGAGGCACAGGAAAGAAGAAGACGACGTGTACGCCCGTATTCACTAGCGTGTGTTGGCTCACTCCCATGAGGAAGAGCGGGAACATTGCTTTGGCTCTTTAATTGAATAAATGAACAATTTCCACTTACATGGGCACACCGTACTCAAATACAGGCGGTTGTAGGACTCCAGCAGGAAAGGCTGTAACGAGCATGGAAATAATAATATTCATTATTTAAGCATTGCGTATTTTGGAGAGAAATTTTAATTGTCTCAATGTTTTACAAGATGTTACTGAAGCGCCGTCAAGCGCCTGAAAGCGTTGTGATTACATCGTTTATTTAAAGGAGCCATGAAGACAAATACAAGTTGGGTTTATTAGAAAGACTGCTTAGTCCCGACAATAATGATACCAATATCATCGCAATCTTCGAACAAGTACGGAGATATTAAAGAAAACGTGTGAAGCAGTCGCGACCCCTAGCCATTTCCCGCAACTTTTCTATGACCTCACGGAACCTTGTTTGTGCATTGGCGGCCGCCTAACTGACCTTTCGCTACGACACATGACTGGACGTCTGTAATGGGGCCTCTAGTTCCATTTGACCGCATCACTTGAATGCTAACGTGCAGTTAACGCACTGAAAATTATGTTGTTAGTGCTGGCCCATATGACATCACTCTTCTCCATAAGACGTCACTGTGGCAAAAAATTTGAAATTTTTTCAATACTTCTTCATTTTTTCCTTAAAAAACATCTTTTGTGGCTGTAATGGAGCTGAGTGAGATACTGAATCCCAGTTCTTTCAAATTAAACGAAGTTGTATTTTCTCTTCATGGCTCCTTTAAAATACACGTGCGAGCTTGGCACCCAGATTATTACTAAATGTTACACAGTTTTTTTTTTGTTGTGTTTGTATGCTTTCAGTAACAAGTATAAAGCGCGGAAAAAGCTTTGTGAGGCCCCCACCATGCGGGCGCCCCACCATCCGCGTCTGGAGCTCGTCTTAATAAATTGTTCACTCACTCACTTTGCCATTGCCCGCTCCACTTTGTTTTAAAGTCAAGACTGGTGTTATACAGATTTTTTCGTTAAAAATAGATCTACTGTATTACGTGATTGTATACAGTTTGTTGTTTTCAGCTAACATTTTATGCACGTGTGTCATCGAAGCTGCACTTCGGGCCCCCTGGCCCCGTCAAGCTGCGTCTAGCAGCTTTTATGCCAGAGGGGTCCTCAACAGTGTAATGTTGAAAATAAACTCGATTTGATTTGATTTGATTTGATTTGATATTAACATTATCACTGACATAATTAAATTTCACTGTGATTTTGCACACGTGCATAAGGGTACAAGTACAATAGGTAGTTTATTTCGCACAGCTAAAAGACATTGAACGTCCGTAGCACGGGCGCAAAACATACCGTTGATCTACTTACTTATGCCATTCAGTTGCGGGTAATAGTATGCATTGACAATAGCTGGACCGGCCGACCAGCTGAAACAAAAAGTGCAGCAAAACGAATCCTCACTTGGAATCCAACGAAATGAGGAATGCAAACGCAGTTTATAATTCTGCATTTATTCAGTCAGTGCTGCGAACGTCCTCCTTGCTCTTACATACCTGAAGCACCGGCCTAATTAGACCTGTGGCTAAAGGGTGCTGTGCTTGAGCTCAATCACATATGTGTTTCCAGTTCGCGGGCATGCATTTGGGAATTTAACTGCGCATAAAAACAAACCTTTGCTGTGTAAAATTCTATCATATAAACATAATTACTCTTTCACACCGAAGTGGCCCGAGGGTGTTCACATCCACAGTATATTTTTTTATGAGCGTTAGCAACCATAACGGCTCATACTAATATACACTAGAGAGAAATCTGGCGAAACTGTCTATGCGAGTCGCACTTCAGCGAGCTTTCCTCCTTGTACCGGGCAGGCACGTCGCCCTTGTCCTTGGCATGGCTCGTGAATAGGCTAGAAAGTTGCTTCTGGCTGCAAAAATGGAACAATAATACTGTAGCAGATAAATTTGTTTTGTTGTAGTTAAATTGAAGCGCCCAAAAGATTTATTTGTCAGAGATTATTTAGAAGCTTCATGCCAGAAGAACAGAAAAGGTGTTACCCTTTCTTCCTTGATTTTGGCTTCGAGACAGCAAAAGACTTGTGGCTAGCCAAGTCAAGTAGGCGAGGAACATCGCTAGCTGCAATGGCGGCGCCCACGACATCCCGCGATTGCAGCGCCAGTTTTCCCTCTAGTGTATATTAGTATGAAACTACATCTTAGCAACACAGCCTGAAATTCGTTTAACACAGGGCTGAATCAATTTTTTAAGCGCCGTTTCCGATCTCATAAGAACTGTAGTTAAGAAAACAGCCCCGCAGGCCTCCTGCTCGGTGATATAGCGGCGCCAACGGATAACGAGTTTGAAACCGACTCCATGAGTTACCATACTGTTCTTCAATACACGTCTGTCGAAAACGTACATACGCGCCGACCCAAGCAATTTTTTGGGATTACACATGAAGCACACCCGGTTTTGATAGTTACGCCATTCCGCAGCTAAAGAATGCCCCGCTGGATTCCACGTTGATGATAAATGTAGGCTTTCTTGCTCAACAATACAAGAAGGCTCGAACACACTTCGCTCCTTGCGCCTCGCCACCCCCCTTTCCTGCTCCAACACTTCCTCGAAAGCCCTAGATGGCAACCGCGATGCAGTTTGGGAGCAGTACACGTTCGATGGCGCCGTCAAATGTTATTAATTGCCATTCCTTAAAAAGGAAACGAAACAGAACGTACTCCTTTTGTCTGTTCCAGGGCCTGTGCAGCGCCCTGAGGTTGATCTTCGCCCATTGTTTTCGGAATGAAATGTAACTGAGGAGGAACGGTTGACCGGGCGGGACGTTGTCAACCTGGGGAAAATACATTGTTCGAATTATTTCTCACAGATGGCTACCGGAGGGACATCGTGCGCTGAGACGATAAGGGTCGCCTGGAACCGCAATGTGTAGTACATAAAAAGGGTAGGTAGATAGGCACGTTGGTATCTGCACATCAGGGCTAAACATGGACGAGGCTGAGAGAAGCTCGTTTTCTGCGCTTCTATTCTCCACGTCCATTTTTAGCGATGTTCGTGGAGAGGTCGGTATACGATGTAATTTTGAATGCTAGATTGCTCCTTAACTGATGGTTGACCATCATTTTGGGGGAGCAGCAAGAGAACGGGAGTTTTCTCTCAGAATTTAATGGTAGTGGACCGGCAGGTTTAATTTACTGAATTTTTCGGCAAATTACGTGATGCGTAATTATTGCAGCAATTATACGTATAAATTTACGCACCTCTTTGAACATTTCGTTTATGTAAGTGTCGTTCAGAAGAGAGTCAGCGTATCCAACTTGGGTGACCATGTTGTCTAGCTGAAACAGGCAGAAGCAAGTGGTTAATATCTGCATTCTGAATTCGCTTCCTAATTGCTCGGGATGATATTCACTGCCTAGTTTCTCTTATTTCAAATATACTACTGTAAATCACCACTTGCTTTTTTAAGAGCCTCGGCCTTGGTCGAGCGATCCATCCATCGTGTTTTCCGAATGCTTTTCCGAAATGCGTCCTTCAGTTCATGAACAAGTTTGAGAATCTGCAAGGAAAGAAAGTACGGGCCAAATTTTTAACACAGACACGAAATTACAATGTATGTTCTTCTGTACCGGCTAAGCAGCCGCAGTGCTCGTCTTTATGTAAAATAATGACTTACTGACGGACCAACTGATTGACCGACACCCTTCTGCAACAGTCAGACCTACATAGCCATATTTCAGAGGCAGTATTATTTCAGCTATATCGACGTCCAATGAGAGAATTTTGTTTTCAAAACATGATCACTGATAATCAGAACATAACCACAGGTCTCTCCCCCTTCCACTTAATGTAGCTAATGTATCATCAGGAACACGTTTACGGCCCTTCTTTTCGCCACGCTTCTGTCCCCGACAAATTGCTGAGATATGATATCCAATTGACTTCAGCTTGCTAACATAGACTTCCCCCCAGATTCGCTGATAGCAAACTTGGGTGTCTTCTTTTAAACTTGAATCATAACGGCTGCAGTTGAATAAATTGCTTTGCATCGTTTACTTTCGCAGTTACTTTATTCTATCATAGGTTAGACACATCATAAACTGTCTTCAGCTTATAGAAATGTATTGTTACGAATCGGCCCGCCTCCACCGTACTTTCCCGCATCACTCCTCGGCTGTGCGGCGAACCCACTGCGCGCGCCTTCCAGGCAGACCGCCGTTCATTTCACCTTCCTCCTCCACTTCTCCTCGCCTTCCTTCTTCTTGCTCCTCCTCATAACCCTTCCTCCTCTCCCGTATACCTGTTATTCCAATTAACGCTTTCACCCCTTTCTCCAGTTTTAAAGTAGAGTGTTATTACCAAATGGTTGATAAAAATAATGTTAATGACGAAAAATGTAGGTCACATTTCTGAGAAGGAATATAGGACATCTAGAGCTCGCAGTTGAAAACATGCACTTTCAAATATTCAAATCCACACTATAATCTGCAACAACTCCGTGATGACAGCATCGTTTCTCAACTGACATGTGCTGAAAATATATGAAAGACAATTGTTTTCAACGAAAAAGCTTCGTGTATTCGTCATGGTCCGTTTAACTAACCCGATCCAGGTGTTTGTCGTAGCACCGCTGCGTCAATATTATCCTGCATTTTTCTTGGGTTTTGATTTTGTGCCGTCTGTTTATTCCAAGTTAACGTGAGACGGGCCGGTTTCTGCGTAGTCTTGGACTTCCCCTCACATGCCGACACAATACGACAGGTTCCACTAGCAGATTTAATGGCTTGCTTTAACTTAGACAGACAACACTAAACACGCGCTCAATGGCTAAGGCGTCGTGCTGCTGAGCCCGAGGACGCGGGTTCGATTCCCGGTTGCGGCGGCCGCTTTTCTGATGGAGGCGAAAAGCGAAAACGTCCGTGTGTTCGAGATTTCGGCGCACGTTGAAGGGGCCCTAAATAGGCTTCCGGAGGGCGCGATTGCAATCGCGCAGCACCTACACTCTAAGAAATCGGTGCAGGTGGGCTTACCGACAACGCCACAGAACGACCATTCAGTGTGCATAAATGTGCGAATTTGGCGAATGACGAGGCCCAGCATGCGATTAAAGCAAAAACAAGGATCTGCGCTGGGACGACTGCGCAAGGGGTGCGTGTGCGCCATTATCCCAGCGCAGATCCTAGTTTTTGCTTTAATTGCATGCTGGGCCTCGTTATTCGCCAAATTCGCACATTTAAGCACGCTTAATGGTCGTTCTGGGGCGTTGTCGTGAAGCCCACCTGCGCCGATTTCTTAGAGTGTAAGTACCCCTTCGCGACAACGTGTACCAAATATCACACCTCTGAATAAAGCAGAGGCCGCACAAATACGCAAAAAAAAGGTTAACTTGCGCATCCTCCACGAAACCACTGGACGAAAGTAGTAAAGCTTGTTTTAAAGGAGCCATGAAAGAGAAAACACAAGTTTGGTTCATTCAAAAGATTGTCTCGTTAGAATGATACTGACACCACTTTTAACGTAAACTTCGCTCAAATAAGCTACATAATTAGGAAAAACGGGAATGGTCATGCGACCCACCAGCTCATTTCCCGCAACAGAACCTATGTCGTCACATGAGCTAAGCTCTGCGATTGGCGGAGGCTGGCAGAAGCAGACGCAAATTAGGTAGAACTTACAAACTAGACGAACGAGCGATTTTGCGCTTAAATTTAGGGCACATTCTTTACAAAGCAATAAGAATGATGGGACAAACAGTGGAAGTTACGAAAGCACTGTAAACATAGAAGTACTGATGCGTTTCTGCTGTTCGTACTGCGCACAGCATGCTTGGTTTCGCTGCACAGCACTACGGGGCTTGTGGGTTGTCTCAGACGACACTGGCCGATTGACGCAAGCAACGGTGTCTTACGTGACCCCATTTGTCGAGCGAGCACTGTTTCAGGGAACGAATATTTTCTCCCAGAACAAAAACAAGCCAGGTTTAAATGCGGGCAAAAACAAAACCAAACGCTCGCCACGGTATGGTGGCGCCATCTAGGTTACGGAACGTAAAGAAACGCGGGAACAAACAAACACCGCTGTACAGGGTGGAGACAACCTTTGAACGGTCCCGTGCCGCCGCAATTGGGCCAACGGCTCAACGCGTTATTCTTTTCGTTTCCCACGAGACTTAGCAACGCGAAACAGACAATATGATTCAAACTTCTTCAGTAAACCGCGTTGCGGCGATAATTTTAGCGCGGTTTTGACACAATGACTTGTTTCGGCGGCGAGCGAGCAACCGAAATGGCGGCGCCAGCGTATACGTGTCTCTACCCTGTACGGCGGATGCGTGAATGAAGGTACTCTAGGCTGCAGAGCGGTCGGTTTCAGTGATGTCATTGGGACCACGAAAAAACGCACGATTGAGCGGGAAAATCAAAATGTTAACCTAAATTGTTTAATTTCTCAGTGAATAAAGCACCGTTTGTATCCGGACAAGCGCTGGGGGCATATAAAACACGAAATCTTTCGAATAAAACCAACTTGCATTTTCTCTTCATGGCTCCTTTAAAAGGTTATTTCTTTCTTTCCTTCTTTACCTACAGATCGTGGTCGCCATACTGCGGCGCTCTGACGTGCGGCAGAATGCTCTGACGCAGCCTCTACGACGCACGAAGCACTGAACAGTACGGCGCCGCTATTGGTGGGCCCCTTTAAATGCTTTAGCCAATCAGCGTTCCCGGCTCGTGGGGAAACGCGGGGGCAGGTTTCAGCGAGTGGCGCTCTTGCACCGACGGCACGGCGTATCTTAGTAGGGACGAATGTCGATCGTCCGCCATCCGTCACACGAGCTTAGCTGAATTAGATATAGCGCGTCGTTTACAAGGTATGAGAAACGCTGAAAAACACGGGGAGTCTCTGTAGATGGAAACGCCGTTACACGCGCGACCGCGGCAAGCATCTGCCTCCACGGTCGAAAAGGGCCCACTCTGCGAGCCGCGACGTACTCGCGCTGTATGACGTCGCGTACACCGCAGGCGGCTGCTAAAACATTTACACGCCCGCAGAGGGGTATGTGCAGTGAAAATGCACGGTTTGTGCGCGATTCGAAATGCGTGACTGAGGGGGTTCTAAGGCGCAGCACTGACGAAAGGAGTGAATCGCGCTGTGACGCGACGACAAGATGCCCGACCTTCGTAAAACGGTGCGCGACATAGCACGATTCCCGCGTGTGTTGTCCTAGGAACCTTGACTTTTCTGCGCCGCGAAAACTGACGTGCCGACGCGAACACGGCCGCACGGAATTTCGACGCGAGCCGGCCGCCGCCGGCCCCGCTCAGCAGTAGCGGCAGTAGCAGGCGGGGCATGGCCGTCGACTGCTAAAAAAAGTATGGCGTACCGCCGAACGGACCCAATGGTTGCGCGCATCTCGAACCGGCAAGGGCCTCGCCCTATTTCTCTAGGTGGTCTTGCGCCTGGTCGGTAACGTCACAGTTTCCACGGTGCTTTGGAAGCGTGATGAGAGCGTAAAGGCTCCAGGCCTCATTGCTGGCCCTTTTTAATGAACGATAACTCGGCTAATACTCAACGCTTTTAAACCATTTTTGCAGCAGGACGTTCCTTGGATAGTACTCCAGAGATTGCGCACGTAAAATCGCAACCTTTGGAACCCTGTATAGGCCCCCTTTAAAGATCCCCAGGTAAAAAAATTAATCCGGAGCCCTCCACTACGGCGCGCCTCATCGCCTGAGTAGGGTCGACGCGTTAAACCCCGTAATCCCTCATTAGCACTTAAACACGCACCAAAAAAACAAGAACTCGGAGCTGGGGTTTCCACGGTGCCTTCATACTGCTAGCGCCCTCAAAGAGCACCGGGCGTTATATAGCTCTGAACAAATAAACAAGAGTTTCCTTGACTTCGTACAAAACTAGGGAGAACAAAGCGATGCAACTTAAAACTCTAGCTGTTTGCGTAAACAGACTCACATCCTTCTTCGCTTCTTTGCTGAAGTAGCGCTGAACGTACAGCCTTCCTGCGGGGAAGTCCATGACTTCGTTTATGTAATCCACGCACCGTTCCCGCAAGGGAACGTCTCTCCGGACGCCACGCGATGCTTGACTCATTCTGAAGGCAAGCTTCCGAAACCTCGGCAGCGCTATGTCCCCGAGGTTGCGAATCAGGCGCCATATCATGTAGTTGTACGTTGTGTACCTGCAGAACGGATGGAAACAACGTTAGCATCGGCTAAGCGCAGCACGTGCGGAGTTTGTTAGCTGTCTCGTCATGTCTTAATGGCTCTACAGATTGAGAGATTTTATTTCTTCAGGAGTACGAGGCTTTGGTCTAAAAGCTACGAAAGCCTGTCAGAGACCCCAGCCCCCTTCGGTACAGTTCTTCGGCAGCATGCATACAATTCAGCAGAAAAAAATTGCACACAAACAAGGCAGGTTACATAGCAGGTTGCACATTTCGTTCACTGATTCCGAGGCATAACAAACAGAGACATTCTCCGCTCGCCGTGGATCAACGCAAGACAAACTAGGCGCGCCAGATCGCTGACAATGCAACTTCCTTACACCATTATTTCGGCGCAATATAACCGAATGAGTTGTCAGTGCCGCAATGGCTGCATTAGTGATGTTTAGCGTGGTTGATGTCCATAAAACAGTTCCTGTCTGGTCCAATTAAAGTTCGATGGAGAAAACAACCTTACTGAGTAGCACGTAGCTGCTTAGGGAAATTTCTGAAGACCTGATGAACTGATTATTCACATAAACAATTTCAGTCAATCAATTGTATAAATCATAACCTCAACACCTCATTCAAAGCATGGCTGTACCATACTGATGCCCTCCACGTTTTCATTGACCGGATTTCACACCGTGCACAATAGGCCACCTTTTTGGTACTGTAACAAAACTTCCATGGTGAATCTCTTCGTGTAATCGCATAATTCAACAAGGCCTTAACGCTGTCATAAAGGTGTGTAACCCACCTTGAGGTGTTCCTCATAATGTAGTCGATGGCAGTCTTGAAGTAGTACAATTCGCTTAACGCGACCGGTTCTTGCGGCGTCAGCGTTATGTTCACGGGGTCAAAGAGGCGCTGAAAAAACTGTAGCCAGTCCACCTGTGTAAAAAGTATACGAACAGAGAACTATTGTCATCATTACGTCTCAACTCGCCGCCATTGTGTAAAAAGGATTAGGACGTGTGTGGTTAAACATTATTTATCGGTATTATTCAACTCCATCGTCTGCTTATCAAACCATGATGCTTTTCATGAGCGGCTTACCAGCCATTTTGCTTTAAGCTTATTCGCAGATCCTAATCATGTTTTCATATTGTCAAACTTCCTTTTTTCTTTTCTTTGTTTAAAATTGATATTGTAGTCTACTTTAAGTGTAATGACACTTGCTCAAAATTGTATAATGATGCTGTCACATAATAATGTTTTATGCCATTTCGCATTGCTTCTGTTTTAATTTTCTACCCCACCTGATACCAAGATGATCATAATACCGTGCATTACCAAATTCATGATGCTTCATTGTTGTTTCATTATTTACCCCAATGGAATTCCAATGTACTGCGTTGTGTATTTTTGTTTGATTTTGTTTAAATAAATAAATAAATAAATAAATAAATAAATAAAGTAATTAACTTTATGTAGAGAACGACGAATCCAAGTAAAGGGGAAACTGTTCGGGCTCATGTCATGTACTAAATTGGATAGCCATGACATGATTCCCTGCGTGAAGCAGGCGGCTCTGAAAGAAACGCAGCGTGTTGTTATGGAAGGTTATTTAATAACTCACTGCTTAATCGCTTTAATGGTACCACTGAAATACAGTATCGGGGGACGTTTGTCGGTACAAAAATACGCGCTGTCGCCAAATAAAGATCTGCATTTTCTCAAGTGCGGCAGTGGGGGTATGCAAAGCCGCCCCACCGACAAAGTTCACTCCCAATGATGACACCGGAATGTCCGCAACTGCAGCCGCAGCTGTTTGGCTGGTGGTCTTAGATTAGTGTAGGAGAGTGTCTTAAGTGTGCACTTTCGCGGTGAACATTCAATGCTATCTGCGAAGAATGAAAAACAACTTACGTGTTCCGAGATATTTCTTAAATCGGCGATAGTCATCTTATAGTAAGTGACATCTTCTGTTGATTTGTTTTTCGCAGCCTCAACTATCTGCAATACGAGGCGAACATGTTGTCACAATGCATATTCGACCCAACAAGTGGCAGATAAGAGCAGATGTTCTGTTACTGTACTCACCCTTAGTGAACATAGTTAGCCCTTCCGTTAGCAGATATACCTGTATGACCTCCCGATTTTAATTAAAAGCTCTCTCTCTCTCTCTCTCTCTCTTGTATCCAACCAGTCAGCCTAGCTACCTATCCGCCCTCTCTACTTGGGAGTGACACTTTGAAAGTGATTTGTAGATACACTTAAGAGCACGGGGACTTGTATACCAGATGGCTTGCCTCCAAACAAATGACCCTTAAATGGTTTATTGCTGGTCATACACTTTATGCAAGTTCGGAAAAATGAAAGGCTCCTCTGTAATCGTTGTGTGCGTACAATTCCAACCGTAAAAATTGCGTTTTAGCAAGACAAGGTGCATTACGGGACCAGTGCCATTGTTGTTCGACATGGTTGCACTCCAGGCGCGACAACGGCTCCAGAGGGGAATGACAATGTGCAGTAATGTCTGTGCAGCCACAGGGTCGCAGAAACGCAACTTACTTGCCAAAACACAATTCTTAATGTTCGTACTGTGAGCCGCTAGAGAGGGTACTGAGTATCAGCCGTCTTCTACTTTGAGCCTCCCTGGTTGCGAAAACCCGCTTTCACGGCCCTCCCCGTTTAGTTCGTTACCTATTAAGGACGGAGAGATGGGCTAGTTGGTTTGAGGATATTGGGTACATTGTACTGGCGCAAGGACAGGACCCAACACAGAGAAAACTACACTGAGATTTTCTTCCTCTTGTGTTCCGTCCGTGCGCTAGTACAATGTACCCAATATTCGTTACCTAGTCATCTACCTCCCCTGTGCCGATGGCCATCAGCCCGCCAATTCTGGCAAATAACAAAACGAAATAGTCATTCTGCTTTTGCAATGTGAAATCTAGTTTAATCTATTTTAGCTGAGGTGGAAAGCACGGGAAACGCTTTTTGTTGCCACAAAAGTTTACTTTTTGTACTTTTGCTGCGAAGTGTCAGATATCAGGGTAACGTGGCTAAAATCAGCAAAAAAGTGCCGCTGAAGGGAGAGAGAGAGACAGAGATTTTATTTGGGCAGGATGACTCTAGGTCAGGTGCGGGAAGTGGTAGTAGAAGGTTGGAGTGTTTGTGGGCAGGGACACCTTGAATGTCAACAGTTGAAGAGCGCACCTTGCTTTGTCGGCTTCGTTAACACGCACCTTCCTGATATCCCCACACCCACTCAAAGTGCAGAGGTGCGAGGAGCAGGGAATAGGTGTTGTTGACGTAGCTGATACCAACTCAGTAACCTTCGTAGTAAGACACAGCATCATCAATCCGAAGTTATATTCATCCCACCAAGCACAGTGATTTCCCAGCTCATGAAATATGGACACAGAAGATAACCAGAAAGGTTTCGGGGCAATCCTATAGCCTGTATTCACTGGCGAGGCACGCATGCAGGTAACCATGTGAGTGCTCCGTTACTGGTTACGTCGGGCTCCGCGGGATGGCGGTACTTGTCTCTGATAAGCACATGATCTGTGTTGGACGTTCCAAACTCTACCCCACTGAACGCAGAGTCACGCCTCGAGTCCAATGTGAGTGCGATTAATGACATCTCTTTGACGCCACCGTTGAGAATCGGGTTGAAACAGAGCAGACGACGCACGTCGGTGTTTTTTTTTTTCTTCGGCGTGCGGGCGCAATGGCACAAGCCGCGCCATGTCCGTGCCCGTTTCCAATGTTGACAAGCGAAAAAAATTCAGAGCTAAACTTTTCAATGAATGCCACCTATAGACTGCACTCTACAGTTACGGCTTGAATCAATCAACATTTCTTCAAAGCAAAAGCTTTAAGCTTCATCACGCATTTGTACATGCTGACTCACGAAGCATACAACTGGCCGCATTTTAATTAACCCTCTTCTATATCATAGTGCTTAGCCGGAGAAATTCCTGCGTAAAACAGCCTTATCGTAAATAACAGGCGACTCTGTTGCAACTAAAGGTCGAAGCAAGTTAAGTTTTGTTATCAACACGCATGACACTTCAAGAATGAGTTCTTTTTCAGCGTACTGTAATAGAAGATCTACCTTGCTTTTACAAGGCAATAGAAACTTTAAAATGTCCACGAAACATTGTAAACCCTTCACTCAGGCAGTACGTCTGATAAACCAAGTCGAGCCATGCTAAGATTTCCCAAAACGAGTGCCGAGATCATTTATATTTCTTCTTGAGAAAGCAAAATTACTTTTGGCTTCAGCCCTTCATATGCGTACCGTGGACATACTACCCTAAGAGGGGTTTGTCACCGGAGTCGGGAAAACGACTTTAGTTCATTAAGAAAAAGCTTTATTTTTGCGCTGTTCCATGGTTAAAAGGAATTGAGGCATTCCGCGGGGCTTACCTTGGTGATGTTGTTCTCAAACCACAGTATATCAAGCATGACATCTTTAACTTTTTTGTACGATAACCTTGGGTTAAAGGTCTTGATGCACGAAGCCATAAGAGAGAGGTACGCCTTGTCTCTGGGGCTCACGGTGACCTTTCGTTGGAGCCTGTGCCGATTTCTGAACTGCTGCAGGCGTGCAGGGTTCGTCGGCCTCTGCAACTGAAAAAGTTACGGGCGCACAAATCTTAGTATCAGCATGCTGAGGCTCATATTTTTCCGTTATTTTCATTTCTCCATGACCATATTTAAAACAAGCAAAACGAACTGCCAATCAGTCAGAATATTGACTTTCTAAACTAATGTCCATAGGGGTGGCGAGTATCGAAGATTGTATGTCTTCCTAAATCCCTTTTCGCAACCAGTATTTCTAGCATTTCAATTTACATTTTAGTTTGGCGATGTCTGTGTAACAGAAGTCAGACACAGACAAACGACTTTTTTTCGAGCTGAAATCAGGCCCCTAAACCAACCTCCCCATCAAAGTCGCTATCAAGGTAGAGGTTCGCCAAGGAAAGGCCGCTTCACCTTTACTTGGGCGTAATTTACTTTCCACAAACAATTACCTTACCCAAAACTTCGTCTCCAACTTCGCCTTATTTCAACCGAAAGTTTTTCCTTATTTGAAGTCAGTTCAAAGCTATCTTCGAATACGCGTAAAACCCTTAATTAATAAATTATCCCTGCCTACTTAGCATTGGGGGCTATCATTAACGGCCACGTTTAGCTCAAACGTGCAAAATTTATTCGCCAGACATGTTTCAAGCAGACTTCTTTCATATCACAGTTCATTATCACAGTTCATTCATTATTCATTATCATTCATTCATTATCATTATTACAGTTCACAGTTTACTTTCCAGGTGACTGCAAAACGTGCAAGCCAGAGTTCTAACTGCTCCATTACTCCCCTGAACCTATTTTGGAGTATGGTTCCGTATACGAGGAAACTTTCCGTTTTGTGCGGAATCATAAGTTCTTAAATCAAATCGAATCTTTTATTTTGGACATAGATGCGTATGCCAAGTGGCAAGGCAAAAGGAAATCCAAACGACCCCTGACGGGGCCAACACCTCGCGTTTACACACAGGACAACAGTGTGCAAATCTATTTTAAATCAACACGATGCATTCAATCTCAACAACAATGGTAACCAATACACAGGCATATATACAGTACCTTTCTTGCTACATGAATATTATCGAGAGACAACTTCTCCTGCAGATATTTGTAGGACCACGTCAGTCAAAGCCCGCAGTCGGTTTATGCTTAGTTTCCTCAGTCGACGAAGCCACTTTAATTGCCAGAACATCTTCTGGGTCTATGTTCTTAACACGTTTCTTCGGCCTTATGGCGTAGAAACAATCACCAGATTTCTTGTTGTAACATTTGGCACTATGCTGAGGTGCTCGAAACTACCAAAGCAGTGAAAGAAAGATCTAACAGTGTTAATATTTGCAAACAATGATCGTTTTCTACTGCAGAATGACTGTCCTGTGACAGTGATACATTCATGCTGAAAATTAGCAGAACGAGTTGATGCTAATCGTATTATGAAATTCTCAAGCAAACACTAAATATTAACAGATATACGATATGGTTTTAAGAAATGTCACTCTACCGTAAGTCGGTTGTTTACAGTATTTCGTTTGTTTGCAATATGTGTAGAGAACGGATGCCTTATTCGCATACTCTAGTTGGATTTCAATAAATCATTTTGACAAAGTTCGCCATTGAGAGGTAATTCTTAAGCAACGAAATTGCTACATTCAAGTAATACTAATTAATGAGTTTCCGACTATCATTACAAATCTTTTTGTGCATTTCTATTGAGGCAATCAAGTCAAGCTGTTTCCTTGTGTCAACCGGATACCCCAATAAATTGTTCTCAGACGACTATAGCTCCACTAGGTCCACATTATTACGGCCGGAGTATTAATTCGGTTGTTTGTAGGACATTGTTTTATACCACGGTTTCGCACCTACATATACGATCAATCTGAAAGTGTGACCACCCCTCTACATTAATTTAAGCCGTGCATTCCCTCCGCGAACTCTAACTTTTTCTATGCAGTTGATGATGGGAATCATTTTACTGAACATAATATGCCCTTAAAGGATGGAAATAATTCTGCTTTCTTGCACCGTACGTTACTTGCCTGTCCCTTGTGTCGTGAAGAGCCCGTCATACATAACAAATATTGGGCTCCCGAGTATGCTATACGTAAATAAGGACAAAGCAAGTGCTTCTCCCATGGGGAGCGCTACTTGCCGTCAGGCGAGATTCATCTCACGCTGGCCGTTTACTTGACTACAGCTGATGATGATGATGATGATTAGAAGACCTCCCCTTGTATCGGGACGTAGGTCGTTACTAACCTACTTGCCTATGCTTTTTTGCTTATTTGTCCTACCCTTAACTAACCTAATATGTGGCGGCGCTCCAGCGGCGATGGCGCAGGGGGTGAGTGACAACCAATGAGAGCGGGCCCACGCGTCGCCGGTGCGCAAGCAGCCACGAACGCCACGAGCGTGGAATAAACGGGGCCCCAGTTTTGGGTGCCGGCATAGCGTTCAGACGTGTCTCGGCTCGTCTCTCTGTCGCGTTCGCGACTAATGGTTAGCAGCCCCCCCCCCCCCCCCCCCTTCCCCGGTTTTTAAACTCCTATCGCTTCCCCCATTCCTGCCCTTGCACACTTGTTTACCCCTCCCCCCTTCTGTTCTAAATTCTAATTCGGTATATTAATTTCCTACATCCCACTCTCTTTCCTACTTTTCCTCCACCACCATTCCAGTCGCCTCTTCGTCATTTCTATGGCCCTGCAGTTGAGGCTACCCCTCACACCGAATCCCACAGCCTCCGTCAACGTCGTTCGCTTGTAACGTACATGCGGGACGATGGGGACATCGTTCGGCCTCGGTCATATCTCTGTGCAGTCTATGACTGTATGCTCTACGGTCTCCCGATCCTTGTCGAAGCATACAAAAGTTTCGTCGTGTTGCCTGTGGTCTCAATTCAGCGCCCCTAGCGTCACCGAAAGGCAGGCAATTACTGTGCTGAATAGGCAATACGCATTCTTTACATCTACCTCCGCTGGTGGGAAAGGCTGCTTCCTTACATGAATGATCTTGTCGGTGACGTTGTTAGGGTCCTTGGCCACACCTACGACGAATATCAGGTTTATATCCATCTCATTGTGGATCCTCGTGAATAGTTGGTCCCATGTGGGCAGCACTTCGCGTACGTGCGGCCGCGGCCAAACCGGCCAGTACTCTCCACCGACCCGCTTCAGCACTTCGTACAGGGCATAGAACTGCTTCTTCTCTGAAATTGCTAACAGTTTATAACGTTAGCATCCGATTACAATAAGAAGCACGACAAGTCATAACAGTGAGCAACACATTTGCTGCTAAGCTGGAAATCGTAGCCGCACTACTCCTTTCTTCTCACACTTTTTTCAAAGCTTTCAGTCGCAATATCTGTATCTTCATTTGTTTGTTCATTTATTCAAGACCTTACATGCTCATGGTGGGGCATAAAATAAGGGTGAGCGCATAAGTAGAAACGAATTCGGCAATGAACAAAACATAAGTACCACGAGGCACAAAGTAAATACATAAAAGGAGGAAAAATGAAGCAAACACAATGCAAAACAAGACAAAAAAAACTGAAATCATCGAGTCCATTCAAACAATACATTAAGACTGCTTCCAGTGTGTGCATATATAATCGAAAGTAAACAAATTCACGAGACGCGAGCTTGGGAAATTAGGAGCTTAGGCTTTGGAGCTTGCGCTTAGGAAGCTGAGATGGCAACTTAAGAAATAACAGATTCTTGCCAAAGGTGAGAAACAGACCACGAATAAAAAGTACACAAACACTAGATTTCTGCTGAATTTCTGGAGCTCATAACAAACTTTACAAGCTTTAGATACCCGTTTAAGAGGGCATTATATGTGGTTTCGCATTTTATTCTTCAACGCATGTACGTTACGAGCGAAAGAAACTTGTCGGTATCACTTCCACACCTGTGTTGACGCGTACACGACACATTTTAGCGGAAAGAGCGTAGAATCTTGCGTTCCTCATTCATCTGCTCGGTATTGTTGCTGTTTATCTGCACAATAGCCCTATGAAGGCTAACTCACGCTAAGCTCTACAAAGGTTGTATTCCCTGGCGTGGCACGCATGCGGGCAACCATGCGCGGTCGCCGCCACGTTGTTCCCCAAGCGTCTGGGTTGCTAAGGCGACGCCGCACTGGTTACGTCGGGCTCCACTAGATGGAAGCACCTAACCGAAAAAGCACAGCAGGTGACAACACTGAGCTGTTAAATGTTCCAAACTGTACCCTATCGAAAGCGGAGTAGTACTTCGATACCAAATGCTGCTACGTGCAGAACCTTACGGTCTACTTATCGCCAGATACGGTTGAAATTGTCGCACTACTAGGTCGAGCGGTAATAAACTTCGGATCTGTATACGTAATACCCCTGTCACACGGGCATTTTCAATTCGGATTGAAGCGACGCGCGATTGAATTTTCGAGCGCGCTCGAAGCACCGCCGCTGCTAGACGGCACGTTTCAGTCCCGATTGAGAAGTAGCACCGGTTGCACTCACGTACGCCAGATAGCGCCAAGAAAGTACTTCGCGGCCGGCGTCTCGTAACTTCTCGCGCTTTTCGCGGTCGTAGGTATACGTAACTATATAAATGTTACCACACGCTTATTTGGCTCGAGTTATTTGATACAATTTCTGGCGTTTGTTGAAGTTTTCAACTTCTGTGCCGTCAGCCAGCGGGGACGAGAGTATGAACGCTTTTGTCCGATCGCGTTTGGGAGCCTCAATCGCACTTGAAAAACAGAAAAAACAGGGATCGGGCTCGATCGCGATTGAAACTGCCGTGTAGCAGCGCCCGATCCGGATTGAGCTCGATCCGGTTCGACTCAATCGCGATTGAAAGTTGCCGTGTGACAGTGGTATAAGCGTGCAACTGCGTCGTGATGGATCAAGTCAGATGCGTATGCAAGTGAAAGCCGATTCCCACTCAAGGCTGTCACCTGTTCAAAGACAACCAATATTCTTGCCGAAAATTTTGCCGCGCAAGCCAAACTTAAGTGATTTGTTCAAAGGTCGCTTGTGATTCGCCAGAGCTTGTGCCGGCTGGGCAGTGCGAGCACGGTACGGCTCGAGAGACGGCTTCGCATTGCTAGCTGCTACGCTATGATCGTATCTAAATCAGCGTACGCGGGAAACATTTCTTCAAACCCATTATTTGTTTTTTGAACTAAACCACGCAATAGAGGGCACTCGTGGCGACATCCGTGGTGGCAGGCAACTGCAGCGTCGGCCTCTTGAGCGCCGTGTCGCTTTCGTTCGAAGCCGGGGTTTCATTCTCCGGAGATGCGAAGTTGTCGAGGGCAAGAAGAGCGCCACCACATAACGCGAGTGTGATTAATAATATATCTGCTGACGCCACCGCCCAGAATCAGGTTGAGACGCGGCAGATGATGCATGATGGTGTTTCTTTTTCTGTGAGATGCGGGCGCAAAGCGCATGCGCAGGCACAGCGGGCACTATCATTGCGGTTTTTAGTGTTGTCAAGCAAAGAAATCGCCCGCTAAACTTTTCAGTGAATGCCATCTATACTGCGATGGTGAGCGTTCAAGTGTGCCTAGCGGACCAGTTTAATATAAAAAATCACAAAACCAAAACAAAAAGCGCTAAAAAACACTATGCTTGTTGCCTGTGATATGCGAAACATCGTATCTGTAGACCCATAACTTCGACTAGAAGGACGATGTGGAGTAGTTTCTAGCTGTTCTGCCGCGGGCCACGTCCACGGGAAATCCAGTGCCGCTGCTCGCGCAAGCGCGATCATAGCCTCGGAAGCCGTCTGCTACAGGAACACGTTTCTCTTTTGTTTGTTTTTTTTTTTTTTTTTTGGGGGGGGGGGGGGGGAGAAAATGGTTACCGGTCGAGCCGGAGCGCGAGCCAGCGTCTTCCTTTCCGTTTTTGTATTTCGCGCCTCTCGCTCCAGAGCGAACCAGTCCCTTTGTTTACCGTCTGTTTTTGTTCTGCTTGCATATAGCCTCTCTTCGACGCTGTTTTCTTTATTCAACGTTTTTTCTTATATTCCTGAATGCAAATCCAACGAAAACCTTTAAATTAAAAGAACGCTTTAATGTTCGTTTATCTGTTTATGTTCTGCCTCAAATATGCTAAAGATTTACTCAGTGCTGAAGAATGTTGACATGTACAAGCCGTACCAGCAGTGCCAGTAGTTTGTAAAGGTCTTGTCACTGTATGATTTGTGTTCATGCTTTCATAATCCTTGTTATGACACAAATGTTTATGCAAGAGGTGCTGAAAACGGCTTCAAAGAAAAGAGGCTACGACAAAAAGCCTCCTCAAAAAAACTAAACCCAGTTTCACCCACTGTGAAATCTTCTGAAACAACGGAGCTGCGGTTTTCTTGTGTCGGCTCGAACGTCAACGGGCGCTCGCCAGAGAACGGTAGCGCCGTCGCCGCGCAAATTCTACAGTTCAGGCACAGGAATCGTCAGCTAAACGTCAGCGGCGGGAGTCTCCCTCCCTACTTCCTTCCCTACCGGGAGGGAGAGGAACCCGCCCCTGCGAGACCACTGCACCCTCTATCGGGGGGTATGAGAACCGGCTTCTGCGAGGCCGCCGGCTGGTCTGGGAACCTTTTCCTACCCATCCGGGGTGCACGACGTGACACACGGCTGGGCTGAGTTTAAAAGTGCAGAGTACTTTAGGCGCTCGCCTTGTCGTCGTAGCTCGCCAGCTGGACCCAAGTAGAGCAACAGGGTATCCCGCGGTAACGCTGTCATTCGCGGCGTACCCCAGAGGTTTCGAAAGCCAAGCAGTTTATACAGTCACAAGCGTTCGAAACTCGCGAAGCGCTGGCGCTTGTCCCACATCTCTCCGTTGTTTAGCGCAAAGAAAACTATAGGTACATTTGGGGCAAAATATACGTAATTAAGCTGCAGCGCCCGCGTTCATTTAGTTAGGAACGCTCGTTGGGTTGGTTTTCACGATAGTAAGCGAAAGAAGCGGCAACGCAAGAAAGCAATGGCGCGTTCGAAATAACGCAGAAAGGCTCCAGCCGTGCAAGAAAAAAAAAGGTGTGTTCGAAATGCCGCGGACAGGCTCCAGCCCCGCAAGGAAAAAATTACGCGTTCGAAATGACGCAAAACAGCTCCAGCATACGAAATTAAAGCAAGCGTAGAAAGAACAGAACTCCCGCGGGCGCAGTTTCAGGCAGGGAGCGCGCGAGCACTGCGAAGGCGGGAAATACGAAATATGGGGTGGTAGCAGTGAGCGTATAACGGCGATACAGCCCCTTATGGCAGATCACTGCTCTGCACTTCCGAATGCTTTCACATTGAGTGGAACAGCTTTAATTTTTTTTTGTAAAGCTCCAACGGCGGAACTAAAACTTAAACAACTCTGCTGTTAAAATCGACGCAAAAAAATCCTGCCGCATTTCGGCAAGATATCTCTTGCATATACAATTTTGTGCAGTCATCTAGCTCTGCCTATAGTGCTTATAACCTGGTTTTTGTACTAATACAAATTAAGGCACTTACGAGTGCGGCAAACTGGGAAAGTTGATGAATGTTAATGGTGAAAACATCGCATAAAGACTGAAGACAGAGATAGGGTGAACACAAACAAGGCACCGCGTTTGTGTTTACCCTATCTCTGTCTGCGGCTTTTAGCGCTGTTTTCACCATGAAATTAAGGCACGTGAGAGTAAATAGGTCATCGGTACCTCATGTGCCCGTCGTATTATTCGTAATCCTACGAGCTCCTTACCTTTTTTTGTAATAAGCTAGTAGGCATTAAAAGATTTCCCACTCGGAGATAGCCTCACCGAATCGTAAGCCTTACCCACTCGACGATGTTCATTTTTATGGCCATTTGGTTCGTTGTGCTTCCAACGTACAGAAGTAGTAAAGTAGCAGTGCAGTATTGTGTTACCACTGGCGGCTTAGGTTTATGTGCCATCTACCTTTCAAACGTTTAAACAATACAATTTGCGAGAAAGTGATTGTTGTTCATCCGTGATCCTTTCCCATCGGGAACGAAAATGCACAACAAGGCTGTATGAGGGTAGCCTGATGGAACTTACTCTCAGACTGACTCACATGTGTTGATGCAGTTGTGGTATGACGCAAGCACCTTGTCAGTCACGTTCTGCCGTTCTGTTTTGTACGTTGTGTTTTCAAAAACTCCTGAAATCGAAGCGTGCACATTAAAGAGGAGAGAGATGTTGCTGTCTGGATGTTGGGCCTCAAAATTAAGAAAAACTGTTTGTAATTACGTTTTCGAAGGACAATTTATTTCAGCCCAAAAGAACAGGCAAGCATTCGTTAAGCCTTTTCACCATAAGTGACTCCCGACATCCGTGAGCAAAAAAATCATTTCTGTGTAATGAGCCAATTCTGAAGAAAACTGTCAATTTTGACAACATGAAGTCGAGTTTTACTCAACGTCGCTGTGTAAGCGACGACGTAAATCAAGACGGCCTATATATCACCCGTCACGTACAACCTTCCAAACTTACAAATTTGTAGTTTCACTTCTTCTGTCAAATCACAACAAATACCTCGTCCTTAATTATATTTTGAACCAGAACTGTAAATAAACCGAAATAAAAACTTCCAGGCAATGATCTGTGACCGCTAATTTTTATTAGAAGGTAAATAAAAACTAAAGAGTCACTTACACGTAGGAAACCTTCGGCTTTATAACGCACCCTCCAAAAGTGATTGAAGTTTAGTTCGCCAAATTGAATCCCTCGTCAAGAGGTTAAAAAGCGCTTCATTTTCAGGGATGAAACTTGGTTTAGCGCGCACTTGGGCGTGAGTACTAGCGCAAAAAAAGCAGAGTAAAGACATGAGAAAGGCCAGACCCCGCAAATTCTAGGTCCTACACCCTTCATCTTCGCTTATCCTTCTTTCGTCATTTTTGTACCCATCCCTTTGCAATATTTCAGGCCTCTCTCTTCTCAGCCCGATACTTCCAAGAGAGCAAGGCAATAAAAGCACCATACGCAACAAATCCCGGTTGAGCTGGTCGTCCAGTCCATTAAGAACGCTGGTAAGGCTCTTGTCATCAGGGATTGGGTTGTAAAATATCCAGTTGTTGCAAACGTGGTCGTAAAAGCTGTCGCATGGCTTGTAGTTGTTGTTCAAGGCCGCCTTAATGAACTTGGCTGAAAATAAAAAGGCTTAAATTTATTTAGAGCAATCTGCGCTGTTTTGTATTTGCATTATGGCTGCTAATTCTTTCGTTAATAGACATTTTCTAAAGCGCATTGCTTTCGCCCTAGACCGGTTACGATGCTAAACATTGTCAAATTCAAGATACCGTAGAGACGCCTATGTCCTTGCATTGAACAATATACACTAAATAAAGTTATTTTAAAATGCGCCAGCAATATTCAAAATAATTTCTATATGGTCATTTGCTAGCAGGCAAGTTCTTTTTTGATGTCATTTAAATGATTGGCTCGCTGTCACGCGTCATGTCATCCAGAGTGAGCGATTTTGTACCACTGCATACCGGCGACGTGAAGACTCCACCCCTACCCATTCTGGCGGTGTCAGCTGGGCCGTGTAAACGCGCTTTGGTGACACACTTCAGGAACGCAGTACTCTATTACAGGATAAGGCGCTCTTGTGATTGCCCTGATCCCTCCTCCGCCCCCACTTAATTTATTTGAAAGTAATTACCGAAAACCTCTAAATGTAATTACGTACAGTTACATAGGCCGCCATGCATCCCGATAACGTTCGATAAGGCTGCGCAGGTGTAAAGTTTAATGCTGACTTTCTGCTAAACGAGCGAATTCAGGAATAGCATCTAGCGTAGGTAGATGCCAATCACAGGGATTATGTTCGTTATTCATTTTTTTGCCACTTGTACTTTAGTGTGCAGTGCTCTAACGGATAACGTTGCCGACGCCATAAAGTTGCCGACGTTCCGTGTTCTCGACGGAAACGCAAATAAATGGGCAGTGTTTCCGGCTTGTTCCCATTCAGTGAAATATTAAACTAAACACCAGGCAATTTTTTGCAATGTTTTATGCTTACACCAAGGACGAGGGAAGAGACAAGAAATAGAAAAAGGCACTGCCTTTTTTTACCTCTGATGTGGCAAGCTGGCGTGTTGCAAACGTTGGAGGAATTTGAGGCGTGTGTGTGTTTGCCTGCAGGGAAAAGATCATTAAAAGACAAAATACAGAAGACTCCCAACGAGTTGAAAAGGACTCTTCAACACTTCCGATAAACACACTTGTACTCTTTTCTTCGCATCTGGAAGCATTGTGGAAGCTACAGTCGCAGCATATCTGCCTTCCGTTTCTGCTTTGCTTCTGTGGCAATTTTTTTAAGTGGCTACCGTATCTGTTTATTGCTGCAACTAAAAGGAAACCAGCCAATAGCCGCATCCCGGCTGTAATGACATCACTCTGAGCGTTTGAAGAACGCCAATACCGGGAAAGAGAAAAAATTTTTGAGCAAGTTTCAAAGTTATCTGATTGGCATAGACAAGAAATTTTAGTTTGATGTAGTTTGTGACCTCCTATGGGCTTGTTGAGTACATTCTGAAAGCGTTATAAGATTTATAAAAATGTTGAAGAAATTGTTCCAGGGTATCTTTAAAGCTTACTATAAATAGTATAAACGCAACAGGTTTTTCTATGCACATTTTAGAGCAAATGAATTTAAAAATCTGAGACTCATGACCTACCCTCATATTCTGGCTGATATTGTACGATATGGTTTTCGCAATTTCATTACGTGGCTGCTATTGCACAGCTTTTAAAAGCAAAATCCCGTCCTTGGACCCAAACGAAGTTCTCTATGCCGTTATACTTGTGTATGTCTCAGGAAAGGAGGTTCGGCGACGACTGCAGGAGCTTTTCTTCACCTCCATTATCGCGAAACAACGCAAAATGTGCTGCACATATAGCCATTCAATTTTTTAGGCTGCATCGGTAACAATTTCGCGAAGCTTACTACTTCATGTGCAAACTCAGGAAACGCCTAGCAGCGTCCCTTTGACCTTCAAGCTCAGCCAAGGACACGCAAGCGCCTTGTGTGGTTTCGCGGCACCGGTGGCGCTTAGGTCTCGGGCCGATGCTTGGAGCTGGCAGAACAAGGCCTCGTAGCTGTGCGAAAGCAGCGCGTCTCGTTTGGGACAGAAAAATACATCGAAAATTGAAAACATTTTGTAAGGGACGAATTCAGAACGACACGCAACTGAAGCTTCGCTTCACGTCGTTTCCCACCGATGCGTGGGATTTACGAATTTAACTTTTTTTTTCAACATCTGAAGTGCTTTGAGGGCGTGTCGACAAACGCGTTTAGTCATTTGTGAAGTGGCCTTGAAGGGTCAGATACATATATCCCTCCTCTATGCACATCAGATAACTTTATGCCCACTCAGATTTTCCGTCTGCCTCCGTCACTCAGTCACATCGCAGCTCTTGACCGGCTACGTTCCGTTGTTGCAATCAACGCATTGTATATCCACGTGAAAGAAAATTGCAACAAAACCGAACCAGAGGCAGTACTCGTAACACTTTTCCTAAAAATGCGCCTTCATGTCATTAAAGAATAACTCCCGGAGAGTTTGTTAATCGTTACAACTTATTGCAATAACACTAACTCACAAGAAGTGTGATATGGCCTATCGTTATTCAATCTTGCACCTTTCTAGGTGGTAACACCAGAACAGCCATTCTAAAATTTTGAAAAAAGTGTGCAAAAGTATATACAATAAGTCTTTTTTTAGCACTGCGTTTTATTTTTTCGTTCTTGCCTTTCTTATCACTGCTGCGTCTGTGTGCGCTCAGCGATTCTTACTACCACTATGTCGCTCTTCTTGTTTCATTTTTTTTAAGCTCTCAGCCCTGCATATTGTTTTCTACCTTTTGTACGCCTCGTAATTTCTCGCAAGGAAGCACTAGCAATATTTCTCGCAAGAGAGCACTATAAGAGAGGCTCAGTGGGTCACTAAAACGTAGTACGCCATTTACTTCTGTCCTAACAATGACAGAAAGTAATATACAAGAAATGTGGTTGATTCTTCTTTCATAGGGATCGATAAAACGCGAAAGTGAAATGCGCCTTCACAGGTGCATTTGAATGTTTATTGTGCATCGATATGCAATCGCACATGGCTATTTATATTTCGTCGGTATGGCACCGTTAGACGCATCAACACTAGACACTGGATTACACACGCCGGAGCATTGCGTAAATCCGATTGAAACCCCAGGCGCTCGCAAACTGTGCGAACGAAACCGAACGGGTTGTCAGTGAATCGTTTGGTGAAGTCCCGATCCGCTACAGCGAAAGGAGTATGATTTGCGTGTCGGCAGCTTTCTTTTGGGCGTGCTTGACGAGCGACGTCCTGCTGGCGGATCGCTTAGACAAAGGTGTGACCACATTGGTCCTGCTCCGTGGCGTGTACGCCAGACACTCGCATTGCGGCGAGCTCAGCTTGTGGAACGCGGCGGCGGCGGCGTTCCACAAGGCGGCGAACGGATAAACCAGCAGTTTCCGCTGCTATACGCTGCCCTATCGAGGCGCCAACTATCGGCGCTCATTAGCGTCATGACGCACTACTTCGCTTCAGCTCTCCTAGACGGCAGCACCATCTGTTTGGAGAAGTTAGAGGGAAGGGCATAAAGCGCATTCATACAGCTATCCCGGCATGACTTCGTGGCTCAGTTGGCAGAGCGTTTGCTAGCACCGCCGCGTCAATGTAACTTTTTCTGGTGATGTCATTTCCGTGACGGACATGACGTCGGCGAGGGTTGTGTACCCGGCATAAAACACTTTCCTGTTAAAAACGTCTTTTTTTCCCCGCGCACAGTATTCAGCCCGTACTACAGGCAGCCTACTGGTACCTGAATTTACAGTAGCACAATCGACGCCATAACATCGTCTTTTTAATCAATTAGAATGACGTTTCCACGGCAAATATTTCCATATAACGACCACCAGCATCCAGTGCTTTCGTCCACGGACATAATTCCTCGTATACGGCAACGACAGCTTAGCGATTGACATTTATAACGTTACTTCCAATCCCAGTCCATTTTTCGATACTAAACCTCCTTTTCAGACCCTTGAAAAAGGCCGTCTCGGTGGCGTCTTATAAAAATGTTATGTAGAAAAAAGTAGCCAATAACAAAATGTAAGCCCAGTAAAAGACGTAGCTTGTTGCGCTAGCCAGATGCGGTTCAAACATAGAGCGAAAAAAATGTCGGGATGGATCGCGATATGGCGCACGCATAAACGCCCAAACGCATGCGACCACATAAGTATCTACGCCCACCAATTAATTAGCCGCCTTATGGAGGTGAAATAATTAGAAATTCTCTTACGGCAACTACAAAATTAAGTGCGAATGTAAGAGTTATCAGGAGTAGAACATTTACAGACATAAGGTCATAATAGAACGGTCAAATGACGACAAAGTAACGAAATGTCTCGAGGAAATTTTCGGCTCCCAGGCAAATGGCGTTCTTTAGACTGACCGTCGCTGGACTGGCCAAACTGAAGGGCAAAGTTTGGGTAGCATTTAGAGTCTGTCAGCTCAGAGCCGATCTGCGTAAAGCGATAATGTTATCCCTACTGTAAAGCGTCTCTTTGAGAACACGCAGGTGCATCGTGAAGACCGCCGCACAGCTACGCAGTGTCTTGCCAGTACGTCGCATTTCTCTCCGGGATAAGTACGCCAAGTCAAGCCATTTCAATGCACTCGACGGAGAAAAAACCTCCTACTTCTAACTATATCTACTAGTTCTGTCTACATAACAGAAAGCGCACGACTTAAGATTAAAAAAGTTAAAGCAGTTCCACAATGTGAAGCCTGGGAAGTGCGGAGCAGTGATTCGCCAACGGGGCCGTGGCGCTCTCTCTTGACAAGTTTCAGTATCAGCCTGGCGTTGGTACCGAAAGTAGTCCAGAGAGGGCGCCGCAGCTCGTGAAAAATGAAAAAGTATAAATCTTTAGGAGTATGGCTCAACGACAGCGAAGATTGCACGCACGCGCATGAGGCTCACCTTAAGACGAAAGGAAGACAGAACGCGGCTATAATGAAGCATAGAGCCCTCTGGGGATACAGCAAGTACAAGGCTGTTTTGGGAGTCCGGAAAGGGGTCATGGTACCGGGATTAACTTTCGGAAATTTGGTTCCGTGCATGAAACCAGAGACCCAAGCGGGCCTGGAGGTAATCAGAGGGCGGTAGCAGATTGGCCCTAGGGGCCCACAGCAAAACTACAAACGAAGCGGTACAGGGGAATATGGGCTGGTCGTCTTTCGAGGTGAGGGAGGCGCAGAGCGAGATAAAGTTTGAGGAGCAACTTCGTGACATGGAGGACGAAAAATGGGCCGCGAGGGTGTTTAAGTACCTGTATATGAGGAGCATGGACACGCGGTGGAGACGGAGGACCAGACAGCTGACCAAGCGGCCCGGAAAGTCGGTAGGGGAAGGCGGGGTGTACACAACAGTTAAAAAGCAGGTAAAGGCAGCAGAGCCGACAAAGTGGGCACAGAGAATGCAAGCTAAAAAAACCCTGGCGTCTTATAGGATAGAGAAACTAGACATCAGGAACTAAGGTTTCTATGGCAATACGAGAGGCAGTGCATTGCTCTTCGAAGCACGGGCGGGGTGCCTGGGAACCCGGGCATACACGGGTACCTACAGGCGGCAGGATGAAACATGTGCATGCTGCGGCAGTGATCGGGAAACTATAGACCATATTGTCAGAGGCTGCACAGAGATACGACAACCGCAGGGTGAGGGGGAAACGACGTTGGCAGAGGCTTTGGGATTTGGGGCGAGAGGGAACATCAACTTCAAGGCCATAGAGGTGACGAAGAGGCGACTGGAATGGTGGCGGAGGAAAACTAGGGAAGGGATGGGTACGCAGGCGGAGTAATCATACGGGTAAGAATTTAGAACAGCGGGGGGAAAAAAAAAGAGGGGTGGGAGCGATGAGAGTTTAAAACAGAGGTGAGGGGGAGATGGGGGGGGAGGAAGCAAATCTATTGTGTTAGCTAGGAGTATGGCAAGTAAGTGGAATAAAACAGGCAAGTCGGTTTCTGACAACCGACGCCCCGATTCAAAGGGAGAGCCACTAATCAACATCATCATCATCATCATCATCATGCCTATAAGTAGACACTGGATTAAGTTTTCGTTATTTGTGGTAATTAATGTATTAATTCATGATTCTTTCCTTATTTTCTGCTATTGTGCGCTCATTTGCGGCCTAGAAACGGCAGCCCTCGTGGCAGCGCCCCAGCGCAGAGATCACCCCCAACACTTTGCATATGAAGAACGTGTGCCTGCGTCTGCGTGGCCCAATGAAATTACCATCGGTTTCGTGACGCGAGGGACCCACGTTGGATTCCGATCAGGGAAGGCGGTGATCTTTTCGAAGCCCCTGTTTGGGGGCTTGACGCGCTACGAGTTACTACGGTGGCTAAACACCGTGACACCGGACGAGCTATAATGACCTGCCGGGCCCCTAAAGTGATCCGCACTTAAAACAAAGCCTGAGCTGTTATTCTTGTCGTACTATGATTAGTGCTTGCGCTTTCTTACTTTTAGCTGCACATGCTGCTGAATCTGGGTGAGAATGTTAGTGATTCCTGCCGACGGCGCAACTTTGTTTTAGGCTCCTTTGGTACACACTAATTCATAGTTCATAATTGTAACTGCGGTCCAGAAAGGAGCACTGGAGAAGGGCTCTCGTTTTTTAAAGGCGATCACAAACGCTGCTTTAAAAAGTTCTGAACGATTGGCCGAAATCAATCCGCATTCCACTGTTTGATATCTGACGGCATCTACATATTGAGGGTACATCATGCAAATGATTTGCTGGTGATCAGAAGAATGCGCTTAGCAAGGGCTGTCAGTTATCTGTTGTACACACGAGAACCGCCTTTATAGAAACGAAGCCGTTTGACTCCGGAGTCATAACTGGGAAACCCCTCTGGGGATGTGAGTGGTTCATTTCAGAGTAATCTTAGAAAATGTCAGCATACGGAGGCGGGAATGCGGCATATATAGTCATTAACATAGTGTGGAAAAAACGTCAGGCGTACGGTGCACGAGGCTCCCATTATTAGCTGCCAGATTAACACGAAACAATTAAATCACTCCGAATAAAAACGTACGCAAAATACAATACCAGTCTAATTAGAGACTTGCCATTCACTCCAATCGACTTAGCGTAACCTTTGCCCTACACACGAAGCATGAGCAACCCTTGGCATAGAATTTCAAGTCGTTTGAAGCGTGCATATGTGAAATATTAGAAAACATGATGTGGGCGTACCTGTGGATGCGCTTCTTGTTTTGCAAGTCACGTGCCACGTAAAAGCGGACAAAATCCACAAAGCAATAAATACGTTTGAATCGATTGTTCGCATTTTTTGCGAGTCATCCGTTTCCTGGTGGGGCACAAGAAAAAGTTTACGTAAGAAATATTTTTATTCTTAACAATACTTGCAGTAAAACGAAACAATAAACCGTTACTCAATATTGCAAATCAGGATTCCTGAGTGCTAATGAAAGCATAAGATTTCTTAAAACAGAAATGACGCAGAAAATGGGTTACACAGGGATATGGTGCTGTGCTAAGCAATGCCACTTGGTATCTTAAAAAAGCATAAACGTTGTAGTGCAAAAAGGTGCAAGCGGCCAAAACGAGCAATCGATGCGCATCTGTGCATGCATTCTACTGAACATATTGAAAAAAAAAACTTAGTTTTTCATTCAGGCTCTTATATAACTTAACGTGGACATAAAGTACGTAGTACGTTTGTTTTCTCTTCTTTTGACTAGGCCTAATTGTTCTCGCAGGAAAAACTATGAAAAAACGTTTTCTGCGACAATTCACGTAGAAGGCTATTCCACTTTTCCGAATCCCATCTCGTAAACGCTTGCGTGGGCTTGTTACGATCGCTACACACATGGGTCACGGGGGCAGTATTCTTTCTCAACGGCAATAGTATATTCAGGCCTCCTACTATACGCTAAAAAGCATCGACTTCCGCGATTTATATCATCAGAACGCGCCCTTCATCAATTTAATTTTTAGGCTTGTTTGTTTTTTTTTTTTTTTTTTTGCCTAACAAAATTGACAAAGCGCCTTTAATAGTCTTTGCTGTTCTAATAATACTTGACATTCTTCGGAATACTCAGCTCGAAGGATATTCTCCAGAGTGTAGTCTAGCTCTTCTAACCCGTGGGTTGTAAAAACATAAAACACGATAAAGGATTTATTCCTGTTCCATAAACTGTCAGTGCAGATGATATCGCATACTTAACCATCCACGCTATTTCATCCGCAGTGCGTATTTTCGAAAATTGAACGCAGTTAACGTGAATTCTCTCAACATAACTTGTGGTGGAGCATACAATCCAATACCCTCTACACTATGCATGATTTTGATCTGCAACATAAATCGCACATTTACGCACAGTATTGCCGAATATAGTGTCATTTTAAGCCTGAGCATCGTTTGTGATCAATAAACAATTTCTTCCTTCCACTTATGGAACGATTCCGACACACAAGTGTAAGGCAATTAAAATACTAGGGAGCGGCCATATTGTTTCAATTAACTGGTTCTCAACCAAAGATTCTCCTATCGGTAAGTGACGTAGAAACCACCCACGGCAGCCAACAAAACGAAAACTTTCACACGAACTTCTTTCCATGTACGAACGCAGGAATTCGCCGGATCACACTGTTTTCCAAAATTTTAAAACGGGAGTTCCTAGAGTCAAGATTTTACCGGTTATATGCTGAGTTGTCCAAAGTAAATGTCAGATTACTGCTTAAACGTTATTACCTCTTTCGAACTGCTACCTGTGGAAATCCTTCCTCAGAGCGCCACCATCACCTTCATCGCAAGACGTATTGACATGTACGCGTCGAAGAGATGGGGAATCCAAAGCGCAAAATGAAGCAGTGCATACTCACCCCTGTTTCCCGTTCAACGTCTTCGGCAGCGAGCCGTCAAGGCGGCCATCTTTGCAGCAATCTAACCTGACGTCGCCGTCAGGCGCCGACGTCGTCGTCACAGCTCCAGAAGTCAAAACGCGTGGCATTTGCGAGAGCAGCTGCGGGCCAAGTGGCTGCCGGGAAGAAGGCCCCGCCGACCCTTTGTGTTTTCTCACAGAGAGGTCTTCCATCAAAACCACTAGGACGGGTCCTTGTCCTGAACGTTTGTGAGAACATTTTCTTGCGCTGTGTTCATTTTTTAACATATTGTAACGTGAAATCGGAGAAAGAGAAATTGAACGTCGCAGCTAATTTCGAAGAAGTCCTTCCCTATGACGAAAGGGCTTGATGGGCACACAACTTTACTCATCGTACGTGCGCAAAGGATTACCAGCACTTCACATAGACTCTGTGCGTTCAACGACGACGTCCCCGATTTGATTCTTTGCGCCGGCGGGCCGGGTTTCTGAGAAAGAGCATACCAGAGACGACCGGGATGGGAGTGATCAAAAGTTCTTACGCTGTGTCCGGGACATTTTGTCAACGCTAGAAAATCCTAGGTAGCCGAAATATTTTTTTAGCTTTCACAACGTGGCATCCCTCTAACATCCAGGTGTTCCTCCGACGCTCTAGGACTTTCAGATTTTAATTTATTACGCAAAGAATTTTTTTTGTAATGCGTGAGCATTCTTTGCCGAGGGTACCCCTTCGCTCCTTCGCATAGCTTCAAGTTTCAAGTTTATTTAACATCACACGACGTTGGGAGGTACAGGGAAAAAGCCATGACAAGGCTTGGCTGGGCCGGCACCCCCTGCTTTGCAAACAGTGGAAATGTTTCACAGGGTACACTATTAACAAATCTGCCGTACAGTGCATCAATTGAAAATCAAAAAATACAGATTCGGATTCCGAAACAAAGATATTTACAGTCCGATTGCTGAAATTGCTATGATTGCTATGAAAGATTTCATAGGGTGAAACATACAGGGGAAAATGCACCACTTGATCTGTACATTATCAGTAATCCATGACAAGTGACTCAGGAAATTCCCATGAATAACAACGCAAATACATAAAGAAGAAAAAAGCATATCAGGCGAAAAGAAAAAAAAGGGGGGGAAGATAACAAAGAGAGGGAGAGAGAACAGCTCAGACACAAGAAAAAGTACGCACAAGGCAAAGAACTCGGCACAACGCGTAGTCATTACAGTCATGCATCGCAAAAAAGACAAAAGGGAAAAAATACGTTTGTGCGCAAGTGCAAAAAAACTACAAGAAATTTTCTTGCAAGCGTTTGAATGAGGTGAAAGTGATATCTGTGCTGCTTTCACGTGATAACGTACGAGGAATGGGATGGTAGACGATATTTCAGCATCTGTGTACAATAATCTGTCCGGCATGTATCAATTTTGTAAGGCCCCGGATGACGAAGGCAGCAACTTGGATCATTCATTCTTAGGTTAGCTAATTCAGCCAAAGTGGGTTCTCTTTTGTTAAGTTCCGTTTTGTAGCATCCACACAATCGGGAAAGAATATAAAGATTTAACGCTAACAACTTTCAAATGGTGAAAGAACTGGGCAGTGTGGGCATTGCCTTGTATCGGCGCAAAAATCCTTATTTAGAGAAGTTCCCACATTTCATCCTCATAACAGGGCCGATTTAGGCTTTCGTAAAAAAATACAAATGAAAACAAAAAAACAAAGAAATTTATTGGGGCACTTAAATCTATTTACGTGATTTGAAAGCGAAATCATTATAGCTTCCCTAGAAGTATACTTTTTCAAAAAAATTTCAAAGCCTCTTTCTTAAGTTCCTTCTTCCTTAGGTGCGAAGAGAAAGATGGTTAGAACGCGAAGCTTCCTCCAATGCAACCTGAGCCAAAGTCAAAGGCTAAAATCCAAACTGCTTTGACCGACTCAGAATGGCGCAATCTGATAAACAACGTCGGTTTTATAATGCTAGGGACCTAGTTTGGATTCGGACCATGGGAAGCGTTTTTTTTATTTTCCCCTAGGGCGCTTGATGTGCCTTTGTGAAAACTTATTGTTTAATTTGGCTTTCCTGTTCAGTGTATTTTGGCCGTGTCGATGGACGGCACTAGTGAGGCGAGCGACGCTATCAGTGGAGCATAAGAAGCTTCGCTCTAAAACTTTGTTACGGCTACACCATGTTTACGCCTCTTTCATCGTTTTCGTTCCTTCTTCATTGCGCGCAAATTACTTCGAGAGGCAAACTGGCGGCACTTCACGCCAAGGCTTCCCCAGGATCGTAGTTATCGGTGGGTGTTACGCACTTGTTCTACTCGCGTGCCGTCATGCTCGGATGTGACGCAATACAGTAAAAGCTCGTCAATTCGAACTGGAAGGGGACCATAAAATTGTTCGAATTAAGCGGAGTTCGAATTATCGGGCGGGCGCTAGAATGAATAGACATCGCGCACACTGCGCGGGTAGAACACAAAGAAGCCACCTCTGGACTCATGATCACGTATTAGGCGCTACGGCACGTTCTTGGCAGGTGATTTCGTAAATTATGTTCATGGAGCTCGAAGAGCGAGCGAAATTAATTGATCAGTCAGTTATTTTTTTCCGGTTTCGTTGTTTTGCATCTCCAGAAATTTAGTTTGGTTTCGATTTGCAACACATTGTAATCACTCTGGGCCGACTGCTGCGAGAAGCGATGGACACCAGGGGATCCCAGTTCGAGTTAACCGTTCTGGATGCCGACGCGTTCGAATTATCGGGAGTTTTCCCCCACTGAAATATGCAGGGTTATGCCGGGACCAGGGCGTGAGTTCGAATTAACTGGAAGTTCGAATTAACCGAGTTCGAATTAACGAGCTTTTACTGTATAGCGTGACGTCAACGCGGCATAGGGTAACTCTGGTTCCCCCTATGGCAGTGTGCCAGGTTAGCGTATACTTTATAATTTACATTGCATACAGAAATGGGATGATATCCTTCTTCCTTACGCAGTTTGTCAAAATCATTACTTTTCGGCACTATAACAGTGTCGCATTCACTGTAGCATGATCTCTCGCACCACAGGATACAATTATTCGCTGCAGTTTGGCTTTGTAAGCCCTCTGGAGAAAAAAAAAAGTGCCTTTCCACTATGTGAAGAAGGATTACCAGTAAACCTGCGTCCAGTCATAAGCATAAGTTCCCTCCCGCGTCATAAGTATCTTACAGTCGGTGTAAACACATTAACCCAAACAGTTTGACCACGGGGGATAGCAGTCAGGTCGCATCGGGCCATGACACGTCTACCCGTCTACACTGAAATCTCAAACCAGCCCAAAGGGATGTCATCGGTGAGCGTATCAAGACTGCCCGCGCGTGCACGCCTCCCCGCCCCCTTCATGCGTTTACGGATAAAGGGTGACCGGTGATGTGCGCCTGCTCAAACGGGAAAAACCCCTGCCAAAACGTCACTCCAGGCGCCCTTGAAAAAGGCAACGCAAAACATAACCTCTGGTGACGAAAAATGTCCGTTCTTCGCCGATTTGTCCGCGCACGCTTGATGGGGAAACCGAGATATATATATATACAGCTTCGCTGCAAAATTCGAGGAAGCCTGAACACTTCTTGTTGGTTGGAACGCGAAAACATGAATGCGCAGTAGAACATCTTAGACGTCTTGCTTCCGCCTTGCGTTGCCGAATGGCTTTAGAATCTTGCCACTTCGACCCGCTGTGCTTCGAGATCCATAAACACTTTCTAATGGCTTTGATCCGTCTCCTACACGTTGCGCCGCTCCTCCTTCCTGCCACCTTGTAATGGGAGAGATGACGACGACGGGAAATTCTGCTGCTTGTTCTTCCGCTCCCCCCTTCATGTCCTGTGCACTGGCGTGGAGGACAACCTCGCGCTACTCCAGAATTTAGGCTCCGGATAGGGAACGCCACCAAAGGAACCGTTTTTCTGTTTTCCTGTTACGGACGCCATAGCCGGACGCCGGCTCTTCCGCTCAATGGGCCATTTCAGACTTACGTCCTAACACATTGCTTCCCCAGTACTATTATTGCATAATGGATGGCTTCAGTTAGAGTCACGCACCTCCGGAGTTCACTGCGACTGGAAAGAAATAAAGTGCGACTAAGGTAAAACAAATAGGTCTAAACTGCCCTTAGCAACTGCCAAACGAAACCTAATGACCCCTTTCAAACGTCATGGCGAAGTTACCGTCGCGATCGCAGTTTTTTAGATCCCTACGTCCACATTCCTTCCATTATTCCCGCAATACGTTTTTTTTATTGATACTACAGCGGAAATGCAATCGTCCTTTCCATTATAGCCTGCCATTGCCGGTGCAATACGCTGCTGAAGTCATGTGAAAAACGCAGCGCTAGTCGAACACAAAAGAACACATAGGTTCCCATAGACATACCGCGAATACTACCAGGGTCATAAATATTATTCTCAATAGCGTGCTATGCTGGGATGGTTTTCATATGTATAGGACTTTGTCACGTGACTTTTTGGACACCGGTCGGGTGGCAGAAGGCTATGGTGGAATTATCGGGCTAGGTCAGCCTGTCGGTAACGGCTCCTGAGGGTTTTGGTTTCTGTCTTGTCTAAATAGGATAGACTCTTTTTTACTAGACATTTTCTAATTTTGCTACGTTATATTGCGTCATCAATATGAAAACAGTAACAAGGAGAGTTATTTTTCGAAAGACTGTTGCGCTTCTTGTGGTGATAAATGCTTCATTTGGTAAGTAGTAACACATTTTTCTTCCATAGTGCATCAAGATGCTATATTACGCCCTTGTAAAATTGTCGGGCCGAGTCACAAAATCATTCTTGCCCAAGTCCTTCCAACAGGTACCCAAGATGCAGCACGCGCTACTGCCTACATAGTGGTGAAGACTGCTACCCCCATTTTATTAAATAGATTATTCATGTCCCTTAGACCACTTAGCGGCGCAGCGCGCATTTAGCTTTGACGCAAACTTTACCTTGGTATGCCGCACTCAATTGGCCCTGTTTACACCGTTTACACAAGGTTTACACCGTGATGTTTATGCCACATCTATTGAGGCAGTGCGCCCACATCTGCAAAGTACGTCCATCAAAAACCGGGTTTCAACAGCAAGAACCTTCTTTTCTTAGATAATTTCTTGCCCCATGCTTTCAATGAAGCAAACCTTACACTAGTTCGAGCAGGGAGCTGGGATGCGGTGCATTTGGTTAGAGTTTGAATTGAGCGTATAATATGTATAAAATGTATGTAATGTATATAATGCGTATAAAATGGCGAAATCGTTGCATGATTCACATATACATTACACTTTGGTATATCGAGTTTGCCTTACTAGCTGTTGTGCTATCGCGGGCCTATTGCGGGCTTAGTTCGGTTATTATATGCATGGAACACAGTTGCGATCAGGGAGCCTTGTGCGGGCTTTCCAGTGGAGATGCTTTCAAAGCACTGGCTGCGACTTCGACAGAATGGCCAGGATGTAGGCGAGTAGTACGTTTCCAGTTAGCTTGGAGCACGAGCGTAACGCCATCATGCGGTGTCCTCTGAAACCTGCGATCGTTCGACGCTGCTCCAACAGATTGCTCGCGAGAACGATCAAGTCGAAGGCGATAAGAACGCGGGTATGTGCCGACTGACGTTAGGCCTAAAACTGGGCTTCGCGCTTTGACGTCGACAACCCGTATTCGTAACTTGAAGTACAATGAGTACGACGTTCCTTGGCCCGCTGTATGAGCCTCTGCGTCGGCTGCGCGAAGTGCGTCTCATGAAGGGACCGCGAACTGCGTCTTAAGCGGACGCACATCATAGTCACGCGCACGCGCCCCCTCACGTTTTCGCCAAGCGTCGCTCCGTCGAGCGCCTCGTGCGGCCACAGCATACTGCCCCTTCCCCTCCCCCAGCGCACACTTTCGGAGAGCGCTGGCTCACGCCGCCACGGCGCACCGCCCTCCTCTCCCAATATCGCGACTCTCTCCCTTTGCTTCCTTTCATCGTTCGCTTTTACTTTCACTCGTTGGTCTTGCCATCGTTCACTCGGTTACACCTACAACGCGGCTCAGACCAGATACGGCCGCCAAAGGGCTGTGCTCTAAAATGAAAATGAAAGATGAAAGTATTATTTCAATTGCTTCCTACTTTTCCTTTTGATGCCATGTCTGCTGAGGAGCAATTAGTTTAGCGCCCTTCATTCGGAAACGTAACGTACTCCTTAAAGAACAAAAAAAGAAAAAAATGTTGTTAGTGGGTGGTGGGATATCTGCTGCATACGTTTTTTTTTTTTTTTTTTACTCCACGCGAGTTTCGCCCTGTAAAACATTGTAGATATCCTCGTGCACGTAACAGAAGAATGCGCACATACCTGTACAGAAATTCACGGCCCCGAGATTTTTCTTGCGTGGGTAACAGAAGGACCAATTGACAAATTTACACATTTGAAAATTCTTAGACAGCAAGAAAAATAATGGACGCCCGCATTTTTACGCGTTTCCCAAAACAAAAATTCGGGAATCTTGGCGTTACCGTGTGTGATCTCGTAGAGCGAAAGATCCGGCTTTGAGCGTTTTTCATTTTGTGCGCCTCTCCCTTGGCGTCAAACAGCGCCGAGCCAGCAGCGCTGATCAAGGTATGTTTAAATTGTGCGCTTCCCCCCTTTCTACACCGATTACAGCCACGGATGTGTCCCTACCGTAGTCGCGTCTCTATTGCCTCGCAGAAAAACGTCGTTGCTATAGAAACCCTTATGGTTTACAAACAAGAAGGTTTGGTGGCAATGAAAGCAATGCACATTTGTTCACAGTATTCATCTTCAAAGTTGAATTCAAATACCTTTGCACTCCGAACCATTACAGAGAATGGAAGGGGGGATGCAGGGAGGTACGTGGCTGCCGTCATTTAAATGATAAAACTCGCTACTAGAAGGTGGTGAAAACGATTTTTTCGGGTGTATTATTGTTTGCAGTCTATCTCGGTGAGAGAGAGAGAGAGAATAAACTTTAATTAAATTAAAGAAATTCTTCAGAGATGCGTCCCCATTCCAGGATGCCTTGAGCTCGGGCCGCGTCGACAGCCCTTTCGATCAGGCGTAGCTGATCTTCGAGGCCGGAGCTGGCCAAGGCTCTCTCCCAAAGCTTCGTGGAAAGGTGGATGTTAGGGGGTTCTAAGGTAGACTTGTCGCAGCCGCCCATTATGTGTCTGACAGTCCCAGTCTCTGCACAGAAGGGGCAAAGTGGAGAAAAGCGTGTCCGGTGAAACGATGTCGCATGCAACAAAGTATAAGCGATGGTCTCTGTGGTGTTACGCCACAAATTGGAAACTCGTTGGGTAAAACCAATAAAGCCGTAGACAGAAAAAAAAAGCACCAGTGTTATGAACCTACTAAACGAAGTGGAACAACACCATGCTGGGGTTGCAAAAGTTTTGGTTGTTTAAACTACTCGGTTTGGTCGACCATTGTTCAGTCATTTTAATTTTTTTTTTTCAGGATTTGGCGCACCCGCTGTTTGCACCACGCCTGCCTGCAAGAGCCGAGGTATTTACCATTACTGCCAGCAGCACTGCGCTTTCACCATCAACTTGCGCCACATACCACTGCTGCTTTTTCCCCAGACGCGCGAATTTTGCCAGTAGCTCGAGTTAACCCAGCCCCGCTATCCCGTTCTAGGAGCTGAGCTCCTAGAAAGCATCAACGCAAGCGTCAACCCATGCGACAACTTCTACGAGTTCGCCTGCGGACAGTGGATTTCGCGCCATCCAGTTCCCGGCTATGCGTCAATGCATGGTCATTTCCAAGACTTGGATACCCGCTCCAAATACGAGATGTCCGGTCAGTATATCCTACGACTTTTATCCATCACTAATCCACCCACAATGTGCTTTCCCGTGGTCGGTGTTGTCTTTATCGAGTACTACAAGGCACGCCCTGCCACGCCATCTCCACGTGTCGCATACTCTGCTCATATCACTGGGGCAGGCTATGCGCTAAATGACGCAGTGGCTGAGAGGCCTGCCTGAGCTTTGAGCTGGACGTTTGACCCATGATCTTGAATAAGATATAGCTCGTAGGAACTCAGATAGTAGATGCTGCTCATGGCAAGGGTTCCGTCGTTTCATCGTTTTCGAAAGTTTTAACTTGATACATCTGGTGACAGACCACATACAGAATTAGTTGAAAAAGAATGCTAGCCGATAGCAGACTCCCATTTAACTGGTGTGATTGTGACAATGTCATGTTGACACAGGTTCATAATTTTTCTCGTCCACCCGTGTCTCCCTTCCGGAACATAATCACGAGGCGCTCCAAATAATCAGAGGAAACTAATCAGAGGAGACTATTCTGAGGAGTGACGGGTGGGGTCACGAACACATTCCTCATAATGAAGTGCAACGTCATCGCAATAGACGACGCCTTGTGCTAATGTACGTATGGACGGACATACGGCCTTTCTTTTTCCTATCAGGCAAACATCATGCACTGTGGCAAAACCTGTTGCGCCCCGCTAGCACTTGTAGTCCTTAGAATTCCCGCTTCCCTGCTTTTTAGGAGGAAAAAGTGGAAGGTGCGAACGCAAAAAGAAAGTTGAGTGTGTTACAGGTTTCCAAGAATGCGTCAATGAGTGCCGGTGGGCAAACCCACAAGGGTTCAATATGTGGTGTTCCCGCTCTTTCGTTTTTAGGTGAAAAATTTGGGGGAGTAGCTAAAGGAAGGTCAAAGGACGTAAGCATAAAAAACACAGGCTTATTAGGACAAATACCAAGTTTCAGTGTGTAAAACTGAAATGTGAGAGAGGAGCTTGGAGACAATTCCAAAGTTATAACCCAATATTTGAAAAAAAAGATGAAATGAAAAGAAATGATCGGGCGAAAAGGGGGAATCCAATGAAAGTAAAAAAGGAGATGCTATTTTACAAAATGTCACACTTACACGGTGATTTTGATGGTCCCGTTCCCACTATAATTACAGTACGACAGATATGCTTAGGTAGATGACAATGTTTTGATCGCTGCAAATGCCTAGTTTCTTATATATACCTTCTTTAATTGTAGTGAATCCCAATATGAGGTACGATTCACGTTGTTCCTGCTCTCGATTTGACTTAAATCCGTTACTGTGTCATGCTTGGTTTCTCGAATGGTTTTGCGGGGCTCGGGTGTATGGTATAAATAAATAAATAAATAAAAAAAAATAAACAAAACAAACAAACAAACAAACAAACAAATAATAAATAAATAAATAAATAAATAAATAAATAAATAAATAAATCATTGTAAGCCTGTTTGTGTCCACTGCAGGACGACAGCCTCTCCCAAAGTTTTCCGGCCACGCCTATCGAGTGCCAGCTGAGTCCATGCTTGTCCCCTAAATTTTCGTAGCTAATCTCGCCAACGAGTTTTAGGCCGACCCCGAGTGCGTTGCGATCTATTCGCAGCCAGTCAGTCAAACGGATGTTCCACCTGTTTGTCCCTCATTCGCATTACGTGACCAGCCCATGCCCATTTCCTTCGCTTAATTTGAACTAGAATGTCCTCTACCTTGGTCTGTTCCTAATCCATGTGTGCGTGTGTGGGGGTGTGCGCGTGTGGGTGTGTGTTTGTATGTGTTGAATGTATGACCACGCCATCATATTTTTCCGAGGCGTCGTCCTGACGGTTTTCGTAACAATAACAGCACACTGCATGCGATCGTTCCTTTCAGAAAAACTTGCTATGTCCTTCAACCCGACAAGCACCTCGGAAGAGCTGCTTTTTAAAGCTCACACGGCCTGCATGCTCGGCACAGGTAAGTGGGCTCGTAAAGACAGCTCTTAATTCGGTCGCATATTCGCTTGTTGTAGACCACCAGAGTAGCCGACCATACGTAGCAACGGCGCGGATGCCCCCGTAACGACTAAGCTAGAACGTTGTTTAAACGACTCTTGATGCATGCGGATGCCCGCGCACTCTTTTGTAAAGAACCGTCTGAATGGCGACGTCCATTCTTTTTCTTTACCACCAGCAACATGTAAAAGTGCTGATGCCTTTGGAAGTTTTTCGCTAATTTTCTGCAGAAAGGTTCCCAACGGTGTTGTCTTGCAGTGATGGAGGAAGATTTTCTTATTCCCTTACGCTTCCTGACCTGGACTTCTTCCCTAAGCGAGGATGTGCCAAACACTGATTATAAATGTGCGAAACAAAATGTGTCAATATGCGCAGCAACGATTTCCAAAAAATAAGTAGAATTAAGAAGACGGAGCCGTAGTGAAGCAATGTTTCGGAAAACACGAACAGCAAAAAAAACTTTTCGCGAACAGGAGAGCCGATAAAAAGGGGGGAAGCGGAAATAAAGATGTAGCAGTCTTGTAGGACGCGCGTCGCTTACAGCGTACTGAAGCTCGAAGACCTGACACAAGCTTTCCCGTGAAGAATTGTTTGGTCGTCGTCTGAGTTTGGACTTCCACTCGCAGACTGTTCGAACTTTTGATCGCAGTGGCTTTGACATTGATCCTTCGCTATTTGATTTCGCAAAAATAAAGCTTCTCATCCAACCATCGTCGTCGTCGTCAGACGGAGGTGTGCATGATTTTTTCGTCTAACTTAGCACATTTATTCACCGCTCTCCAAATCGAAGCTGCTTTGGTCGTGTGGGGATGGCGCAATCGCATAAACGTCGGCTTCGTGATGCAAGGGCCCCAGGTTCGGCTCCGACCGTGGGAAGCGTTTCTTGTTTCTTTCACTTGACCCACGAACATCATCATAGACAGAGATAGTTGGCTTTTCTGCGGTGCGTTTTTGACGCGACATTCGCCAGCAGTCAGACACGAGACAGCTTCGCTTTTAAAAACCTGTCAGTCAAACACTTCACACTCCATCTGACGTTTCGTTATGGTACAGGAAAACCCTGGGCATGTCAAGATCAGGTGACGACAGCGCAGCTGGCGCGCGGACAGAAAGGGAGACGGCTGTACACACACTAGCGCTGGGACTAGTACTTTACTGAAGAGAGATACACACACATATATATGCGCAGAAGCCACACTATACTGCTTGTTCATCAACGGCGCGTGCGAATGAAGTTTAACTCCTTTTTAGGCTTGGCTACGGACGGTGAGCTGACAGTCTCCTGCCCCAACCTGTTAGTTAGTTCTGCCTCAATAATCCCCGTGTCATACGGTCAGGGCATCTTTTAAACAGAGATGGTCCATCAAAGAAAGACACACATCCGCACGTGGAACAATTCCGTGCTAGGAACCCATCGCGCACGTTTCTTACGAGTGCGTTATTCACCTTGTTTGAATGCTCCCTTAACCGATCATTTTAATATCGTTTGATTTGTCCAACGTAAAACTTGTTACAGGGAAGTGGAACTTGTTACAGCGTAATAATGGAGTAAAGTGGAAGTCTGGGCCTGTTGGTTCATCATGTTCAGGGAGGAGGAGGAGGAATAAATGTTTATTCCACGAGCGCTGGTGCTGCTGTTAGGGCACCTGCCCAATGAGGGGCGTCCCTAGTCCGGGATTCCCTGGCCTTGGCTGGCAGTCCAGGCCCTCTTCACCAGTTTGCGCTGGTTCCCAGGGTCCGGACCTTTCAGGCACGCCACCCACTGCTCGTAAGAGGGGGAAAGGTTGGGGGTAGGCCTGGGGTTTGTCCGCACTCCCATACTTGGTGGCATAGGGTGCCGGGCAAGGGGCAGAAATTACAGGTGACCGGGTATATGGTGGGGCAGATGGCGTGAAGAAGGGTGCGATGAGGATAGGAGTTGGTTTGTATTCGTCTCAGGCTGGTGGCTTCTTGTCTTGATAACTGGGGATGTTGGAGCCGGGAATATTCTTCTGCTTTGGCGATAGTGGGCCAAAATATCTCCATATTTTACGAGAGGTTCTGTTTTGGGAGCAGTAGGCGATGTTTGTCCCTCGTAGATAATGGCCCGGTGTACGTGCGCGCGGGCAGCGGCATGGGCCGCCTCATTACCGGCGAGGGATGTGTGTCCGGGTACCCAGACGATTTCTATTTCGGGTAGCTGACCCTTGGTTTCGAGGATGCGGAGGGCTGTTTCGGAGATGCGTTCCCGTAGATAGCTGCGGCACGCTGCTTGCGAATTCATAAGCACTGTGATTGCGTCCTCGCTAGTTGTTGCGGCTAGAGCAATAGCCACTTCCTCTGCGGTTTCCGTCTGCGTTGTACGGACGGTGAGGCAGGTCATTTCTTTCCCTGTTGAACTGGTGACGCATACCGCGTGGGCTGGCCGCTGAAGATAAGGAGACGCGTCAGTGTACCTTGTAGTCGGGTTTCGCCCATACTTTATGTCCATGACCCTGGCTCGTGCGATTCGGCGAGCTTGATTGTAAATTGGGTGCATGTGGCGTAGCAGTGGCGTTACCCTGATGTTCTGTAGAATACGTAAGGGAATCCTAACCTTGTGGTCTTGTATTGGCGATGTTGTATAGTGCAATCTGCTTAGTGTCGCGCGTCCTGTTGGCGTTAATTTGAGGCGTTCTATTTGAGAGGT
>CM023453.1:41452306-41539806 GCA_013339765.2 Haemaphysalis longicornis
AGTAACGGTTCTAGATAAGACAATACACGCATAGGTCATGAATAAGAGTAACAGTATACCTGTATCTCACAAACCACGCCGGGGCACCCATTTAAATCGTTCGCAGGTGCGTTTGCTCGGTGCGCAAAAAATCGTCGCTGGATTTTTCAAGGTTTGACGATAGATTCGAAGCACTTTCAGCGAAGGTTGGACGCACTTTTAGCGACTTTTTTGACGCAGTTTTGGTGTGAGAAAGCTTTCGCACTTCTCTCAACTTTCTTTAAGAAGTAATGGTAATTGTTTGGTGAAAATGGTCCCGTAGGTTTGTTTTCCGCATTTTTTTCCCAACTGAGGGTGGTTTAGTATCAGTCAGGTCGGTTTAGGGGGGGGGAGCCTATCATCACGTTTAATTAAAGCTCTGCATCACACCGAAATGCCCGCCCTGCAGTGACTTGGAAACGGGATGTATGGCTGGCAGACGTCTCTTGTTTACGCAACTGTCACGGTCATCCACAAATCGTCCCCGGCTTTAATGTTCGCTTGCACCTTATTCTCACAAAACAGATATCTAAGATCCCCTGTTCAGTACAGGCAAAGCTATTCATCACAAAAAAAAATAGACAACTGGCAGATGTTTACAAGCTATGTTTTCACACGTGGCGATGTCATTATCATCATCCTCATCTTTATGGGCGTCGTGCCGTTTTCAGCACACCAGCAGGTATACAATGGGACAACTGTTCTCTTACTACAATTATAACATTGAGAAAACGTGCACTGTAGTCCATCTCTTATTTACCTTCGCTTGAATACAACAGCTAAATTGTACAAAAGAACAGCCAGAGAAACATTTGAAACCTGTGCTGTACTAACTTAAAAAATGCTCACGTTTCATATTTAGACATACTCCTCGTACTTCTCCCTCTCCCCTCATTCCTTCATCTTTCTCAGTACAGCATGTATCACACATACAGCTCCCCCCACCCCTTGTCCTTGGGTATACCGTTTCTTGGTGTTACTGTTCTCCCCCTCTGGCAACTATGTTAGCTCATACCACAGTCGTTACTCTACCGATTGGTAAGTGGTTTTTACACCCTCTGAATCTGACACGCTGGTTGACTACTTGATGGAAATATGAAAATGGTATAAACTAGTTCATGCGAAAACACAGTCCCTAAACTTACACAAAACTTTTTGTGACCAACATACTCACTAATGCTGGAGGCAGAAACCAACGCCTTTGAATGTGCGGATGTCTGTGGGGTAAACACCATTTACTGGATAATAACCTGCGCAATCTACATCACACCTAGAAAATCGAAAACAGACATCGACACCATGAAATAATAATGAGGCATACCACTGATTAATGACGCTGACTTTATTGTTGACATTGCCAAACACGACCAGTGCTTGCTCTTGTCTTTTTTTCTTGGGCAAGCTTAGATTGATGTGCTACGAAGCACCGCAATCAACCACTCACACGGTACAGGTCGTGTTTGGTCTTGGAAACAAAGTGATTGTCGCTGTCATTACTCTAAAGCAATAAAGCATTGCATCAACCTATCAGATAATATAGGGCGTTGCAACAACTTGGCAAGACATCCACTTTTCCAGGGTCGGGATGATACATCGACTTCTTAACTATTAATTTATTTCATTTCTCACCATTACCATTATCATAAACAATGACCCTTATTTCCTATCCACCGGCCACGGGATCGATGACAGTGATAGCGGCTCGTACGCGAGCAGCCGAAATCTTCTCTGCAACAGCCAACACTGTGGAACATTCTTTCCAGATCAAGCCGGGTGGGCTGGCCACGAACTCCAAACATTTCAACAATCCCGAATACCTGTCCTACATTACGACTGTGTCCAACATACTCAATATCACATCCTTGGCTGGGGAGCAGTTAACCTCCGCTGTACAGCAAATGGTGGACTTCGAAAAACAACTCAGTGAGGTGAGTCTACCTTTCTCGCAATAAGCTCAGCTTGGCCCCGTCGGGCGTGACCGGGCTTTTACCAGCATCGTACGAAGCCGCGTGCCGTTCACGATGGCAATCACGCTTACATTCTAGAGCGAGGCAGAGACTAATGCGGCAGAGATGCAAGTAGCGTTGTTGTATTCGCCGAAGCTGCCGAAAAACGAGAATGCGCGCGGCCAGTTCCCTCATTTACTTACCTTGCCCAGTTTTGTGACGTGTTGCTAGTCGTAGAGCTTTAACTTGGGAAAGGAGGGTAAAAAATAAAGCCGTTCCACTCAATGTGAAAGCTGTTGGAAGTGCAGAGCAGTCATTCGCCATAATGGACGTTGGCGCCGTTATCTGCTCACTGCTACCACCCAAAGCAAATCAAATTTCTCGCCTTCGCAGTGATCGCCCCCCCCCCCCCCCTCCTACCTGAAACTACGCCAGCGGGAGTTCTGTTCTTTTTGTGCTTGCTTTTCCTCCCGCGCATGCCGGCGTCGCACTGCTACTTTTCTTCGTTTACTATCTTAAAAACCAACCCAACGAGCGTTGTTAACTAAATGAACGCGGGCGCTGCCGGTTAAGCCTCTGGGTTACGCCGTGACGACAGCCGCTACGACGGAACGCCGTGTGGCTCTACTTACCCCAGCGAGCGAGCTACGACGGCAAGGCGAGCCCCTAAAGTGATCTGCACTTAAAACCACTGTGTGAGGAAAAGAGGTTAGCGGGGACGGGATTGCAGACCCAATATTGCGGGCCGCAGTGGCGGAAGATGCAGCGGCAGTCTGTTACCTGGTTAGGCCTAGATTCCCCGAGGAATTCCTCCCTCACCAAAAGTTCCCCTATGGACCACCGGTCCAGATAGGTGTCGCTGAGGACATTACGAATGCGATGATGCAGCTCGTTGGTCACTGGCTGTAAAATAACTGCACTTATTGAGGTCGAAAGGAGAAGCCGATGTAGGGTTGAGTTACCCGCTCCGGGTCAAAGCACGTGCCGTTCTCGCGTCTTGCATAAACGATTAGGCATCATATATCGTCCTTTTGCTCAAACTGGTGTTCCCTTTCAAACTCCCGTTTCCAGCCTCTTGCCTGCCTTTTTAATGTGTAGCACTATTTGCCAATTACCCTCACAACCGGGACCGTGTAACGCCCTGCATTTCCTCAAAACTGCAGATTTGAAGTTTCACTTTTAATCGTTATTGTAGCATAAATGGAGTGATAACTGGTCCACCAGCGTTCTGAAAAACCAAGAAATAAGAAAATTATAAAAATAAGAATTCAACAAAAACGGTCTGACAAAATCAAAAACTTGCATTTTATAAATCCACCCCAAAAACCGAAGAATAAACGAAACGGGTCTGCAAAAGAACGTTCAAATTACGAAATAAAAAATAGCGAAAAAGGCGACACTCCGCGTTATGCTCTGCGTTTCCGCAAAAATGCAGATTCGGAGGTAGTTCCACCTATAATGGTCATAATAACGTGAATGAGATAATTGCATGGTCGAACAGAATTTTGAAAAAACCAATAATAAGAAACAAAAATAAAAAAATTAACAGCAATGATCTGAAAAATCCAAAATATGCATTTTATAGGTTGTACTCACTGGCGAGGCATCCATGCACAGGCAACCATGTGAGTGCGCCGTCACTGGTTACGTCGGGCTCCACGGGATGGCGGTTCTTGTCCGTGCTAAGCACATGATGTGTGTTGGACGTTCCATGTTGGACGTTCCAAAAGAAATTTCTCTGGCGATTACGATATTCCCTAATGCGAAATTTGCGCCCAGGGCGAACTGCAATCTTCTGGATGACGGCGCATACCTGCTGCGTCTCACTAAGGGATCTCGGCGTCAGCGAACGCACGAAAGCGCGCGATATAGTCGGGCGTTGTCTCGTAGCGTGTTGCCGCAAGGGACCATGTTTCACGCCTTTCGCCACACTTTCATCCTCCGCTCCCCTGCTCCTGCTATCTTGGCTGGCCTCTTCGTTCTCTCAGTTATCTCGTAGCGCGTTTCCGCAGGAGAGAATGACTCGCGCCGTGTCCGCGTACCGCCCTCCCCCTCCCACTTTCGCCATACTTTCCAACTCCACTCCCCTGCTTGCTTTATCTTGTTTGTCTTCGGTGTACCCTTCGTTCGCTCGGTTACAACGAGGGACGACGGTACCGTGAAACTACAGGAACGGTCGCTTAATTGCTGAAGCACTAAAACTTCTTCTTAGCAATGCATTTGTGTTTGCGAGGTGAAGCCAAATTTAAAAATAGGTGTAAGCTTGTTCTTTGTAAGCTGGCCTTCCAACAGTGCCTGTTGTGCAGCGAAGCATGGCCATCTGCGCATGGAGTATGTTTACAAAAAAACTCTTGTTTTATCAAAAACATTCCAAAAAAAATATCTGAGAATTCGGTGGTAAGAGGACTCTACCATTATGCCGAGTTTCATTTACTTGTCATAGTTCACAGCGAAGTTGTTTAGGTTGAACAATTACTGTTTGCTGTCAATATACGGCCTTATAAGGAGGGAGTATGGTTACAGAAAATGGTTGTAACTGTTCTGAAACGAAATTATGTGACTATTAGCCCCTAAGACGACTGCAACATTACGCACAAGAACGGAGCTGAAGCTAAAAAGAATATTTATAAAGACAAACCAGAGCTACGCTGTTTCAGCAGATTTCACAATGGTGGAACTGGGTTTACTCTTTTAACCTTACAAAGCTCCCCAAACGAAGTCGCATTGTGAGTCGCAAGCTACAGTAAGAACACATGAACTCTTCCTGGGCTCTCCATCGCATCCAAATGAGAGATTCAGCTCATTGTGTGTCCCGAATTTTTCGTTTTCGTACACACATACCGCGACTTTACCAGTGGAGAGTCGCGACAAGTGAACCTTCACCGACAAGAGAATTCTCGTCTACAAAGTCGTTTAATTCGAGAGTCTTCTCATTTTTGTTTACTTTCAGATACTAAGAATGCCTTCCACGAATCAGGTCAATCTCACCACTGTGGGGGAGTTCGCAGCCGACCAGGAAATGGTGAGCCTGTTTTTACAGCGCCATGTTTGTGAGCCAGGATCCTAAATGAAGCCAGGAACTACGACCTAAACAAAGCTCACAAAACATAGACTGTGAAACGCAAGGCCTGGTGTGTAACCTTACACAGCAAAGTGTAAACAAAATGTAAAAATACGAACGAAGGAAACATGCGCCAAAAGCACCGACAACGCCTTTGAAATGTATTGTAGAGCAAAAAAAAAAGCTGACGTTTACTTACTCTAATACGAAATTGTTCCACGAATCAGTCAATTTTTCACCGCTGTGCTGGGAGTTGGGCAGCCGAACCAGGAAATGTTGTTGCATGTTTTTACTGCCCCAAATGTTTTGGTGAGCCAACCTAAATGAAGCCGGGAAATACGACCTAAACAAACTCAAAAACATTCGCCCTGTCAACCGCAGGGTCCGGGTGTGTAACCTTACAAGCCATAGCCGTAAACAGCAGTGCGAAAAGATTCGCACTAAAATTAATGCACCGGAAAAGACCGCCAACACCTTTGAAGCTGCATTGAAGAGCAATGTGAATCTAGCAAAAAAAGTCCCGCTTACTATTTTGGCCTAATTTTTACAATTATTTCCCAGCACCACTTCAGGGTCAACAGACAAACGTTGAGACTGGCGTCGCTTACGCTGTTGATCATACCGGCAAGCGCGACGCCGAGGTACTTGGCGCATCTGTTCTCCGAAACTACTGCAAAACTGTAAAGGTGATGGAGGCAACACGCCGCACAAACGCCAAGAGGTCGGGCCACGTAAATGTATACGCTAACCTTAACTCCTGACTACTATCTTCTGTGCATCCTGTTGAGCTACCGCTCTCTCCATTGGCCCTCACAGCAGCCGCTATGCCTATCAAGGCCTGTGATACAGCCGCTTTAGGCAAGTTTGAACGCTTACCGCCGAACATTAAAACGTCAAACGTACGGTACAGAAACTCAGTGTCGCAGCAGAAGTAGTTTTTTTTTTTTATTTTTTCGTAACCGGCCTGTGTCGCACTTTAATTCCCCCCGAGGCGATCTCAGGTCGAAGTCTTCCGAGTGCTGAAAAACACCTTCGAGCCCGCCGACAAGAAAAGTTTATGACACTGACCAGCTGTGGTGACGGACATAGCAAAAGTTCGTACACTGCTCATGGCTTGCGGGGAAGTGGAAAAGTAAGCCACATCATCCTCCCTCCACTTGTAATCTCTTTCCCATATTGGCGCGGGTCGAACTCACATAAGTAATAGAGACGCCTAAAACTCCTTCCTCGTGTTATAGGTGACAGCCTTACTGGCCAATCACCTCCAGAGCGTATGCAAGAATTATAGGCGGAGGGCTGACGCCACAGCCAGATGAGAATTGGTGAATCGGATTCGAACCTTTTGCGGCATCCGTCGTCAGGGTCCGCGCTCGACGAGGGACCACGGTCGGCCAGAGGTCCGCAATAGGGTCCGCGCTAGACTAGGTGCCCTGTACCCATTAATAAACTGGTGGGTGCTTGGTTGTACGCGAATTTGAACCCGGGTACCTCTTAAATACGAGGCGAGTGCTGTACCTCAGAGCCATCATTGGCCAATCCATTTGATAAGGTACGTTGTTAGGCCTAGATTCAACCCCAAACAGCTTTACGCCATCCCTGCTTACTGTCAGGGCACATACTAAGTAACATCATAAAAATAAGGGATTCTTACTATATGTACAGTATACGCAAGATTTCAGGTTAAATACTGGCTGGCGAGCAGGCTGGTTGGTCGGGTGCTTCCGCCGCCCAGGCGGGATCAGATCCTCGTCGTCTTCACCCTAGGGCCCTTTCGTGCCATTCTAAAGCTGCTCTGGAACAATGTAAACCCACATGAAGATCAATGCCAACAACCCAATCGCTGAAGAAACGAGAAATTTCAGAAAAATGGCTGTGGCTTAGCCCTGGATATGCAAAGCGAAAGCTTGGTTTAGCCTGTTGAGCCTGCGTTTCACTTGGTTAGTTTTTGATTTGGCTGAAACTATTATAGTTAGGTATACACTCATCATTAGGCCAAGTATGACGGCTGTGCCTAGGTCGGTCTGTAGACATGGCTGTGATTATGCTTAGGTAGACACGCTCCAGTGAAGCAACTCGCCGGACGATATCCGCGAGGTGATCAGCCGCCGTCTGCCGATGACGGCTCAAGCCTCCCGCCCCGCGCAACGCTCAGAGAAGACGGCCAGGCCTCGTTCTCATCCGTGGCCAAGCTCGCACTGGCTAGGCGAGCGCAGCGCTCTTCTTACCTAGGTACGTGGCAAGTCACGTGGTCAGGCGGTGACCCGGCTTCTCAGAGCGCATGCGCCAAGCCGGCGGGTGGCGGCAGAAGCTAGGGCACGTTGCGGCGGCGGAGCTTTGCGCGCCGAGTCACGTGATGCGTTGCCAAGGCTATGCGCAGCTTGCGGTCAAATGATGGTCAATTGATGGAACGACGAAAATCAGCTCAACTAAGTAAAGTTTTGCTTTAAAATACATACGAAAACCTACTTACGCTAATCCAGACTATCGCTTATATCCCCAGGAAAAGTATAAATGAAGACTGCAAACATCACCAAAAAGCCGATTCATTCCATACAGTTTGGAATTGTCCAATTACTTGGAACAAAAATCACTGTAAAATCTCCTTAGAGTACTGGGAGGAAGCCGCTGTTCTGCTCGGAACCTGCAGAGCAGTTTGCGGTGCTTAGTAAGGCCATGGCTGGCCCAATACCTTCTGATGGTCGTAGAATTTGCGTCGCACTCTTGATCTCTCCCCCTTTCCCCTCCCCTTTTACAAAATAAGATTACTACTACTACTACTGCTACTACTACCTAACCGCTAAGTAACCTTACCGGTGAACTTAAAGACTTTACAAACTATGTCAATCTCACTGCACCGTCACGCTACGGACTAGGTGACCGTCGTTGGGCTCAAGACCTAAAGTAAGGCCGCCGCATACCGGTTGTTTGCGGCCACACGACGCTTAGCAGCCAATGGAGTAGCCACGCATGTGCATATTCGCAGCAAAGTAAGGCGTCCGGCCAGCACATACCCCCGTTCGCAGCCAATAAGACAGTAATGTGGGCGGGCATGCTGACTTTTAGTCGGTATAGTTTTTCTTTCACTGCTTGGAATAACCACCGAAGCATCTCATTTTTTGTATAATTTCTCGAGAGATGGGCATGATAAAATTGTGGCACTTGTATCATGTGTGGGTGGCAGGAAGACGACACATGAAGTGGCTCAGCCAAAGCAGACCGGCGCGCAGCTTTATTGGGCTTGCTTATATGCCGCATGCGCAGCCAGGGAAGGGAGAGGGTGTGACAGTAGGGGCTCGTTATCGGCTTGCGCGCCGCGACAGCCAAGTACGATACATCTCTTTTTCTTCGTATGAACAAAAAAAAAACACAATCAGTAAACAACCACATTCACAAGTAAAGTCAAGAGATTAGACGGAAACTTTCGTCATAACGCAACTTCTTCGGTTCACACTGCGTTGACGGGTTGACCTGCGGGTACCGGTCGACGGGCCGCCCTTCCGTCGTGGTTCCCGGGGTTCCGGCCGTCTCCCGCGCTTCATTTTGTAACTCGGGTACTCCAGGATCCTTGGCTTGCAGGCTCCGAGTGGCGAGACCAGATTGATTAGAACCTGGTACTTGAGCGTCCTGGCTCACGACTTGCGCGTTGTCACCCTCGGCGTCGTGGCTGTTCCCGTCGTCAGGCATGGCGCGGAATTCTTCCTGGGTTCGAAGCAGGTGCTGTCTGTTCCGCCTCAGCAGCCGTCCATCCTCCGTTTCGACGATGTGGGATCGAGGAGCAACTTCGTGGAGTACTCTCGCCTTGCGTGACCAGTCGTCGTCTCGTATGCGCACTGTCTCTCCTCGCTGCAGTAGTGGCAGTGGCTTGCCTTTGTCCTGATGCTTGTGCTTTACTACGGCGCTTCCGAGCTCCGCTCGGTATTCCGGAACGTTGGTGCGCAGTTGCCGTCCCTGTAATAGTTGTGCGGGTGAGTGGCCATCTTCTAATGCAGATACGCGATACGACCAGCAGACCTAGCCAAAAATCATCACGCGACTCTGTATTCTTTTTCAAGATTCGCTTGACTACCTGCACCCCCTTTTCCGCTAGTCCGTTGGACCGAGGGAATCGCGGGCTCGAAGTGATGTGCTCGAAGTCATACCGTTTTCCGAAGTCGGCAAATTCTTTTGACACAAATTGAGGCCCATTGTCTGTGCATACTTGTCCAGGGATCCCATAGCGTGCGAAGATAGCGGACGTTTTCTCTACTACCTCTCGTGCTGTCGTGGTAGCTAGCTTTTCCACCTCAGGAAAGTTGGAGTGCGCGTCGTACACTGTCAAGTATGCGTCACCAGCAAAGGAAAAGATATCGATGCCTACTCTGTACCACGGCATACTGGGTGTTGGCCGAAGAATAAGTGGCTCGGGACTGCTGCTTGTACGCATATTTCTGGCATGCGCTGCATGAACGAATCATCGATTCTATGCTGCCGTCAAGACCAGGCCAGAAAACTAATCCACGCGCTCTTGCCTTGCATTTGTTCATTCCGAGATGACCGGCGTGTATTTTCTTTAGCATTTCAGCTCTCATGGACAAAGGTATGACAACTTTGCATCCTTTAAGTAATATTCCTTCGATGACTGATAGCTCGGCAGCAAACGGGCGTATTCCCCTTCAACAGGTCGACATTCGGAAAGCTGCTGCATCACCAAACTTAGGTAAGGGTCCGCCATCCTAAATCAACACACAACCGGGGAGTTAATTTCACGGTGCCCCATAACAGGATTGCAGTGACGACAAAACCCCGAAGTTAAATGCAACCGCGCAGTTAACAAGTGGCCAGTGTACGAGCGGATAGGGCAAGCGGCAACCACCAGTGAGCGAGCGGCTCCTGCGACGGCTAGCCAATAGCGAGTGCGAGCGCTGAAGTGGCGCTCACCGTAATGAGTGCTTGCACATCACGCGGATGCACTCACTGTTCGCGAGTGACGAGAGGCCCGAGCGGTGAGAGGGGCTTACCACTCGCGAGTGGTGACCAATGAGAGGTGCTCTCACATTCGCGAGTGGTGAGTGGGGCTCACCGCGAGTGGTGAGTATAGGGCTCGCACTCGTGAGCCCGAAACGATGGCGAAGCTTTTCACCCTCAATTCGGAGTGGGGAGTTAGCGGTGTGTGAGTGCACTCATGAGTGAGCCTGCGAAATGTGACACGCGATGGAGGAACATAAAAACATAGTTATCATTGAGTTAACTGCACTTTTGCACTCAAACGATGCGATCACACGCCCGACTACAATCATACAGTCATGTATCTTAAGCAGGCTTTCATTCGCGGCGGCCAAGCGCACGAACAATATTCTGTGACGTCACAAAAGCCTCTCTTGGAAGTGGCTGGGAAGTCGCTGCTTCATTATCTGTTCTCATTATTATGAAGATTACTATTTTTTACGCAAAACTGCATATGGATAGGATCCCGGGTTTCTCTCCCGGTGGCGACGACTTACCCGCCACCGCTCTTTAACTCCTCCTCGCCACCGCCGAGGCCTGTTTCACAAGTTTTATACACCTCGCGCCCCTTTCATAGGCTGAGCAAATGGCTGACAACAGCGCTAGCGCTGTTATCAGCCGTTTTCTTTTTCGATTTGGGAATATCGCGTTTCGCTATCAGATAGCGTCGAATTAAAGGGAGCGTCGACGTGCGAAAACATTTACTGGAGCGAAAACAACGAATAAACAACGAAAAGTCGCTGTCGCAGAACGTTCAGCCGCTGCCATTGCCGCTTCAAGTTCCACCTCGACGAGTAGCTTCGAATCACTCCCAGATGAAGTGCAACTTGCCCGCTTAGAGAGCCGATGTTAGCCAATAATGATAATATATAAATTATCTGTAGCAAAAATATGCCATAGCAAAACCATCATAGCTAACCGCTTTCACTTGTTTTCCATTTCGAAGAGTGGAAAGCTCTGCTTTTTTTTATGTTTGCGATTAAAACTACCACAAATGTTGTCACTACCAAGTAGGTTTTTTAATTAACCCAACTTGTATTCTGTCTTTGGTGGCCCTTTGAGAGAAAAAATTGGTGAATACGTAAAATTTACCCTTTCTGTGCTGCTGTCGGCATGAGTCCCCCACTAGCGCTGCAGTTACTCAATACCAGATAGGCAACACAACGCCTCCCGTGCGGTGGTAGAATGATTTTTTCTTATCTCAACTTTTATCTTTTACATGTGCACGTTCGATTCCCGTTTTCGAATAGTTCGCTATGCTTTAAAGTTAATGAAGAGTTTTCCTTTCAACGACTAGCCCCATAAATAACTGCTTTACATGACCAATTGCCCTATTACAATGGTATTTTGACGAAAGATCCGAATGCCAATAAGGATGGGGTGCTTAAAACTGCATTAATGCTGGATATAGATTTTAATTAAAGCGCAATTAGCGAAAAATTATTAATGAAGTCTTGTATCGTTTACAAAGCCGAGCTGCTAATAATTCTTTGTGAAGTGAGCTTTCAAGGAATACAAGGCAGTTATATGCACACTGCTCTATGTCTCCAAGAAAGGCAAGAACAGCTAACTACGTGTGTGTGACTTTTCGCTCCATCCGAAGTGCGGCTTCTCTCCCAGGCATATCATGTCGAACGTCTTGATCTGGAACCTGGTGCAAACCGTGGGCACGGAAGTGATGCCGGAATTGCGGGTTCTGCGGGATAAGTTCAAGGCCCAGCTACGTGGCAAGAAGTACACCGCAAGCCTTCCGCAGACGCTACATTGCAACGGCGTACTGGCAAGACTCTCGCCAGTGGCATACAGCGCGTTCTTCAACGATCATGTATTCACGTCGACGCCGTCGATAATTAAAACCGTAAGTGTGACCTTCATCTTGGTAATCAGCAAGGAACGTTCCAGTGCCGTTAATAGGCCACAAGCTCTCTAGTTTTCAAACAAAAATTTATACTTCATGTTCTCAATTAAATAATTTTAAATTGGTTCAGACTATACGATGTCCTTGCCTAACTATTCGTCATAATGAGTTAGGAATGCTGCCCAAGAAATTATTTCTTTTCGCGAAAGCTTTCTCACTAGGCTCAGGGCATGGCAGTGTAGTCACGTGCTCATAAAGCGCATAGACCCTAAAGCTCAAGCCCAATAAATACCAATATGATGACAACTTTATTTAAAGGCGTTTCCCAACAACTAAAGTTGATTTTTTTTTCTTGTAATATCGATGATGAACTTGTAGGCAGGGCAGGCCTTCGCTTGAAGAAGCGGGCCTCCCGCGTCACAAATGTTGCACGGCGCTGTGGTCGAGGGGGCCAGGGCCGCGCAGAAAGGGAGGCGCAGACACAGTGGTGGCTTTCGAGCCTTGCAGCCTACTCGGTGCCCCAAGCCACAAGCTAGAAGACTTCCTGTTCCCCACGGGACCGGACGCCATCCGACGGGAGGTCTTCCAGCACGTAGTCAACTTCCTGGTTACAACAGGACTAGCGCTGCGTTTGTAGCCATCGAGTCATGGACTAAACGAACGCGATATAGACTATCTCCCACTCTCCTACCGCTCTTCTCTTCCCCCTTCTCTCTTCCTATCCTTTGAAGCCCCAATCCCCTTCCCTGGACTGGGGTCGTATGAGGGTGAACTCCCCGTTGAGTTCAACAATATCCCCAGGCCTTTTCTCTTCCCTCCTTTGTTAATAAATCACCACCACCCACCAGCCTACTTCGTTCTTCTCTTCTTTTATCAGATGGCCCCGCATTCTAGCGATAACGATGGAGTCAATGGGGATGCCGCTGCAAACTAATGGGGAAAAAAATTGCAGCACTGCAGCAATTGTGTTATAAAACAATATATCTATCTCTATCTATCTATCTATCTATCTATCTATCTATAGCTATCTATCTATCTATCTAGCTATCTATCTATCTATCTATCTATCTATCTATCTATCTATCTATCTATCTATCTATCTATTCTATCTATCTATCTATCTATCTATCTATCTATCGTCTGTCTGTCGGTCGTCTGTCGTCTGTCCGTCTGCCGGTCCGTCTGCCTGTCGGGCTGTCCGTCCGTCCGTCCATCCGCCTGGCTCGCTGGCTAACTAGCTGTATGTAGCTGGGAAAGAGGCGCTCACTGAATAAACATAGGGATGATAGTTAATGGTAGGAAATCCAAGTATAGGCGTAGGTAAAACTTTATTTGTGCGTGCGTGTGTGTGCACGCGCGCTACAGAAAGCACAGAAACCGACTTCGTCGCTCAATGGGCCGTCCCGTTGTCCTGTCGTGCCTCTTCTGTGCCGTTGTGTTTATCGCGCTCTTAGAAGCCACTCTAAGAAGCCAACAGAAGGCCCTTGTTTACTGTTGTCCCAGTTCACTTCAACCAGCCAATGCCCGTCAAGCAAGCTCGTGCGCGTGCACCTCCTAGCCATAAATTCAGCCCAGGGCTTTTGCAATGAATCCGAAGAAGGGCAAATCTAAATTAAAAAGATGCTAGCATATCAACTCGGCACGTGTGCTGAAACTCATTAATAATTCCCGCTCTGATCCTCCTTTTGCCTCTATCGCAGTAACAAACTGGATGCTGCCGCGTTCGCTTTGGCTCCCAAATGTAGCGCTATAAAGTCACCGCAAGTGCAAATGATTACTTAACAATCCCGGTGAATGGTCGCCAGGCCTTCAACTGACACTTAGGGACTCAGTAGTCGGTGTGGAAAGCCTGGTCTCGATATTCTGGGGAAAACGAGGAAAGAGAGAGTTCGTACACCGACCGGCGAAACTCTCCTTGCTTAGTGACAACCAGTAGAGCCGGACTCATCTAACTCTCGGCCCTTGAGGCCGGACTGGCTCCATGACATTCCTGTGGACTTCTGTCCGATACATATGGACGAGGAGTCGGAGAAAAAGAGGACTGTAGGAACTTTCATGGAAAGCAAAGATAACACTGGCAACCAGCTCAGCAGGCACATAGACGAAGATGAAGACGACTAGTAGAGGCGGCAAGATGGATTCTCACGGTACGGTTCTATGTAAATAATGTAAATATATTGGGTTTCTATCGACGATGGCCCCCTCCCTTGCCTCCCTGGACGTTCTTCCACGAGGACATAAAGGGATTCATGCAAGCCGATGAGCGAGCTAGTTTATTTATACGAGTTCGCAAACAAAGTACCGGCACCCTGTGACTGAAAAGCAGGAGTGCAAAACCCCGAGTTTAGTGGAAAACTTTCTTGATGAATCGAATACGCCACTGATCGTGGCCCGTTTGTATTCACGGCTGTGTATTCGAGCGTTGAGCAGGTGCTAGTGCTGCACCCCCGTTTGGGGTGACAGCACTAGCACCTGCTCGGGAGCACTCTGTCCCTGACGGTCGGAGCTCAGCAAGCAGACCTTATAACCCCGTTGCAGGGGCCACAAAATTTGCAAATTGGCGTAGTCTGATGCCCTACCTGAGGTGAGAAATCAGTACTGAAAATGAGTCAGAGACTGCTGGATCAGAACAAAAACCAGCGGCCCCCCATTCTCTCCCCATTTCCTATAACCCATTAATGTCATGTCCATTTTCCCTTTCCCTTCAACCCAACCCTTTCCCCTACATCCCACGGGAGATTCAGGGGGGATATCTCCTGGCCCGCGACCCTGGCTGTGGGTCACTGAGTAGCTTTGCCCCTTTATTTCACCTCCACCCACGGAGGGTCACATTCCACTTGCCATTTTTACTATTCATTTGTTTTACGATTGGGTATTAGCCACTTGTACGTTCGTGTGGAAGCCGGGGGGCATTTGCCTAATTGTCTCAATGTGCATACGACACGTCTTGCTTTACCATCGCATCTGCGCGATAGTGAAGGAGAGTGCCAGACTTTTCCCTTCTCTCACGCCGACATCTCTACTCCCTTTCGTGAACAGGTGCGTGATATGGTCACATTCCAGAAGAATATATTTCACGGGGAGCTAGTAGCTAACGAGTGGATGGACGAAGAAACGAGAACTGCTGCCATTAACAAGGTACGTTTCCTGTCGTCTGTCAGTACTTTTTGCTCTCAGAGTCATGATTATTTGCATTGCTGCCCGAGACATACCCCGGATGTTTCCAATGAGTAGAACAACACCTGCACTTAAAACAATCAGTTTCCTTCCGCTCTATGAAGAAGGATGGCTAGCGACCTGCCGTGGTGGCTCAGTGGCTAAGGCGTTGGGATGCGAAGCCCAAGGATGCGGGTTCCATTGCCGTCCGCGGCGATCACTTTTCTGATAAAGGTGAAAAGCGAAAATGCTCTTCTGTTCAAGATTTCGGCGCACGTTAAAGATTCCCAGGCGGCCAAAATTAATCCGAAGCCTTCCACTGCGGCGCGCCTCATCGCCTGTGAAGCGTCGGTGCGTTAAATCACATAATCAATCAATCAATCAATCAATCAATCAATCAATCAATCAATCAATCAATCAATCAATCAATCAATCAATCAATCAATCAATCAATCAATCAATCAATCAATCAATCAATTAAAATGATGACTAGCTAATCTCGACGTAGTGCAAGAAGTGCACGAAATGAAACGTGTTTGTTATTTGTGATTAAGGATACTCAGAAGGAGGAGAAAGAGAAACTTGCGAAAAGGAGGAGGAGGAGAAAAGCGAAAAGAAAAGCAGAGAGGTAACCAGGCGTAGAACAGGGTTTGCTACTCGGCACTGGTGATGAGCGTTCGGAGGGGCGAAAGACAGGACCGCGAAAAAAAATTAGTCTTACTCCAGGAGACAAACCTGAGGCTCTCAGACTGTAGCGCAAGGAACTGCTCTCTGTGCAGTCAATGAACTCTATCGTCTATAGTGCCGTAACGCCGGCCACACCTGTTTACGTTCTGTATTTACCTCCCCTTCTTTTACTGTTTTCATCTTTTTTTCCCATTGTTCCCCTTCCCCACGTGTAGGATAGCAAACTAGGCCATAGCCTGGTTGACATCCCTGCCTTTCATTCACCTTTATTCCTTCCTTCCTTCTGTTTCGCTTCCGCGTCGTAGACATTTTACTATCTGGGAAATGCTTCAACCCAAACCGCTCGACGACAGACGTCAGCAAACAGGTCGCATCGGGCCGTGAGACGTACACGTTGAAATCTGCCCCCAGCAGAATTGGTATGATAACGATAAGCGCGTGAAACCTGCCTGCTTTAACAAATCAGCACTATGTACAGCCATGGACTAATGAAACGCGAACGCGAAATTATGAACCCACAAATAGTGCGCTTTGTTTCGGGGCAAGTGAAATTATCGCATAGCTTTACAACAGTAACAAAGGTTGAAAATGTGTCCATATCCTTTGATTTTGCGAGTTATGGTTCATATTTCCATGCTCAAGTTTAATTTGTCCATGACTGTACTTCAGCGTTGCTCTGTGCGCACGAATTTTGGAAAAGTTCCGCGTGTGCGGTGAAGCCAGCTCATCAAACGTGTTCCGACAAGCCGTAGCCTGGCTGCCCCGCGCCACGATCGGTCTGCTGAGTTACGGGCCCGTTGCATGATCCAGTGCGAACCGGCTCCAGTAGCGCGGCGTGTTTAAACAAGCCGTCTACAAACAGCGGCCGTCGTTGGATCCCTCCTCTACCCCCCTCTCTTTCACAGCGTGCACCGGCTTTTGTGGAACGCCTCACCAAACCTATAGAAAGCGTTTGTGTATTTGTACTTTTTGGTGCCGTGTGCCGCCGAACGCCTCTTGGTGGTTTGGAATTTCACAAGCCCAGGCCATGTCGTCCTGGTCCACCGTGGGATAACGTTTCTCTGCCCGTTCAAGTTGACATGTAACACGTAAGCATGCTGCAACCTGTATTACCACTGTTCTCTACTCGCCATGCATTAAGCAAGTTAAGTTTGGCTCTGGGCTCGTCGTCTTTGGTACGGAATCAACTCCCCTGCAAGTCACTCGCCCGCCACGCTACCACGACGGGACGGGTCGTAGTCGCACGTCTGCACCAATGTTACACTGCGTGTCCACGCCCCCATAAGCGAGTTCAACCCGCCGCGGTGGCTCAGTGGATAAGGCGTTGCGCTGCTGAGCACGAGGCCGCGGGTTCGATTCCCGGCCGCAGCGGCCGCTTTTCTGATGGAGGCGAAAAGCAAAAACGCCCGTGTGTACGAGATTTCGGCGCACGTTAAAGATCTCCAGGTGGTCAAAATTAATCCGGAGCCCTCCACTACGGCGCGCCTCATCACCTGCGTTGCGTGGGCGCGTTAAGCTCTACAATCAATCAACCATAAGCGAGTCCAAAAATGACAAGGGGGAGGGGGAGATGGACGCCGTGCATGGCGAGCAGTATTGGCCGCGAGGGCCACCACTGGGGAAGCTGGCGCTGCGATCGTTTTGACGTCACTCATAGGATCCCCGTTCCTACCTTGCTGCGGAGTTGGTTTGCAGCGAGTGCCGTTCGTTCAATACGCGCTTTCAAAATTTGTTTTCGTGATAATCATTGGCGTTTGTGAAGCATCATTTGACCACCTGGGGAATATGTGACCGTATCGACATTGGTAGGCTGCCCGCAAACAACTTGACCGTGGTGGTGTATGCGCCGGAGGTATGCGACCAAACCAGGAGTGAGCGAAAGCTGCGGCCCGCTTTTTCGATCAACATTGTATGCTACGATGATCTCTGGGGTAAATTTCTATGTTTCACTCGTCGTTCGCAAGAAACAGATGAGGCAGGAAATCCTCAAAGGAGCCATGAAGACAAAACACAAGTTTGATTCATTCAGAAGATTGCCTCGTTAGAATCATACTGACACCACTTTTACAAAAACTTCGCTCAAATAAGCTATATAATTAGGAAAAAAGGCAATGGCCATGCGGCCCACTCGCTCATTTCCCGCAACCGAACATATGATGTCATACCAGCCTGCTCTGCGATTGGCGGAGGCCGGCAAAAGCAAACGCAAATTAAGCAGAACTTATAAGCTTCCAGAACTAGCTATTTGTGCTTAAATTTAGGGCACATTCCTTTTAAAGCAGTAAGAATGGTGGGACAACAGTGGAAGTTACGAAAGCACACGTAAAACTAGAAGTACCGATGCGTACTGCTGTTGGTACTGCGCGCACTATCCTTGGTTTAGCTACACAGGACTGCGGGGCTTTGGGGTTGTCTCAGACGACACTGGCCGATTGGTGTAAGCGACGGTGTCTTACGTGACCATATTTGTCGAGCGAGCACTGTGTTTCACGAAACGATTATTTTCTCCCCGAACAAAAACAAGCCAGGTTCAAATACGGTCAAAACAAGCCAGACGCAGAAAACGGCTTGCCACGGTATGGTGGCGCCATCTAGGTTCAGTAACGTAAACAAACGCGCGAACGCCGCCGCTCTAGCGCGGCCGTACGCCGGGCTGCAAAGCGGTCGGTTCCTGTGATGTCATTGCAGACCACGAAAACACGATTTAGCGGGAAAATCAAAATTTAACTTAAATTGATTAATTTCTCAGTGAATAAAGCATCGTTTGCATCCGGACAAGCGCTGGGGGCACTATAAAACACGAAACCTTTTGAATAAAACAAACTTGTGTTTTGTCTTCATGGCTCCTTTGAGCGTTTTCTGCACGCGAAACGCTCAGCGCCACATTAGCCGTGCCTGCTCGCATGGCCGACGAAGCGAAGAGACAAAGCGCGGGCCACGGGAAGCAAGTTTGTCGCCGCCCTTCAGCATAACAGTGATTGCGAAAAACGAGCTCCACATAATATAAAATGGATCTCAGTGTGCTGAAAAAATAAGCTATGGGTTGTAATTCGCGTGATTTTGAAAGCAGCGAAAAAATATCTGCCGCGACACTAAGCCCAAAGTTCCCAAACTCGGAGGGCGTTGATCCAAGCCACCCAAGCCTGCTTCGAGCTGTTTGGGAAAACCCTCTTATAAAACTTGGCGCGCGCGAGTGTGTTTCGTGTGGGTTCCCCTAACTACTTGGGTCGCCCAACGCTGGGTTGCCCTATTCCGCATCTGCCTATATATTACCCAATTTATTACCCCACGACGTGCTTCGCCTCGTACACAGCCTCACCTCCTGTGAGCAGTCCCGAGTTCTCGAGCTGCTGTTTGATGAACTTGATGATGCCAGAGAAAGGCAGGCTCATTGCAAACAGATAAAAGCAGAAAAGCCCCCGTTGCAAACATAATCTTCCATGGTGAGGTCCTAATGAAACGTAGCCTAGGCATGTCTACACTCGCCCGGAAGGCGTTGAAAACTCGCTTTCATACACTGCCGACCACTTGTCACGAAAAGTAAACATACAATTCGTACACAGTATGGTGGTGATCGTTCATATCAAATAAGGGCGTAACTGAAAAAAAGAATTGAAGGGGAAAAGCCACAGCTTGAGCCAGCCTGCAAATCCTACTAGCTCCTTTAAAGGGGCCATGCAGAGAAAATAAAAGTTCGTTTTATTCGAGAGATTTTGTGCTTTAAAGTGCCCCCAGCGCTTTTCGGAAGCAAACGATACTTTATCCACTGAGAAATTAATCAATTTATGTTGAAATTTTGATTCCCAGCTCAATCGTGTGTTTACATTACGTCTGCAATGACATCACAAGAACAGGCCTTCAAGCCGCTGTGGGGCCTTGTTTACCATTAGTTAACCTAGATGGCACCACCATACTGCGGCGAGCCGTTTTCTACCTTTGCTTTGTTTTTGACCGTATTTATACCTGGCTTGTTACCTGTTGCGGCAGAAAATAATCGTTTCGTGAAACATGGTGTTCGGTCGACAAATATGGTCACGTAAGACACCGTCGCTTACGCCAATCGGCCAGTGTCGTCTGAGACAACCCCAAAGCGCCGCAGTGCTGAGCAGCTAAAACAAGCACAATGCGCGCAGTACCAACAGCAGTACGCATCGGTACTCCTATGTTTAAGTGTACTTTCGTAACTTCGACTGCTTACCCCACCGTTTTTTACTGCTTTAAAGATAATGTGCCATAAATTTACGCTCAAATAGCTCGTTTGGCAAGCTTATAAGCCCTGCCTAAATTCGCTTGCTTTTGCCGGCCTCAGCCAATCGCAGAGCTGACACATATGACATCATAGGTTCTGTTGCGGGAAATGAGCTACTGGGTCGCACGGTCAATCCCTTTTTTCCTAATTATATAGCTTACTTGAGTGAAGTTTACGTCAAAAGTGGTGTCAGTATGATTCTAACGAGGCAATCTTTCCAAACAAACTTGTGTTTTGTCAGCATGGCCCCTTTAAGCATGTGCGGGAGAACCAATCGGCTCACCGTTCCCGTGTAATCATTACCGGCAATGAGCGACGTACGGGCTAATGAGATTACAACTGAGTGGCCCGTATTCGTCGCTGTTGCAAGGTCTAATGTATTCGTAGCACACCCTGTCTAATACAGGCGACGTTGCAATATTTTATAATGAATTAGGAGCGTATTTTTCTCGGCATCAGTTGCGTCGTTCTCTGTGGCATTGGCTGGCCGAAAGAGTTGTGCGCCACGGTGATCACAAACAATTTCTTGTTTGCTCGCTGGAATAATTACGACAGCAGAACACATTTTTGTGTAATTTTGCGTCAAAGCCATGAGGAGGGAAGCACACAATGGCCACAGCAACAAAAAACGTGGTCGCATAAGCGCAGGAAATGTTTCCTACACTCGGGAACAAGTTAAGAACGGCAATAGGTTATGTACTGTTGGGTACGGGGAGGCCGACCTGAGCCGAGCTTTGTCGCCTCCGCCATACGTTTGGTAGCGTGGTGTGAAGCGAGCGGCCAGCCGCTGTTGCAGACGTGAAGAAGTCCAGAAGCCGTAGGCTAACGTAACTGTTTACTTCTTAGCGAGAGGTGAGCCGAAGCCAAAGAACAACACTCGAGCAGAGTGACAGCATTGATTCTCTGCTCAAACAGGAATGAGTTATAGCGCTTGAGGGGCTCGTATTTATACCCAAAAAGCACCAACGGTCAAAACAGCGCTCCCTCTAGATTGTTCACACGCCACGAACGTCACAGACACACACCACACTTTTCCAGAGTTCGTGAGCAGTCGGTAGCAGCGGCGCACATTGAGTCCGAGAGAGGGGAGAGAGGAGGACTCCGCTGCGAATGCGGGGCTCTCGTGTCCTTGGGGCGCGTCTCGACTTGCCTCGCCGGCAACCGCCAAAGTTTGAAGCGCGCCGAAAGCGAGGCGTCTGACCCAGGCTTGTCCAGACGTGAAAGCATAAGCCACCAACATGGTGGGGCTTGTTTGAAAGGCTCACGTAGTGGAGGCTTCGCCGCACAGCCGAGGAGTGTTGAAAGAAAGCCCAGCTACGGGCTCAGTCGTAACAGTACGGTATCACTCCGCCTAAGCGACGGACCCGGATGTCAACAGGCGTGCACGTTTTGGAAGGAGATTGCTATGAATGCGTGATATCGTCTGCCTTTTCTCGCGTAGTTTGTTTGTCGTCGCTGCAGAAGTTTATAAGTATATTAAGTCTAAACAATCACAGAACAAGCTCGTACCACGTTCAAAATATTCCCAGTGACGCACTACTTACGCCGCGCAGAGTAACATCCGGCTGCGGTGGTGATGATCATAACCATCATCACCAGCCTATCTACGCCCACTGCAGGGCAAAGGCCTTTTCCATAAATCCCCAATTACCCCGGTCCTGTGCTAACTGCGACCAATTTATCCCCGCAAATTTCTTGATCTCATCTGCCCATCTAACTTTCCGGCGCCCCCTGCCACGCTTGCCTTTTCTAGGGATCCACTCTGTTACCCTTAATGACCAATGGTTATCTTGCCTTCGCATTACATGCCCTGCCCACGCCCATTTCTTCTTATTAATCTCTACTAATATGTCATTAACACGGGTTTGTTCCCTGACCCACTCTGCTCTCTTCTTGCCCCTTAATGTTACACCCATCATCTTCCGTTCCATTGCTCGCTGAGTCGTCCTCAATTTAAGTTGAACTTTCTTAGTGAGCCTCCACGTTCTGCCCCGTAGGTGAGTACAGGTAAGATGCAGCTGTCATGCACTTTCTTCTTCGGGGACAATGGTAGGCTGTCATTCATTGTCTGAGAATGCCTGCCGAATGCACTCCACCTCATTCTTATCCTTCGAATTATCTCTGCCTCATGGTCGGGATCCGGGGTCACAACTTGGCCTAAGTAGATATATACGCAGCGGCAACTCGCGTTGCCGTTCTTAAGTTGTACCCGTTGCCGTTCTTAACTCGCGTTGCCGTTCTTAAGTTGTACCCGAGTATAGCAGATGACTGCATAATCCGGCATCCTATGAGGGACATCACTCGTAGGTGGCGCCACGGTTTGTCTTCGAGGCCATATTATACGCGGCTTGAGTAAGACGCGGTGGCAGTGGGGGCTGTACCCCATACTCCCTCCGTAGATGACCATGCTTCACTGCGCAACGCACACAGTGGAAAAACCACCTTAGAGAGACCATGCGTACACCAATTTTTTAATATCGGCTTCACCTCTAGACATAAATGCATTGCTGAGACGATATTTTTCAGGGGAAATGTAAGCCATTAAGATATGGAAACCCTCATTTTGTTTTCTGTAATTTTTAAAGACCACAGTCTTTCTTGGGCTACTTCAACGCAGAAATTTTGGTCTGTATGTCTGTCTGTCAAAAAGAGAATTTATTAGAACTAGTTGCAGTTAGGACTTGCTGCAGTTAGCTACTACACGGGTCGACAGGGTACAGGATATAAGCAATGTGCTACAAAGGAAACGAAGTGAACATGACGCAAGTTCACGAAAAATAAGGTCCACCGCACGGAAGGCGTTTTACGTTAATGTCCACGGCACAAAATCCAGACACCAGAGTTCACGTGTGGGAGTCAACATAAAAGCCACAACAGTTCACACACATCAGTTCTACTCTGTACACATGTCTATGTCCGTACACAGAGGCATGCTCAGCCAGGCTGCTTAAACTGCGCCTTGGCCTCTGAACATACGACTCCCTTCAATAGACAACACGCAAGTGTTACAACTTGTTGATCAGGCACTATACACCATTTCACGGTGTTATTGGCGACCTTGATGAAGCGAGGTCACCACGCAGCAGGAAGATTCTTCCCCCAGCGCCACCGGCTCATGTTGGCAGGTGCTCTATGGCCATTTTACAAACGCGCCACACGGGGGGTACATGGCACGCTGCGGTCATGCCTGCAGGGCGGCTATACCTCGCTGGCACCAACACAAAGGCACCCACGCACAGCAGTAAGCTCGACGAACGAATCTATTCGTTTCGTGTGGGCTTTAAAAACCTTAGCTCAAACATTCTGCTGAGTAAAACCCGAATTTGGGGGCCATACGACACTCAAAAGAGGCATGCTCTACAGTCTCAGTTACGTCCGCATTGCGGGAACCCGGAAGAGCAAACCACACCAAATGCTGCAAGTCGATCACTAGTCGACAGGGCTGTCCAGCCACGCAGCCACACGAAATCACCAAAATCTGCAGGAAGCACGCTGACGTTAACTGTTGCCAGCGGTCCCCGCGGGACTTCTCTTTTTGCCTGTCTGTCTGTAACTCGAATTCAGCCACCCGGCCAAAGTGAAACAGAAGCTGGGCAATAGTCTTATATACCACAGCCAAATCTAAGCGTCTACATTCCGGTTGGCAATGTTCATACCTGTCAACATTGGTGAACAAGAACAAGACGTTGCGCAACTATAAGGCAGAAATCAATACGTAAATAATATTTGCAGTGTTCCTTTATTTAAAAAATCATGGAGGCTTGGTTTTTGCGATAGCAAATGAACTACTACATTAACTGCAGAAAATGACTTGCGCGTCACGATAGCTTCTGATAGAATTTAAGAAATGAAATGGGAAACGGTAACGAAAGGTTCCACTGGATCAGTTTCACGTTCCGCTTAACGCACGAGGAGTAGGGCTACGGGGTTCTATAAACATTGTAGTAGGGTTCCTCGATTGGCGCGCGTCTTCATACGGCAGCGCTGGCACCGAGGCGTCCCGACTTGGAGGCAGTGGAACGCGGTAACTTTAAATTGACTTGAGCCAACCTCTAGCGTGTTTATCTTTGGAGGAGCGATACGGGAGAGGACCAGCCTGAGAGGTGAGCGGGAAAAAGAAGGGGGACATTTACTCGGCAGGGGTGCCAGTCGACTATCGTTTTTCGTCGACATTTGCAACGAAAGAAGCAGATACGCGGCCATTTTTTCCATACGCTTCCCACTTGGTTCAACCGCATTTATCCACGCCAAATTTATACCTAAATTCGATGTCACCCCTGCATCGTGTGCTAAATTACTTCGCTGGTCACCCAGCTTGACAGAGGGGAATTGCTCATGGTTTTGGCACTGCATCGGTCCCCCTCTTCCCATACCAACCAAACTAAGGATACAGAGGCATACGGCCGGGTGAAAGCTCGTGGGAAACTTTTTAATCTGTTTTACAGCTTGAAAAAAATAGCTACCGAGGTCGGCTACGCCGCGGAGACCAGAACCAAGGATTGGATAGAGCAAACAGATCCCGAAGGTATGTTAGCATACTTCCCTATGTTGGGTGGCAATTATTTCAGCATACGTAACGTTCTGAAAGTTTAGTTAAGACATAATCAAGACATACTTTGAACCGCCCTTAAAACGTTTATTTGTAGTGTTAAAGATTTTTGTTTGGTCCACAACTGTGAAAATATTAATTCCCATACTTTCTTCTTTGTTGATACTCCTAGCATCTTTATATTATTCCCACCATAGAACCGAAGGGCGGGTAGGTAATTTCTCATTAGAAACATGGGATTGAATCTCATGGTATTGCTTCATTTGGTTTCAAAACTGCAGCGACTAATATTATCGCGAACTCTAGCCTGATATTTTATCTAGCCGCTGTACATTGTCTGGTCATTATCTTGATGAATGGAATCAGCGAAGAAACAAACGGTTTCTGGCCGCTTTTTTTTTTTTTTGTAAGCTGAACGTATGGCTAAAAAAAACTACGAAAGCGCAAGGGAGAAAAGAACTAGCCACTTTCAAGGAAATCTGTCGCTCTCGATAGTTCAGCTGAAGGAAACTAAGTTTCGTGGAAAACTGGTCGCCCTGTTTTGGCAGATCGGAGATGTACAAGGAGAGCGGTTCGTGCACTTCTACGTTGCTTTCGCAAGATTCACGAGGGCTAAAATGTTGAAGTCACTCCGGATGGCACCCGAGCAACCACGGGAGTGGCGCGGTGCCTCCCTTAAAGCGCCTAATTAAAAAGCGACCGTGGATGTGACGCAGGCGCTGCGAGTGCAAATGCTACCGCGGCTAACGAACGACGCGCGACGCTCGAGACGGTGGGTGGCAAGACGCGCGCTGGGAGCAGCCGGCCGGTCTGCCTACAGGTCCGCCTACAAATGTGTTCGGCTTAGCACTGCGGCGGATATTCGAGTGCCGCTCTCGTAAGCGGTGCAGATGACAATTTTTAATGCAACCCGCCATGGCACCATTAACTCCTTTCTCATGTAAGCCACCATGGTCGGGACTTGGGGACAATTTCGTGCAGCGGTAACAAGCTATCACTCGAGCTACCTGCGCCGGCGTGGGCCACTTCGCGGCCGTGGCCGCCGCCTGCACAGCGACCGTGCGGCTTGCTCAGTGGCCTTTTCGTGCCTCCGGCGCGTTTCCGCATCCAATGGTAATAAACAGTAATAGAAACAGAGTGCCTGGAATCGCTGTAGAACTTTGGTCGCGGCCAGCTGCCCGATGAGCTGACGAAATCACGGCGCCTCCGCCGCCAACGATCGGGTCGTTCGTTCTCGAGAGCAGAAGCTCCGCCCTCCGGCCCTCCGATTGGAGCGGCGAGCCGGCAGTGCGGAAGCGGCAAACACAAACTCGTGACGTGTTTGGATGTTGTTTATTTACACTTGCGCGTGGTCCTCTGCTGGCCGCTCGGTTGCGTTTCGCACACTTCAAAATTGATTTTAAATATGTTCTAGGCTGTATTCACCGCTGATATTTTGCAGATCATGTATATGTGTTCCCACCAACCTATCTCCGAAGTTATCTCGCCTTCAAAATTTTGTGTCAGTGCCCCTTTAAAGGCTGACACTGGTCATGCCCTTTAAGGCACAAAATTTTGAAGGCGAGATAACGTCGGAGATAGATTGGTGGGAACACATATACATCATCTGCAAAATATCAGCGGCGAATACAGCCTAGAACATATTTAAAATCAATTTTGAAGTGTGCGAAACGCAACCGAGCAGCCAGCAGAGGACCACGCGCAATTGTAAATAAACAACATCCAAACACGTCACGAGTTTGTGTTTGCCGCTTCCGCACTACCGGCGTTTTACGCGGTCTCGCCCGGCTCGCCGCTCCAATCGGAGGGCCGGAGGGCGGAGCTTCTGCTCTCGAGAACGAACGACCCGATCGTTGGCGGCGGAGGCGCCGTGGTTTCGTCAGCTAATCGGGCAGCTGGCCGCGACCAAAGTTCTACAGCGATTCCAGGCACTCTGTTTCTATTACTGTTTATTACCATTGGATGCGAAAACGCGCCGGAGGCACGAAAAGCCCACTGAGCTAGCCGCACGGTCGCTGTGCAGGCGGCGGCCACGGCCGCGAAGTGGCCCAGGCCGGCGCAGGTAGCTCGAGTGATAGCTTGTTACCGCTGCACGAAATTGTCCCCAAGTCCCGACCATAGTGGCTTAAATGAGAAAGGAGTTAATGATGCGATGGTGGGTTGCATTAAAAATTGTCATCTGCACCGCTTACGAGAGCGGCACTTGAATATCCGCCGCAGTGCTGAGCCGAACACATCTGTAGGCGGACCTGTAGGCAGACCGGCCGGCTGCTCCCAGCGCGCGTCTTGCCACCCACCGCCTCGAGCGTCGCGCGTCGTTCTTTAGCCGCGGTAGCATTTGCACTCGCAGCGCCTGCGCCACATCCACGGTCGCTTTTTAATTAAGCGCCTCACGAGATCAGTACGTGGGGGCATTCGCAGAAACTGCCGTCGATGCGGATTCGACAGTGCTACGGCGGCTCTGCTCTGTGATATCCCTCCGACGGTCACGTGGTCAGCTTTGTTCACACAAAATCCATAAAATTCATCGTTTCGCGGCACTCGCTGAAACCGAAACTGCGACTGGCCGCATTTAAAATCCCTCTAATTTAACAACCGTCGCACGCTGAAGCAAATGAGGTTTCTACAGGTTATAAGTAGGTCACTAGCTACTTATCGCAACGAAAAAAACAAGATGTTAAACACTGAAGGGATTATATGCATTTCGAATTGCTAGCGCGTGTGTAGGCTGGAGTCTCTAGGCCATATTAGACCACTCTCGCCTGCGTTAGGCGACATTATTCAGTGTAAAAATCAATTCTAAAGTGCTGTCGTCCCCTCTGCATCCTCCTTGCCGATTTCTATGACGTTTCGTATGGCGTTCAAACGAGATGGCTTGGCTTGACTGCGCAACTGCACGGCTCGGCGACGCTCCGGCAGAATCAGTCGGCCCAGCGTTTAGTCGGCCGGCCGCCGGCGGGTCGTCGCAGTTCATTCGCTCAGTTGAAACTACGCCACGACACATTTGTGCCTGGAATAATGTGCGTTTAGTTGTCCACGCTTCGCTGACGGGTACGCTAGTTGAAAAATATAAGGCCAATTAAAGGTGGAAGAAGAGTCAGTGAAGTTAGGTGCTAAGGAATTAAAATCAACCGAAACCTTTATTTTACAGCGTAAAACCAACATGCGGGAAACACTTTTTGCGCTGGGTGGACGAACACAGCGGCCAGCAGCACGACCGCACATTGTCGATCGCTTTTCTGCATAAGTAATGCAGTCGCTAGAGATGAGATATTTGTGGTAATTTAGGGGACGCTTATTGCACCAGCATTATTTAAAATATAGTCATTTAAGCTGCTTGAAATGCAGAAACAAAATAAAGATGTATACAGGCTATGCGATATATACTTTGTACTTCTGCACCTGGAAGCGCTTGTTCATGGCCAAGAAGTCTGGAGCGTAAGGTCATTGTCATGCAATTCGCAAGCTCGAATCCCGATAGCGCTAGTTTTTTTAGTTTATTTATTTTGGGCAATATTTTTATGCTGAATTCACCATTTGTCCGCTGAAACGCTCATTGCTCCTAAAGCCAGTTCGCAGAATGCGTGCAGACTGACACTGACATGCTGGCGAGTTATCGTTGGCGTGGTGTTGTCATAAGCACCGACTGCTTGCGGTCACTGTCCCGAATCACCAGACCCTTGGCCTGGTGCGAACACGCCTTTTACGATAGTGGCACGAGCCAGGCAAGCCCCAAAGGCGGGGGGAACAGCGCATGGCATTTGAGCGTCTCCGGTGACGCGGAGGGCGTTCACCCACTGCGTACGGCTCGGCTAGTGATCGTTACGATTCCAAGCCGTGCTGGCAGGCTTATCTGGCGTATTTCTCAGCCGACAACCTCGCAGAAGCGCGGTATGCCGATTACTGAGATATAGAGAATGTCCAGCCAATGATAACATCGGATGCCAAGCGGGTTGTTTCACAGAACGGAAACGGAAACTTATTTGAATTGCAATCTTGGACATCGTCCAATCACAGTAGCCCCTCGTGTCGTCACTGCTTTAGTTGGTGCCGCCGCCACAGACCGCGCATGGTAGCTTTTCTTCTTTCGGGCTTTATAAAATAAATATCGCCTTTTCGACCGGATAAACGATGAAAAGTGTGTTAACTTGGGCCAGTCTAAGCAGTGCAAGCAAAAACAGGTTTGAGAAATTCACTTCGGTGTCCCTTCAAAGAGTAACGGTTTTAAAGAGAGACAGCAGAGAGTTGTAGCGTATCGTTGCCGTGTTTGCGTTACCGATTACCGTGTCACCGGAACCCGGATTTTCCGTTTACCGCTGAAAACGGTAGGACACGTTTTAAGGCACCTTTCACGGTTTGCGTATTCCGGCCGCCGTGGTGCAAGCAGCAACATCTGATGAATTATTCTCAAAGCAAATCACGCATAATTCTGTTACTCAAATCTATTTGCTTTTGTTTGCATTGGATTGAATGTTTCCCTTCCCAGATGAAGCCTTCACGATAACATTAGTTATCTTGAAAATACTGTAACCATCCCCTGTAAAGCTTTTAAAAAGAAAACATGTCAAGCGCCATTTACTGAATAGAGTTGGAATCAAGATGAACTATAATTACCGTTAGTGCGAAATATTAGAGAGTTTTAGCATAGCGGCTCCCGTACGCCACGCTAAGGTTAGCGGGTAGCGGGACCAGACTACGCATGCGCGCGCGGGGAGTGCGAGGAGGTTGCCCCTCAGCGGAGGGAAAGAGCGGGCATGGCGAAGGCCGGCCGCGCGGAACTAATCCACCCCACCGTGACGAATTTGCTCTCCCCAGTCGCGCCCCGCTACCCGCCGCCGTAGCGTTAGCGGACGGAGCACGCTATGCTAAAACTCTCTATAGGCAAAACATATTTTCGTACTTACTCAATAACCTACACTACCTTTCCCACCACAGTTTTGAATACATAAAAGCGCTTCGCGAGCTCAAAAACTTATCTGTACTATTTGAGGTGCGTGAGGTTTAACACGAGTAGGGGCAGTCATTTTGCTCGCCCATCTGAGAAAAATAGTCGTTTGTCGTGCTCCTGAGCATCATTTAACAAGAAAAACGTATTAAACAACATGAACTAAGATTACCTTTGGCGGCTGTACCAAGCATAAAGCGCCGAGCGCACTGCATTTGCTGTAATCAAGACGTGAGGATACACTTCGTCTGCTCAGGAAGCTCGCTGGCGACGGTAAAGCCTGTGCCGGTTAAGTTACCGTTCGCGGTAACTTCTTGTTTACGCGCAGTCGACTCCCGCAAGCACGGTAGACGGTAACGTAACGTAAACTTCTACAGGTGGACACGCCTCGCCACGGCTGCTACCGCTCTCTCAGCCGCCAAGAGCTGTTCGCGGATTCTGGAACACAACAACGGCGTGCCCCGCCGCATAGAGTTTCGCACTAATAATATCCACCAGAAGGACATGAGTCGCTGCAATCGCGTGCCATCGTGGGTGGCGCCATTGCGGCTAGCAACGTCTCTTTCTTACTTGGCTTGGCTAGCCACGTGGCTTCTTTCCGCCTTTGAAGCCAGAGTTAACAAAAAGGAGTAGCATGTTTTTTGTTCGTCTTCCACGAAGCTTCGGAATAATTCCTGGCAAATAACTTTTTTGGAGCTCCATTTTCTAATAAAGAAACAACATTTAGTAATCCCTTACAATAATATCATTGTCGTTTTCTCGCAACCACAAGCAGCCTTTGGGCTTGTTAGCGATCTATGCCAAGCAACGATGGAACGTTTCTCCGTGGTACATGACGGAATGCTCGCTAAAGCATTGCTCGCTTAGCCACTAGCGCCAGATTTTCCTCTATTGAATATTAGTATAAAACTATGCCACACTGCTTGCGGAAATGGGAGGGGGTATTAATTTTGGTTCTCCGCGCATGCGAGGTTGAGAATGTGTCTGAGTGTTCTTTATTGCACGGGATTCATACAGAATGGGGAGCAGCACGTGCATCAGTATTTGGTGGAAAGAACTGATGCTTTGGATGAGTCTGACTGTGGTCTCCTTTGCCTATGTTAAAGGGGCTCTGCAACACTTCCGATAAACGCCTTCACTCTTTCAATCTCGCCTGGAAGCACTGCGAAAGCTGAAGCTATCGCCAGCTCGGAGCGGCACTGCGTGGTTCGCTCATCGCAGCAGATACGCCTTCCGTTTCTGCTTTGATTTTGTGGCTTTCTTTTAAAAATGGCTATCGAATGCGTTCATTGCTGCAACCGAAGGGGAGCCGGCGAATAGCCGCTACACCACTGTGAAGACGTAGATCTAGCTGCCAAAAAGCGTCAAGACCGCGAAAGAGAAAAAAATCTTTTGAGCAAGTTTTTAAGTTTTCTGATGGGCATAGAGCAGGGATTTTTGGCTGAGGTACTTTGCGACCCCTTATTCTAAGTACTGAGCGTGTTTTGCAGCAAAGCTGCTAGCCTCTCGTTGGTCGAAAATTTTCGTGTCGTAAACAAAAAACTTAGGCAGGACCCAGCAGTTCTTGCCCAAGGTGTCGAGCGCATGCGTCAGGCTAATCAGGCGTGCAGCATAGAGCTCAGTATTCGTGCAAAAAAAAAACCCACAAAACAAGAATCGAACTGCATGATAGATGATAAGGCGCCGGTGAGCAATGGGACCCCCTCCTTCATGTGTTCTGGTAAAAATTATGTTCGCAGCTTGTCTCGAAAAGGGTCGGGGGTTGATGTCGTTGGAGTGGCAGCGCATGCGTCAGGCTAGTCCGGGACCCAGCATTTGCCGCCAGAGAAGCCGAGTGCAAGTGACAGGCCCGCAGAGACAACAAGGAACATTTCACGCCCTCCCCCATCAGCATGTGTGGTGGTTTACAGCAGCTGCGCTGGACATACACTTTCTCAGGTCGGGATGGCGTCCATTTTTGTTGATTATTTTCTGCAAGCATTTAACGATTCAAAAAAGTTGAAAAAAGCGTTGAAGGGTTCCTGTAACTGTAGATTCAGTTACAGAAGTGTTCAGCCATTAAGCCTGTAATGTTGAGGGGTTTCTTGGTAAGCCGTAAGGGGTGAAGAAAATCGCCTTCGTGTAAAATGGGTACGCGAGCCTCGTTTCGCGCGATGAGAAAACGCCAAGACGTGGCAGTACTAAACGAACAAGTTTATTCTATGACAAGAGAATAAAAAACACAAAACTATCCCGCGCTTCCCCAAGGCCGGTGAAAAAAACGGAACGAAACCCTAGGTGAACACAACAACGGACAACATCTCGTGATAACAGTTGGCCGGGCGGAGCAGTGGAATAGTAACCACCCTTGCCGGTGAGCTACGCTATGTCAGCCGGTCGTGTTCAAGCAAATTCGGCCACTTACTCGAATTCCTTAGCGCCCCCCATCGTCCTGCCGTCCGAGTCACGTATTTCCAAACGCTTCGCTGCATAGAGCACCCACGTGACATGTCTGTTCGCGCGATGGCGAACGGTAATTCAACGTGGTCACTGGCTGCGCCCCAAACCTAAAGTGACCTAAAACATACCAAATCACCATTATTAACGAAAACGACCCGTAGATTTGAGTTTAGAAAAAATGAATAAAAAACAATAGACAGTAAAAAAACTAGCTGCTGGGGCCGGAATCCAAGCCGTCAGCGCCAGCACTCTGCTCTACGTAAAGGCTACAGAGCCAGAACAGTCGGTTCGTTTTAGCAGGCGCTCAAAAGAATAGCGCGAGCAGTGACATCACACGTGTCACGTGGGTGCTCTGTGCAGCGAAGAGTTTGGAAACACGCGTCCGGGTCCGTATGTGCTCTCAGCCTCTTCCGTGGGTCACCTCGCCACTGCCCCGTCTAGCATGACTGACCGCCCCCCTCGGCTTCACTGGCCGACTGTTACAGTCGCCACTATCGGCCTATGCTGTGCGCGCATTCTGCGTAGAAGATTGGTATCCCCGTCGGCTATGAACTATCAAGGTTTCGTCATGTGTGATGCTCGCTGTGGCTGGCTGTCGTCATGCACGCATGCGCTCAACACCCTGGGCTGATGTGGCCCACAAGGGTAAAGGTTCGGTAGGGCCCTCCGCTTCTGGTCAAGGAAGCCTCGGGCCCTGACATGGGCTTGCTCGTTGGCCCCTGGAGAGAGGCGGGCCGGCGACCAAATCACTTCTGACGTCCTGTCTGCCGATTTTTTACTACTCACAATCTGTTGATAATCGCCAGTCTGCACAATTATTGGCAGGTGGATGTACTTTCCCCTGACTTTGTGCTAGCCTCCTCTGATGGCCAAATTGCGTATTGGATGCGCTGGAACGTGGTGCCTTGCATTAATCCTATTTTCTACATTCTTATTCTCTCTGGTGAAGCACGTATTTTACCCCTCAAGTAAGCGGTTATCTGCTAGACTGTACTGCCATCTTGCACGACGTTATTTACTACCCTTTTTGCCAGCTTTCCCTGATTCAGGTTTTGCCTATTACTGCAAGGTCCTGTTTTTGAAGTAAACCAATATCTTTAAGTAGGGCTGTTGTTACCACATATTAATTTTGCTATGCTAAGTCCTTAAATACAAACATTAATTGGCGTTTTTCTTTATTATTTTCAGTGAAGTCTTCGATGTAACCGTCGTGAACGCCTATTACAATCGGAAAAAGAACAAAGTTTGTAAGTCCCTTAAACTTTATTCTTTACATCTTTCCGCTAAATCGTTTCACGCTGAGGCAGCGAGGTGCGGAGAACTGCTGGCGCGTAAGGTCGGTTTCGTTAACGCTCAGATTCTGGTGTAACGTCGGATGCCGTCACAGGATTCCCATTTGGAAAACAACGGTAAACACTAGGTTCCAGGTTGAAAAACAACGAAAAACACTAAGCTCCCGGTTGGAAAACTACAGAAAACACTAGGTTGCCAGTTGGGAAAACAATAGCAAACACTAGGTTACTAGGTTCCCAGTTGGACAACAATCGAAAATGCTTGGTTCTCAGTTGTAAAGCAAGCTGTGCGTGAAGTGTCGCTTTAAATATGTGGCCCTTTTTGTACAGGATGCAGTGCCCCACGCGAGATAGGCAAAAATTTTAATGAAAAAAATATTAAGTCCTCTATTCCTGAAGCGGCTTATCGTCTCGAGACACGGCCTATTTTGCTTGTGGCGGTTGCTTGTTTAGTCAACACTGAGGAATCGCATTAGTTTATGACAAACGACACCAGCGCATATTTTTTTAAAGGCGCAAGCTGCAGCGATGGCTTAAATTCGCAGGCCCTAGCATTATTGTCAGGAGCAGGGCTATAGACAATGCCGAAAGGATTGGACGGCGTTATAGAAAAAGCAGGGGGATTTTTCTTCGGGGACATCACAGTATCCCTTCACGCAGATTCCCGTGTTTTTGAGGAGAGAAGTTATCATAGCGCGCCTCTCTTTTGAGGCGAAAGCCTTAGATCTTTATGTATCGTGGAACTCGTGAGATAAGGAAAATCATTCCGAGGTACGTAGTGTCGCACAGAAAATCGGAGCGCGCGCCGGAGAAGGCAAACAGCAGCACTGGAGATGAATAGGTAGCTGCCATACGTGCAATGGGAGCTACCTTGAAAGGAGAAGGAATCGACGGAGGCCCTCCTGGCGGTGGCGAGCAACCGGAATGAGTTTCGGAGGATGCTCTCCAGAGGGCTGGTCAAGTAATGACGGGCGCAGCGGCAAATTTGAACAAAAGGTCCGACTAGACTTTTGCCTGCACATTCCTAAAACATTCTAAAGGACCTTGACTCTGACCCACTCGCTTATCATGTGAGGTGAAGACGCACAAGACGTTGGAGGCTCAGGTGAGGATGCAATAAAGTTGCCCCTGATTTTTTCTTACAGTTCGGTAAAAATTTGCTGAGGTAACCCGAATAGCTAGTCAGCATCTGGTGTCAATGTCGAATTATGTAACACACAATTCATACAAACCGGAACACGTAAAAATATGTTGCAAATTCGCGTATTGAAGCCGGTCACACTTACCTTTCTCGCTTTTCGGTACGACCATCTGTAAATGTGTTTATATACCGCGTTTACATCTTTTTTTCAGTCATCCCATCTGGAATTTTGCGGAGGCCCTTTTTTGACCCTGACTTGCCTGGGTAAGTTTGACGTCTCAAGACTTGTTTCTACACTTAAATCAATCCCGTGGTTCCACTTCTTTGCAATGCACTCTAGTGACCAATCCGTACTGCGAACAAAGCAAATTCGGCGAATGACAGCAACTTTCCTAACATTTCATTCAAGAAAACGTGATCTGCGCTGTGGCTTTGCGCAATGCAGAACGCCATGCTTGCTTTGCGTGAGGCCACAGAGCACAACAAAACCTTATTGTTGGCTGCGCAGATTGGCCAATCGAATAGGTAAGTTGAACCACGTGATTGCCGGAGAGTGTAACACACAAACTCTCAACTCTGGAGATGTTTATTTCTAGTGAGCAGAGAAGGAAAGTTAGGCTTCAAAACCCCTTTTGAAGGGATCGGTGCGAACGTATACGATAGCAGGTGATGGGGACATACTACATGCATACACAGGCAAACCAACGCAAATTTCTCATGAAACCGCTTGTCGCAAGCGTGAGAGGGGATGATTCGTCCTGAGAAATGGATCGAATCCCCATCCTCCCTCGCTCAAGGATGTGTGACCCGTTGACGTCTCTTAGAAGAACAGCGATTGAGCATCCTTTGCCTCGCGTTTAGGGACGAGCGGTAACTCCCTCCTGTTAGCCAAGAGCGCTGCATAATATTGACGACAATGATGCATCTTTAGATGCGACCACGCACTTTTTTTATCTCGAGATCTGCTTCCTCTCCAGACGCGGAAGTAGAAGAATACCTTGATCCGTAGATTTCGGCCGAGTACGCGGCAAAAAAGCTGTATTATAAACATTCAGAATTTAGCTCATGCTTAAGGCTGGTCACGGAAGAAAAACCTTTATTAACTTGTGCACATGGCGCTAGTTTTAGGAGCGAAGCAGCATGAGGCCGAGGCTTGTCTGTCCGGTGACCACCGTCCGTGCTCACGGCACAGCACCCTGTAAATCGAAACATTTGTGAACAAAAGATTCACAAAAGGTTAACAAGAACAAAATAAAGCCTTCACAAAAGGTGAGAGAGAGAGAGAGAGAGAGAGAGGAGAGAGAGAGAGAGAGAGAGAGAGAGAGAGAGAGAGAGAGAGACGCACAGTACCGTGTAAATCGCAACATCCGTAAACAAAAGGTTCACAAAAGGTTAGAGAGGGAGAGAGAGAGTGTGTGTGCTCCTGGAGAGCCGTGCTGCGCATGCGCGAGGAGCGTTGGATTGGATTGAATTTGGATTGGATTGAAATGGATTGGGTTGGCTAGGATTTGATTAAATTGAATTGTATTGGGTTGGAAATTGTTTTAGTAGCAGTAAGCACTCTCACGGGTGATTTACGGTAAGAACGGTCCCCAGTGCTTCGCCCACTCGTCATGATTCACTTCGTTGAGATGCGTGAATTTTTTCAGTGCATAGCACTTTGGCGCCCGTCACTTGGCGCCCGGCGGCGTTGTGCTCGTTACCGAGCGAACGAAACGAGAACCGAAGACATAGAAAACAGAAGAGGAGCATGGCGAAAGTGTGAGGTGGAGAACAGCATGCCGAAGCGGTACGAGACACTCCCCGGCGGCGAAGCATGGCGAATGTGTGAAGGGGAGGCAGTGAGACATGCTGGGCGGTGGCGACGCCCTGCGAGAGGACGCCAGCGACGCGCGTGCCGTCGTGCGCTCGACGATGACGCGTTCATTTCCTGGGACGCATTTCGCGGTCCCCGCAGATTGCGATCACTTCCGAAGACGCCATTCGCGCGGCCGACGCGGGGGCTTACCATCGCTGACATTTGATTTGCGCGGGAGGTTCAGTGCTCGGCGGTGGTGTCGCGCTGCGACATAACGGCAGAGTATACGCCTCGAGCTTCGCGATCGCTGCGCCGCCTGCCGCCGTTTCTCCGCGGCGTTGACGGGATTTGCGCTGCGTGGCTGATAGGGGCTCGTCGGGCTCGTGCAGTGTTTTAGTTCTGTTTCGCTTAGTTTCGCCTTTCTTCGCCCTAAAAAAATTTGTTATGGTGACGTCCTTAGACAAAGAGTACGTTTAGGTCTTTTAAAAAGCAGCTGGGTCTTCTTAGAGTACGCGATCGCCTGCAAGAGCTACCCGCGGACGTGGTTCTGCGCGCTTCGTCGCCGCTCTTCCGGGCGTCGGCGACGGCAGCAACATATCACCCCTGTCACCTCCAAAACATCAGGCACAAATGAAGTCCACTGCCGCCTCGTTTAGACCTGATACTGGCACAATGAGCGGTTGGCTTCATTTTGCAGCGTGGACAACGAATGCGGCTTCGTTTCGAATATATACGTCGCAGAAAAATATGTTTCGGGGATGTGATTACCCAATGCCGGACAATAACTGATGCCTTTTATAAGAATATAAACCATGCGAAAAGGTTAAGTATATTCCAAGCCTGTGCGTCGTTAAATATGTGCCCACACACGCCATATAGCAAGAACCAAGGCAAGTTAATGAAACCACGGAAAAATGAATGCTGTGCAAGTGCGGAATTAAGAAACATAATAGCTCTAACGGAAATGAAAAAAAAAAAACAGTGCAGCTTCTGACATGCTAAAGACGTTTGTCTAAACTTAAGCCAGGTAGGGTTCACTATAGCAACTATACGCGAAATGCACTGCTATTTCGCGAGACATCGGGGGGGGGGGGGGGAGGGGGAGGAGAGGGGGACTCTGTGTACAAATGCGGAGCGAAATCAAGCAACTACGTTTTAGTAATCACACACACAAATCTCGCGTTCACTTTCCTTGTTTTTATACTGCAACGAACAGCTGATCGTACGGTGGACTCATTTTTGGAAGTATACAGGGTAGGCTGTTCAACAAGCGATGAAAAGTGTCGTTAAAGAGTGTGGTATGTGATAAGGTCCTCTTATTACAGTTTTCTGCTTCATTCTGCACGCTCCCTGTGCCATATGACGATATTTCGAAGAAGCATTTAGTCGCGGACGCGGATTATATTCTAAGCCCGTCTCCGCGCTGCTAGCAGATGAATGTTTGCGGGCGCTCACCTCACGACAAGACGTCTCTGTCGTGTGCTGATCCCCGAGTATAATTATGCATTGTCTATCGTGCTTTTGTTGAATATTCCCGAAATTAACACAGACCGGCTTGTAAATGGTGGTGATCAATATCGGAGGTATATTGGCAAACGTAACTGGCGTGCTGTCAGGTATGAGTGCTCCGCTGATTATGTAAGCGCACAAAACCGATTTAAATCGTAGTGTATAGCCGTAGAATGAACATCTGAGGAACCGGTGGTTACGGAGAAACTGTTAGCAAATTCAGGTTAGTGTAACTACAATCGTCTCCATCATACGCCGGTTGCGCGACGCTGACCTGTGACACACGCCTGGCGCTTATACAGACGGAATATACCACACTAAGACCGCGTCAGAAACATTTACACTCTCGTAAACACACCTCATTTGCGAACAGAATGACTTCTCCACATAAACATGGATTTAAAACGCCCGCAAACGGTAAATCTCGGTCGTGAACGTGCCGCAAAAGCAGCGGCGACACTGGGGAGCGGGACGCGGACTCCCGCGGCTGCTTTCGAAACGGGCCGCTAGGGGGATTTCAGTGGCGCCCCTACAGGCCGCGCTCGAGGCGTATATAGCGCGCGCCGACGTGCGTTCGCCATCATGCGGTCACTTCCTAAGACGCAGAAGCCATGCGCCATGACCGAGAAGACTGCAGTTCGCGCTGCACACGAATTTCGCATTAGGGAGTATAGTAATCGTCAGCCATTTTTTATGGGAAGAAGAGAAATAAGTTAAGCGTCCCAGTTAAGAGGCATCTTAACGAACCTCGAAGCCAAGCTAACTGCATATGTTCCGCATAAAGGAGCTAGCCGCCGTGCATATTCCGCATGACGTGACGGTGATGGTTAATTGAACCGCGGCCACTCTATGAAAGAAGCCTCTCTTTCATTGGTTGAACGAATAGAACGAGTAGCTTTGCAGCCTTACTTCCGGCACAAAATGCGTGTAATGAATCAGCTTTCAGTAGCTTTGTTGACGTCATAGTTAAAATGCCGGCGGGTGCAACGCTACCGTTATGTGGCGTTTGAAGATACCGAGGGTACGGTAGTGTTTTCAATTGCTGCAAAGCCTCCCCGCGCATCCGCTTTTAAATAAATCATGTATGCATCATGTACAGTGTTTGTCAGAATTTTGTGGGCCAAAACGGAAACGATCAGGCCGCAAAAAATTCAATGTATACAAGCTTACGTCCCGAGCGAGGCTGAAACCTTTTATGCAGGAAAGCTAGAGAAAACACCTCTCTTTCTTACTGCCGTAAATTTTTTTTGTCGAATTGAAAGGTAAAGGCGATTCTTTGAGCTCTTTGTGGTCCGGAAGGCTTAGGATTGGTCCACAAAATTTTGAGAAAGGGTTTACTTTGCGCACATGCTAGATATTTGGGCTTGGAAAACGTGGTCTTGCGACGTCTCCGCCTAGCACCAACTCGTACTAAGATGACGACGCTGACGATTAGGATGTTGGCTATCCTCTTTACGACGACAAGAATGCGTTGTGACGACACACGTTACCTGCTTCATTACCAATGTTCACTATTATGATCGTCGCAAGCATTCCTGGTCAATGCGGAACATGATGATGACTATGACGATAGGTCATGACGTACGATGAATGTATCGCTCTGTTCTATCATAAAAAGACAAAGCGAAATCGGCGCGAGTGTGTAATAAGCGCAATTTTTATAATTTTCGGCAGGTACCTAAATTACGCTTCCTTGGGCTACATCGTGTTCCATGAAATAGCTCATGGTTTCGACAGCAATGGTAAGGATGCCGAAGATAATGGGTAAGCGTCAATATCTCGTACAATACTACCCCTGGCAACTGCGTGACCATCACTAGCTGTTATGTCCAACGCAATCGCGTTGATCGCCTGCAGTGTGATACCATATTTCATTGCACGCGTTAAGGGTTGATTTTTGCAAGCGCGGTGTGAAAAAATAAAAAGTGCTCGTTTCTCTTGCTCGGCGCATAGTGACAACTTTTGATGGAAAGCTGAGATGCGACAGGTAAAAAAAAAAGTTACGGCCGTAAACGACAACCCTTCCCAGACCCACAATTAAGCCTACATAGCACTCCCATCCTAACCACCCCTACAATTCGTGTTGAGGGACTCACTATCCAATCAGACGGTGCAGGCATTTCTACTATTCATAAATTACAAGGAACGCTATTACAAATCACACGCCTCATCAAACACATTGCTAATCGTCGACAAGGACTGAAAGAAAATGACCTCGTGCGCCTCATTCAAGCCCTACTAATTAGCCGCATCACCATTTACGGAACTTCATATTTGGCTCTCAAAAATAGTAAAATCCAAAAACTCGATAGTAATCATCCGGCAAGCCTATAAATTAGCAATAGGGCTACCGCCGACAAGTTCCACTGCCAAATTACTACAGATGGGGCTTCATAACACCTGGGGCGAACTTCGACAGGCCCATCATGCCAACCAGATCGAACGGCTCATCTCACACACTGGCGGTCACCTCTTCCGTCGCCTCGGCTACCAAACTACCTGCCACCCATCACCCCCGCCAACGCATCCCTCTGGAACTACGCGATTGCATCTTCGTCGCCCCAATACCCAAGAATATGCACCCCCTTCATAACCAGGGTCACCGACAAGCCCGGATTAGCATGCTTCGCAAGATGCTTTAAGTCAAGCCACGAGACACCCGCTACGTTGACACCGCCAAATATGCCGATAAACCAGCCTTCGCAATTTCAACAGTAGACCACCGAGGAATTAAACTGCCTTCCGCAGCAGTAATTGGCAACGACTCCACAACTGCAGAAGAAATCGCAATATCCCTCGCAGCCACTACATCTCAAAACATTATCACCATAGTCGCAGATACGCAAGCTACCTGTCGCCATTACGCCGCCGGTCACATTGCTCCCTTATCCTTCCGCATCCTACAGTCCATTCCTAACCATCCTTACCTCTACATTCTCTGGACCCCGGGAAATGAGACTCTGAAGGGGAATGAGGCGGCTCATGCTGCCGCCCGCGCGCATATCTACCGGTCTTTCCCCTCCAACACTCCAGCGTTATTGTCAGAAGCATACCATTCTGTACCTCAAAACTTCAAAGACATCCTCGAACATTACCGCCTCGAACGCCGCACCTTACCCCCGACCCACGACAAGTTGACTAAGGAAGAAGCCACCACGTACCGCCGCCTTCAAACCAACACCTACCCGCACGGCACCCTCCTCCACGCCATTCATCCCACCTCCCACTCCGCCACCTGCAAGTACAGTCCGCAACCCTGCACACTCTACCATATTAATTTGGGCATGTTCCCACACACCATCCCTCCCCCCTATTCCCACCCCCAACCATGAGCAGTGGGAAGGCATGCTAGCCAGCCCGGACTCCGGCGATCAGCTTCGGCTGGTTGAAAGTACCCTCCTGGCAGCGACCGCCCAGGGACTTCTGGACTGAGAAGACCCCCCATTGCCACTACTCCTGAACTAATATAGAAATAAAGTTTATTCCTCCTCCTCCTCCTGATTACGTTCCTAATTTTTACTGTAATTAATAAAAGAATATCGCTATTGTCAGCCGTGTACTTAAGTTAATTTTGCCTCAAATATCCCTAATTTTTCCTTATAGCTGAAAAATGTTGATATGTATGATGCACGCGTTTTAGTAGTTCAAATCGTTTTATCTATAGTCGAACGTGGTTATAACGAAGTAGTGTCGGGACAGTAAATTAGTTCGTTATATTCGATATTTGTTATAACAGTATAGGTAAAAATCCGCTGTAACAAATCGGTTATCTGGCTCACGCAAAAAATCCTAGATACAAAAACGCATTATTTTATGTTTTCGAACCCACCTTAAAATCTATACCTGTCTTCTTGTGGCATTTCAAACTAAATGGACCGGAACATCAAAATGGGAAATTACGACAGAACAAAGTTAGTTTGAAAAAACAGGCCTGCGTTCTTATTTATTTGAAGAAGGGTGTGATCCTCGACTGGTGGTAGTCTAGAAGGGCATTTTCTACGTCTGCAGTTTTGGACTTCGGGAGTTGTTCTTTTTTTAGAGTTGATATCGCGCGCGGCTCTTGCGGTTTCGGTTTCGTTATAAAAAGATTAAATGTCACTCGAATGAATCGTCACCAACCAACGTTCGCCTTCGATCCGCTATAGCCGATAATCCGCTATGTTAGGGTTTGTTATAACGTGATTCAACATACTTCTTATGCGAAAATTCTCTCGACTCTTGGCCCGGTGTCTCAATCGAGTGACAGACAGACAGACAGACAGACAGACAGACAGACAGACAGACAGACAGACAGACAGACAGACAGACAGCTCTCGACTCTTGGCCCGGTGTCTCAATCGAGTGACAGACAGACAGACATACATGTTCGAGTTTAGGGAGCCCCAAAAAGGCTATCGTTTTTAAAAGACGATATATTACCTCCACTTCGAAGGTAACAGACATAACTAACATCGAGCTTTTTACCAACGTTTCAAGAGGCTGTTACACGGGCTAGGAGGTACATCGACAGCCGCGGTTCTGACGCGAGCCCTCAGCGCAATTGGTAAACGTTGCACGTATGTCATTGCATCATATGCCTCCAAAACATCGAGCCACAAGACGGGTTCCAACCTTCGCTCCCCATCTAGCACGCTAAAATACCCTCCAGTGATTCGACTTCCCCTGTACAGAATCCAGGGCATTTTAGATATCCCCGGGTGGTCAAACTTAAAACTTAATCCGTAGCCCTCCCCTACATTTCCCAGGTCTAGCTTCGGCTGGTTAAACCACCGAAATTTGAATTTCATTCGACTTCCTGCTGGCGTCGGCGCTCTCGGCACGTGAAGGACGCAAGGACGCGCGGTAGTGGCCGTGGAAAAACGAAACCGAAACTCAAACGTGTCTAAACGACGTCTCCTACCTTCAACGATTCCCACAGTGGCTTCGTCCGTTTGCCTTGGGCTGTTGCTGGGGCACGGGTCGCGTGCGGCGACCATGTAGCGGCCTCAGACTACAGTTGCACTTTGCACAAGTATGCAGAAAAAAAGACCAGCTTTCCAACTACGAAACTGTTTTTATTTCTGCCCCATTGAGCGACTCACCATGAAAGAATCCTCGTAATCCTATCAAAATAAACTCGTTTTTTGTTGGATTTTGCAGTTTTTCTATCTGTTATAATTCGGAAAATCCTGTGGATGGCATAAAAACTTGCCGGCAAATGTTTTGTCCCGACGTCTTTGATTGATAGGATCGAGTTCCAAGTGAGCCCTGGCCGTAGGGAAGCAACTACAAAATAAATGCGGTAAAGAAGTACATACTTTCGCCTCCGCGTGCATTCATTGCAATGGTAAGCATCGTGCTTTTACGTAGTGAGAGAGAGACAACAGCTTTATTTGCCCTTTATTTAATGAGAAAGTGACCCCGGTCATCCAGCCTGTGGAGAATGTGCAGCAAGCACATCATACTTTCGCTCCTAAAAATCTTTGAAGTAGATCTCGTACATGTCTACTATCTCTTAACTATCTCATATCCCGTAAATACCTTCTACTATTCGCGTGCAGAAGGCATCACACAACGATAGGTGCAGCTTTCGTATATGTCACCCACCGCTGGAGGAGGAAGAATAAGCTTAATTTGTACCACAGATTGGCCCATACTGGGACTTTAGGCGATCGGCCCCTTTTTAGTCCGAAAGTTCCTGGGGGTGGTCACTGCCTGGCGGGCCCTTTCGACCGGCTGAAGCTGATCACCGCGGTTCCGGGCTGGTTAACATGCCTTCCCACTGCTCATTGTTCTTTTTAATGCATGATTCCTATTTATTGCCGAAGATATTTTGACATGCCAATGTTTCCGCAACGAATCTATCTTTGTCATAGCTTAAACATTGCTAGCTTGGCGCAGTCTACTATATCACGTGACGTGGCCGCCTTAGCTTGATTTACAAGATTTCCGCGAATGGCTTAGGCCCGATGTGATTGCCAGTAAAACTTCGTTTAAGATCCAAGAATCGGTTCTTCGTTTTACCTTACTCCAGCGTTTCGTCGGTGGCTGCGGTGGTCTAACGTTAAGATGACATTTAATGAAACCGCGTGGGTATTTTATTTGTTCGTTTGTTTGCTTTACGCCTTCTTAAAGTCACTAAAAATGGCGTTTTGGAGACCCCAACCATGCTAGGGTGTGGAAGTAATACTAAAATGGCTACGATGTAAAGCTGCGGTCTGAAATTGTGTTTTCTTTTGTTTTTCTATTATTAGTTTTTCTTGCTGACGCGTTAAGTTGAAATTTATTTCATGAAGACACATTTCGAATATACACAATGTAGCTCTATTTCACCCCTAACACCTCGAGACGTGCAATACGCGACTATACAGCAAATATTACTCAGCTTGTGCGACAACGCATGGATGTCGCAGCAGTTTTTCAGCCTGCTGGGATATGCGCGCCCGAACATCGTTACCCATACGATGCCCATCTGCCAACAAGAACCAACGAAGATCGAAGCCAGGTATTGGGGTGCGGAGCACGTTGCAACGTCACGAATTTGTTTTCAACCTGTTTCCGACATTTTTAGCCGGAAAAATTACTTTTGACTGCTTTCTTACTCGCCCTCCCCTTTCACAATGTTTTCATGACGGAATGTAACAGCGCAATAAACGACGAGGGACACGGGGAGACAGCGCCCGTCTTGCGAATTTCTTCTTGCGTCCTTCGTCGTTTATTGCTCTGTTACATTCCATCATGAAGACGTACCAACTCGCCAAACTTTCCATCTTGTCGCAATGTTTCTTTCATTACCTGGTATGTTCGTATCAAGTCGACAGTGCTTGTTCCATCTGCACGCAACCTGCGCAGGGAGACACTTTGACGAAAACGGGCAACTGCGTGACTGGTGGTCTGCAAAGACAGCCGAAGTCTTTCTACAAAAATCGCAGTGCTTTGTCAATCAGTACGGCAACATAACGGATCCTGACTCTCACATCAAGGTGAGAAGCAGTTTGAGCTGCGTCGTTATGTACTCCAGTGGTCTTTGGTGCCTCTCGTTCAATGTACAGAACCGAAGACTTTTGACAACAAAAAAAAACTACGTGGCGATCTCGCGACATGATGTGGTATTAGAGAGTTTCAGCCGTGGCAGTTAGCGGAGGCTCACGCTACGGCGGCGGGTAACCGGGACCCGACTGCGCATGCGCCAGCGGGCTGGGAAGGCGCGGAGGTCGCCCTCAGCGGAACTAATGCGCGGGCATGGCGAGGGCCGTCCCGCGGAACTAATCCACTCTACCAGAACGAATCCGCAAGTGCCCAGTCGAGCCGCGGTACCCGCCGCCGTAGCGTTAGCGGACGCTACCCGCTATGCTAAAACTCTGTTAGCAGTTGTAGTACGTGCATGTTAGGCAAAGGAAAATTTGACATTCAGCTGAAATGCGGCCGTACGGCTACAAAGAAAACCTGTACAGCTTTCTCAAGAAATTCGCAGTTGAAGAAAAATTCGACCCGTACCAGGATTCAAACCCGGGACCACCAGTACTGGGTTCGAACCACCCGGGACCAGTTGGTCGAGCGACTGCTGTTGGGAGGCGGTGGGGACAGCGATTGCTGTACACAGGCGACCCTGTGGTGACACGCGTCACATCAGGGTCGTCTGCTTTCAGCCAGTCAGGTCTCGGCCAAAATGCACACGTCGAAATGAACATAAGAAGAACAAAAAAGAGAATTCCGCCCCAGGTGGTACTAAACTGAACTCATCCGTAAGCCTCAACTAGGGCGCACCACGTGCGCATGCCAGGAGTGGCTTCGGCGTGCTAATTTCTATGCAGGTAAAGAAAATAAAAACTGGCAGTTCCTCTGCATGTTCGCCGCCAAAACCCCGGGAATTTTCGAGCTTGTCAGTGCCACAAACATCCCCGTGCATAATTGATAGTGTATCCATCTAATCGCTTTTATTTTGGTTCAAAGATATGCATCCTGTCTATATTACGAGATGGGTTTCCCAATCTTTTTAATAGTCTTATCTATGCATTATTTCACATTAAAAGCTTCCTTGAGCGGTTTTTTTTCTCCACCGTATCATGTTCATTCGGTTCCATCTCCTCAACCCTACCAAACCCTACGGGAAAACAATGTTAAAATTTTATGAAACATCTTTCCAGCTAAACTCCAAGCTCACCCTCGGTGAAGACATCTCAGACAACGCCGCAGCCCGCCAGAGCTACTTGGTGAGTTCGGAGATCACTAAGGTGTTAATCCCACTCGCGTTACCAATTTTAGCCCGGTGGTCAACCGAAGGCGACGAAGGGCTCTTAAAGGAGCCATGAAGACAAAATACAAGTTGGGTTTGTTAGAAAGACTGCTTAGTCCCGATAACAATGATACCAATATCATCGCAATCTTCGAACAAATAACGGAGATATTAAATAAAACGTGTGAAGCAGTCGCGACCCCCTAGCCAATTTCCCGCAACTTTTCTATGACGTCCCGGATGTGCGATTGGCGGCCCCCTAACTCACCTGTCGCGACGACACATGACTGGACGTCTGTAATGGGGCCTCTAGTTCCATTTGACCGCATCACTTGAATGCTTACGTGCAGTTAAGGCACTGAAAATTATGCTTTATTGTTGGCCCGTATGACGTCATTCTTGCTCATAACACGTCACTGTGGCGCAAAATTTGAAAGTTTTTAAATAATTCTTTCTTTTTTTTTTCGTTAAGAAAACATCTTTTGTGGCTGTAATAGAGCCGAGTGAGATACTGAATCCTAGTTCTTTAAAATAAACGAAGTTGTATTTTCTCTTCATGGCTCCTTTAACGCCTCTCGCTGGGAAACACAGGCATTCCAGGCGATGGAGCGCGAAAACGCAAGGCTGGAACTGCTGCCCGGAATGGAAGCTTACACGCCCGCACAGCTACACTTTATCATGGCCGCTCAGGTAGGCACGCATTCTCTTCTCCCTCTTTTCGTTTTAGACGATCGCTCTTTTAGATACCCCGGTGATGTCAGCGGCGGAGGCGTTTTTAATAGGTGGACGGAGACATGAAGCAGCGCATAAACATTACCGCGGTCACAATACTGGAAACAGGTGTTAGACTTCGGAAGAACTCGCAAAAAAATAGCATAGGATCGTAAGGCAACGGGTGTACTGAAGCGTGGGAGAAACCACCAGTGCCTCTTGTGAGGCTCAAAAGCGTGATACCACTTACTGTAGTCACCAGGTTAGCTAGGAGCAGCCATGTCCTGGTTACTGAGAAGTACCTAGTGGTGGTGGTGGTGGTGGTGGTAGGAGGGGGTGGGGAATACACCTAGTGATGGGTGAAGTGTCAGGAGGTCTTGCTTACGGAGGTCTTCGAGTTGTGGTGGCGTTATCCCCAGCAGTTACTCACGCTTGGCCTGCCCGCTATTACGCGCCGTTTGCGAACACCTGCCCCTTTTGTGTACTTCCTGCGTCAGAAGCCCACGCTGAACACCTGTTGTGCACTTGCCCAGCTCTTAGAAACGCACGAATTAAACACCTCCGAAGCACAGGGCTCCACCCTTAAGCGTTGGATGTGGGGACCTCCGAACCGGTCTCCGTTTGCATTTTTGCGCGAAAGGGGTGCAGTGTTGTACCTTTGAAGACTTTCTCCTAGGCCGTAGGGCAATCTTTCACAACAACAAAAAATGCTCGTAGAAGCTTCACGGAGCAGTATGCGAATTTACCACGAAACCGCCAGAGGTAGGCTAAAGCATGAAATAAAAATGTCAACAACAGGGCTCGAGCGCTCAAAGTGCCTCAAATGCAACTAGGCAATGTCCCGCAAAATTAACAGGAAACGACGTGTCTATTAGGTGCGGAGTACCTTAGGACCTCACAATATCCGTCCGCGTCCGTGCGCATAGCATTTACACAGGCACCGACAGGATTCTAGCCTGTGTCTGGTAGACCAGACACAGACACAGTTAGTTTCAGTCGTCTTACCCACTGGGCTACGACCGTGAGTTAGTACCTGAGAGTCAAACGGCTTACTCCCTCGCCTGAAATGGTGCGGAGTACCTTAGGACCTCCCAACGTCCGTCCGCGTCCATCCCTGCGCACACCACCATCAAGCGAAAATCAAGCGAAATTCGATTTGAGCCGTGAGTTGCAGTTTCATTTAGGGAATAATCAAGGTGCAACTCACGGCTCAAATCGAATGACGGTCGGGGCGCAAATCGGATGTCACTCGGGGCGCAACTTGGATGTCATTACGATTCCCCGTACTCCGCACCCTCGCCATCATCCACGGAGTCGAGATGCTGCCATTTTTTAATCTTGCCATCACGCTAGCCGCCAACCAACAACACATCGCGCGAAATTAATGCTCCTCCGCGAAATACGCTGCCAATTCGCATTGCTCTATTCCTATTTCCAGCCCTGGTGCAAGACGTACAGCCCGGAATCGAAGGAGTTAGTCATCGCAGACGACGTTCATTCCATATCTGAATACAGGTGGGCAGCGTTTGACGTTCTCGTCCTTGAGGGGCGAGCTATTTTTTTTAATTATTCTTTGTATTTTCTCAACCATAAAATTAAAATTATTTCTCAGTGCTTCTTTTTCTACCGTCCAGCAGCTGTGCATTCGAAGAAGTATCACTGAACTCTTTGTAAACTAGTCGCGCGCAAAGCAGTGCGCTTAAAAGCAAGGTCGTTAAGCTTAACTAGACGATTTTTTTAAAGCTGTCGGTACACTACCCCATCGCGGTAGCGACCTTAAATTGTTTCACGACTGCAGCGTCCGTGCTCAGCTGTGCGCCCAACTTTAGAGCACCCAGAGGCCGTAGTCTTTTTGCAGCTGTAAAAGGTGCACTACCTTGATGCACGACCTTTTTGCACGACCTTGAGAATCGCCCTGGTATACTTGTTAACGGAAACATTACATGGCTAGGTCGGCGAAAGTGTGCGCCCAGCTGCAATCTGGAAAAAGCGCTCGCAAAAACCGACACTTATCGCACACAAATTACACCATCCAAATAAAAGGAAAACCTGTGGCAGAACCACTAATCGAACCTATAGGGGCGCGCGGTGATATAAAGGTGACCATACCACCCCTCAGCGCGGACGCCTTTTTTATGGCACTCCACGCTGACGCCACGCGCAACAAGACGTTCAAAAATTACTTTAAATATGAGGGAAAGGGGGCCAAGAAAATAAATAAAACACAAAGGAACACAGCGGCCGCCTACCATCACTTCACAACTTGGTCCTAAGAAATAAAACAAAGGCGCGTGCCTGTAGATTTTTTTTAAATTTCGCACCGGCAAAGTGTTGTTTGTTGAACTTTTGATAATAAAAAAAAATTGCCAAGGTGCTGAGGCAAAATGCCACTGTATTAATCGCCTGACTAGGCCCCTAGCACCTGACAGCGCAAGCGAGGAACAGAGGTATAAACATGGTGCTGTGCATGTGATTGGGCGCTTCCTCGAGGTAGATTGTCAAGACGGTAAGCTGGCCAAAGGAGCTAGTTCGATCCTGAAGTGTAGAAAGTCACCCTATGATCGGAAATGCGCCAGCTGTCAGACCTATATAAGCTTCCACAGGTGATCGGTAAAAACCGCGAAGGCTCCCGCGGAGTCTCGCCACTTCCAGTTCGAGAGCTCTCCTGGCCTCCCGTAGGCCGCCGGCTTTTACACGAGCGTGTGCTTGTTTTTTATCTGTTTCCACAAAAAAAAAAAACGCTCATGCATCGCGCATTCAATGAATAACAACGATGAGTCCTACTAGGGGCTTTTCTGACAGGTAAACACTCTGTGACGAATAAACAACACGCGCACGCGCGCGTAAAAGCCGGCGGCGTACGGGAGGCCAGGCGATATCTCGAACCGGAAGTGGCACTGGCAGACGACGTGAGCCTTTGCGCTTTTTACCGGTCATCTGTCATCCGAAGGTAAAGGCATGTCATCGCGTTCTCATCTGATAAGAATATGCTTGGAGATACTTTTCAACTTCATAACGAGGACTTGCGAATATGCTGCTTTTTTTTTTTTTTTGCTTCAGCCATTTAGTAAAGATTTAGACTGCGTTGCAACGTGCGCCTTCACGGTAAATGATTGGCGACTTTCACTGTGAGGTAATCGCGATTAAGAGAATGCTGACTGGCGTGCACGGACAACGAGTTGCGTGGTACATGGTAAAATGAGGCATATCTATAAGTGTGGCGCGACTGCCTTGGTAATCGGGTATAGCGGGAAAAAGCGTGGTTCATGCCTCGGCGCGTTTCACAGCAGTCGCTGCAAACAGGCCTCGGCCAACGGAAGACGGGCGATGGTGCGCTGCTTTAGCGCCATCTCTTTGCCGCCGTGGACAGACCTCCGCTCATGCAGCGCTTAGGTTCCTCTGCAGCACTACCTTTACTCGTAACCATAGTTACGATTTCGGTTGCATGGTAGGTTCAGCAATAACACGGAGCAGGAAGGAGTGCATGAATAACAGTACATTCCTCCTTTACATCGTTCCTCACTTTTTCGACGTTTTCTCCGTTTCTTTTCCTTAGCATTCTGCAATCGTTGATTCTCCATAGCGCTCCGCTCTCGCTCTCTTCGATGCTTCCCTACTTCAATAGATTGTTCGCTTGGCAACGCCGACGCCAATCGCACGAACTGGCCCTTAAGAGATGCGCTCTAAAACCAACTTCCACGGTTGTTGCGTTAAATGTAGGCGCCTCCAGCTCAATGAAAATGTGTATTGGTGAAAGCTATCGTGATGTCTAGTTTATTTTTGCTCGGTTTGTCTTTCTCACAGTCGTGACTGACCAGGAAACGTATACTTTCAGGGTCAATGTTGCGATGGGAAACACACGAGCGTTTTCCAACGTCTTCAAGTGCCCACCTGGGAGCAAGATGAACACAGCGAATAAATGCAAAGTCTGGTAAACTATCACCAGAGCGTATTGTAATACACAGCTGGCACCCTGAGCTTTAAGCGGCGCATTTTACGGCGTGGCATATTAAAGCCTTCTTCGTTGATGCCTTGGTCAAATTTATTGAGTATGCTTGTTGCGGCAGTTTTCTTTCTACATCTAATAGCAGTAAGCATTTAAGGGTACCTAATGCACGATATATCGCTTTCGTTTTGATGCGTGGTAATGACGCGTTAGTTACCCCACTTGATGAAGAACTACCATTACTCCAAAGCGCTTCTTACACTGTAGCAGATGGGAAAGCATTGTGCGTACGTGTTTAGGTGTTCCGACGCGTTGGGCGCCGGGAGGAGAGGCATGGCCGCTCGGTGGAAAAAAGGTCTCCATCGAGCGACCGTGCGAGAGACATTGGCCACAGCGCAGGCAAGCGTGTGCGTCGGTGCGCCGCACGGAACACTCAGGCTCTCTGGCGACTGGCTGTGCCTCTGGTTGCGGCAGTGGAAGAAGAAAAGGGCTCGGCGTAATCACTGGTCTCCCAAAAGCAGGCTTTCTCACATTGTACCTGCAGTGAAGCCTACTCATAACGAAGAAATGAGTTCTTGCGTGCGTTGCGACGTCATACTCCTGAGCAACACTGAACTTCGCGGCACGAAGCTCTGCGGCACCGAATTGAGTGACGCTGAACTCTGCAACATAACTAAGCGAGATGTGACGTCCACGCATCCTCACATTATAATAGAGAGCCCCGGGTTCCCCGTGGGTTCACCTCGATTGCTAAATTCGTTAGTTTCATAAAATAAAGCCGTGCATGGCCGGGTTTACAGTTAATCAGCTGTTGCTGTCTAAGCGCACTTGCTGCGTCCTACATGCGGAATTATATTGATGGGTCTGGCACTCATAAGCGCGCTTCTCCCGATTTCTGACGTGTCTTCTCACTGTCCCTCACTTTGCAAAGGCAATGCGTGGTTACTTCAGTTAAGACAAGAGACATATGGCGCTGCAGCCGGGACTGGCCAGTCAAAAACAATAAAGCTGCGCCTCGTTCGCCCGAGCCTGATTTTGTTGGGTTCCGCGGCTTTGCAGCCTGCCGGAAACAAGAAAGCAACTAAAAAAAAAAAAGCTTGACGGAACATAGCATTTGAACCCATGGCATGGCTGTGAGTGACCCTCTCGATTCCGGCCGCTGAGGAATGGCGAAACGTACGTTTGACCTTACCACCTCCCACCTCGTTTACGATTCTTTTTTCTGTAAAAGACGTATGTTAATGAGAGTATGTGATTCTATGAGGGGAACGTGTGATGTTCATATACAACAGAATCAGGGTTCGCATCGAGGTCGGATCGTAAACGCTGAAATTCTTACGAACTACTGTGGTGCGGCGAAAGGAAAGGGGGGTGCTTCGTCCAACTCTTTGTGTGTGCACATCCAGACACTCGCGCTTTACAATCGTCTCAGCTGCTTCAGAATACACAAACTGTGGTTACGTACCACTAAAGAATTCATTGTAGCGGAACCACAAGCACAATGGTTTCAATGAACATGTGCCGCTTGCAAAGCCCTGCCACTGAATTTATTGCAAATACCGAATAAAAAATTACAGAGTGTCTGGGGGTAAAATCTAGGAAGAACTCACACGTGCCATCCGTCGCACAGTTTCAATAATTCATCAAGTAATTTCCCGGGGATTTTACACGCAAGTTTTTTATTAGTTGTTTGTTTTGCCTTCGTTTGTTTGTTTGCATGTATGTCTGCCTGTCTGTTTGTTTGTTTGCCTACTTGCTTGCTTGCTTGTTTGTTCGTTTGTTTGTTTGCTTGCTTGCTTGTTCGTTCGTGTGTTTGTTTGTGTGCTTGTTTGTTTGTTCGTTCGTTCGTTTGTTTTTTTGTGTGCTTGTTTGTTTGTTTTTTCGTTCGTTTGTTTGTTCGTTCGTTTGTTCGTTTGTTTGTTTGTTTGTTTGTAAAACTCCGGTAGCAGTGCATACGGCGCGTGTTCCCCGTGTCAACGACAACGGCTGATCTCTCGTCGCGTGTTGTCTGGAAGTAGCGCTGCTTCGCGACCGGGGAGCTCCCACCTGTGCTGCTTCCTGCCGTTCCCGCCAAAGAATAAAAACTACAAAGAGGATCAGCAGCGAGCCATTCTGCGCGCACACAGCGTGGAGGAGAGAGCAGGCGCGCAAAACCGGCGTATTTTTTTTTTCTTGCGCTGTCCCCAAAAGCAGCTGTGGAAGCGGAAGGCATTGTCGCTAGGCGAACACAGCCGCACATTCATGTTGTCTTTGACAGGCGACTCCATGGAACTTGTGGCCACCAAGAAGCATATTTAGGGAAATTTAGCACTCCTTTCTTTAGTACAGAACATGAAGTAGAGGTAAGGTCCCCAAGAACTTCTTTTTTTACAACAGAGGCTATTCTTCGGAAGGCTGCATCTGGATATTTTTGAGGTGAGTGTACAGCGTTTGCGCTCCTTTTGTTGCGACAATCGACTGCAGGGCAGAAAAATTCAAAAGGGCATGATGTATTACGGGATCAAAATTGTTTGGCAAATCTTACCTGCGCCCATAAGAAAGGTGGGATCTGAAAGGTTGCTATTTGCAAATAATCTCAGTGATTTGCATACTGCCATTTTGTTTTTGTTTTATGTTTGCTTTTTGAGGAGGTCCGGCAACAACTCAGCCTTTTTCTTGTTGTTGTTATTATGTTGCTTTTTATTTTGTTGTATGCGCGCTGCTTTGTGATCAAATAAAGCAAACTCCAAATGCTGACAGTGCCTAAACAGAAGCGTGGTGAAGGTCTTAACTTTATTTATTTCAGTAATTGTTACTAAAGAATAAATGAGGCCAAATTGTTTGTTGTTGTTGTTTGTGGTTTGACGGAAAGGAAAAGGAAAGGACGTGCCCTGGGGACATTTTTGAGCACGGCAGGGAGCTCACCTGCATACAACCCGGTGCGGAGGAAGGGTAGTAGAGGGGGAGTGAAAGGATAAAGTAGAGTGTTAGAGAGATAGAGAAAGATATAAAGAGAGGATAAAGCATAAGAGATAGGGCTGTCAGTCCGGGCACATCGGTCAGTAACACGGCAGTCCGGGCTGCAGCCGCTATGTGAGGCCGGTTGCCTCCAGGTAGTGGAGCAGATGGGCGAAGACTGCCCGTTGGGCGGCCGGATACCTCTTCGGGAATAAAGGAGTCGAAAGTTAATTCTGTTGGAGCGCGGGAGAAGGGAGGATGGGGCCATGCATGAGTGTGTGGATGTGCGTGCTTTGTCGTGCTTGGCATAACCTAATTTTTCACTTATATTTCAATTTATTTCGGACACAAATACATACATGCAGTTATGTCCACGAGGCGTGGCAAAATGAGACTCGTACGTTTCCTGACGAGGCCAACACTTAGGATGTAGAGATCGGAAAGCAGTGGATGCAATCAAAAAGAACAGAACAGTGCAAATACTCTGCACTAAAACAGAAAAACTAGCACTTGGAATATATGATAAAAACAAAACGAGCAAGCACACTTGGTGCATTGTACAAATAAGATGTTGATTACATGCGCATATGAAAACTAATCACATTTCTGGACAATAGATTGTTACAATTGTATGTTTATACAAGATAAACAGTTAACATAGGTGATGCATTCCACAATAACTTGGTTATTTCATACAATGTTCAACACGCACGAAAGTCATTTAAGACCGGGTGTATCTAGCGGAAGCAGTCTTAATTTCCTTTTATATTTCCAGACAGCTTTAGAGTTATGAGCTGCATCAATTACGGAAGGATGGCTGTTACAGAGATATACAATGTGATTATGTGTAGTTTGGCTACCATAGTTTCTCCGGGGTCTATGTCCGACTAGGAATTTTGTACGTAAATTATATACTACCTCGCGATTTTAATGTTTGTCAAAGAAGAGTGCAAAGTTATTCTTAATTTGGTGATGAAGAAAAATTGCCAAGAAGAAACTATACAGTTTAGGAATGGGTAAAATTTTTATAATTCGAGAAATGAGCTTTCTGTTTGAGGTATCAGGCATACGAATCCTTACGCTTTCCTTTAGAAGTATTGGAGCCGATCTGAGCCAGCTTTATTACCTAATCCCCATACTCAATAGCGATACACAAGGTATAAATGAATTAGTGGAATACAATTGTTTCTTCAACCACATTTGTAAGATCTGTCTGAGCCGGTACAGCAAACACTTACTTGGTGTGTAGCTAGCGAGCAATTCCTGTGCGTCTGCCGATGTACGGGTACGATGCGATCTGGCAGACCGTCTGCTGGGACATGACCTCGCTCTCGACCGAGCACAGCCAACAATAAAGAACGCCAGGAAAACATCAGGAAAGTGGGCAGGCCATTTTTGTGTTAAGACAGTTATTTTGAAAGGCTGTAAAGAAAGAAATTACGGAAAATGTGCGCTCCGGGTGAGTTCCAAACCCACAAGCTTCGGATAATGCTACCGATGCTCCACCGGAACGGCCTGATTCTCTTCCACTGAACACAGACGGCTAAAATGGCCGATGTCTCAAAGAATAAAAATTATAAAAGATTGCTTGAACTGGGGTCAAATTTTTCAGTTAAGGTTCTGATAGGCCCGGTTTCTTAAAGTGACGACACTTCCCGCTAGGGGGCCGCAAGATGCACAAGCCCCCCGCATCGGCTCCGAGTTTCGCCCGCCCTTACGCTGGGTAATCGCTATCCATGCCATCGAGAGGGGTACCACGGTAACCGGCAAGTTACGCGGATCACCTGGACACCATCATCTCGGTCATCGAACCACCAGAAGGTTAGTTCGGAGTGCCCGAAGCCCACACCACGTCGTCGGCTTCGCTAGGCCTGATCAGGCCTAGCCCCCTCGCTCGCCTCATCGTCGCCGCCGCAGCTGCGCTCGTGCACCGGCCGCTCTGGCGCGTGCACGGCCACCGCGTAATACCCAGTCATGAAGAACACCGTGGAAGGGGAAGAAATGGACCCCGCCGAATTCGAACGACCAGGCTGGGCAACCATCAGGCACCGGCAGCATGTCCTACGCGCGGCTGCTCAGGCCACGGCCCAGCAAATAAGTCCGCCCGAACTCGACTCCAAGAAGCAATCCCGCCGCAAGCGACCGGTTCAGCGGACACCGCCGGCGACGCCACTCCCGGCAACTGATATCAAGATTGTTCTTCGTCCCCGAGGCGGCCTGGCCCTTGCGTCGCTAGCCCAGGCTACCCTCGCCGACGCAATACAGGTTCAAGCTCAAGTTGTTCCGAACCGTGAGGACCAAGTTCGAGTGCAGCAAACCGCTAACTACCTCGTCATTAGCACCCCATCGGAGGAACGTGCCCACAAGTACGCAAGTATGACCTCCTTGATGGTCCGCGGGAAGCAATACGAGGTCTCTGCTCACGTAGCAGCTCCGGCTAACAGCGTAGTCGGGGTCATATTTAATATCCCAGAAGACGACACACCTGAGAAAGTGTTCGACAGCATATATAGCTACAATCCGGACCTCCACATTCTTGACGCCAAGCGACTGAACTCGTCAAACATGGCCCAGATCCTGTTTGATGGTCAAAAAGTCCCTTTTTGGATTCGGTATCGGTCTTCGCTCTACCGATGCAAGCCGTTTCGCCGCAAGACAGAAGCGTGCTATGCCTGCTGGTCCACGGGACACCGACAAGATGTGTGCCCCAATGCTCAAGTCACCCCCCGCTGCCCCCGCTGCGGCACCGCTAACCCCGCCGAACCCCATGACTGCACCCCACGATGTATCGTCTGTGAAGGCCCCCACATCACCGGATCGGCTGACTGCCCACGTCGATATCAGCCACGACGGCGGGCACCTACATACGCCCAAATCGTCACAACGGGTGATCCAGCCTTATCTACCTATGGACAAAGTGTTACACAAGAGTTCCCACCACTGCTGCAAACTGGACCCTCCGGCCGCCAAGGTCCCCTGAAGGGATCTCCCATCAAGCCACCAGCCGGCCAACCACAAGGACTTCATGCCAAGCATAAGCACGCGTCTCCAAGTGGACAACAAGCCACCCCGGACCACCAGGTGAGCTGCCCGGGTAGCGCCTGCCCACTGCTCGTCAATCAATCCCCACCTCCTCCCCTTAGCCCCTCACTGGATATCCTTCGGGAACTCAATGCTATCCGGGCTGAAATATCCCACCTCCGCCAAGAGAATGCGGCTCTGCGACAAGAAAACCAAGCTCTCAAGTCGCTAATATCCCCTAGGCAAGAGGACCCCACTTCTCCCACCCCTCCTCCCCCTAAGCGCAAGGCGGTCTCAGATGACTCGCCCTCCTCTGAATCTCCCCTTACACCAGACGAGCAATTCCAAAACCAAATTACTGAGGTTGAGGTCTCCTGTAAGCAGGCGCTGACGGAGCAAAAAGCCGAGTGCTCGAATATTCACCAAGCCCTGCAAGCCGGCATATCCAACGTCCATGCTAACGTAGAGGCCTTTACGCTTAGAATTGCGCAACAGCGTTCAAGAGCTCGTGAACAAAATTAATACCCTGTGCAATCCTAATCCGGCCCTCGCCCTTAATTATGACATCCACAGGGAATAAGAAGAACCCGCGGCCCATTCGGGTCTGGCAGTGGAATTGCAGGGGGTATCGGCAAAAACGACAAGCCCTGCAACTTCTAACTCAGGCAACGGAAACTCCCCCTACGGTCATCGCGTTACAAGAAGTAGGCTCGTTAGTTAAGCTCCCTGGCTATAAGGCATTTCAGGGTAACGGCAACCTCACAACAGCCGTACTAGTTGATCGTAATATTCCTGCTGAACGCACACAGTTTGATGGCATCGCGGTTCCTCACGATCTGGTGACTCTCTTTCCGAACGAAAGAGACGCTGAGCGGCTGTACATCCTCAATGTGTACAGCAGTCCGAAGGCAACAGGGCATACATTTAATCTCCTCTTCTCTTTTGCAAAACAGACTATTGGACCCCATGCGCTTATCATAGTAGGCGACTTTAATGCGCCACATACAGCCTGGGGATACCACCATTGTACACGCAAGGGCAGACTTCTCTGGGATCAGATTCAAGCACATCGTCTTACTACAGAGTCGGACCCGTCGATTCCAACTAGGATCGGCAATAGCGTGCAGCGTGACTCATCACCCGATCTCACCCTCACTTATCACGTCAAACACGCATGTTGGACCTCCACTCCTGACACATTAGGAAGTGATCATTTCATCCTCCAAACGGATGTGACCATAGCCAGCTTCGTGCGCGGCCGCCCTCGGCAGACCTTTTTGCCGAACTGGGACAACTTCCGACAAGTACGCCAACTCTTGATCCCCCCAAAATTAGTACTTCGGGATTAGACAATTGGACTCAGCAAATTCTTAAAGATGCTCGGCACACAAGTATCGTGCTAGATCCAGACATTCCTTCAGATATGGTTGATTCCCACCTACAACATTTGTGGGCTGCCTACCGCAGTATACAACGCAGATGGCGCAAACAAAAGCACAACAGAAAACTGCGCTCTAAACTATCCCGGCCTCAAGGATGAAATTGAGCGGTACTCGCCCAGCTTGCCCAAGATCAGTGGCGTGAAATTTGTAATCAAATGAAGGGAAACCTCGGAATGAAACGCACTTGGTACCTCCTCAGGCATCTATTAGACCCCACTCGCGCGAAGACCGAGCAGACCCATCGGCTTACAATTGTCACACAAAATTTCCCTGGTACCAACGAAGAACTACTAGACAAAGTTTGCTCTCTATATGTCCCCACTGGTGACACCCAACAGCTCCCACTATATAAAGGACCACCCAATACTGATCTTGATGCCGATATTACAGAGGCAGAGGTACGCAGCGCCCTCCTTGATCTCCGCCCCGGGTCAGCGCCGGGGCCGGATGGAATAACCAACAAAATGCTCCGTAATCTGGACGACTCCTCCGTATCGGCTCTTACAGATTATTTTAACCACTTTTGGAAGCTCGGTTATCTCCCCCAGGCATGGAGGCACGCCCAGATCACCCTAATTCCGAAGCCCGGGAAGCCTCTTACCATCGATCACCTCAGACCCATCTCACTCACCTCATGCATAGGTAAAGTCATGGAACACATCATCCTCTCTCGCCTCACGCTCCACCTTACATCTACTGATGCTCTTCCGCATTCAATGATTGGCTTTAGGCCCGGATTATCCACCCAAGACGTCCTGCTACAATTATCTCGAGACGTAATAACACCTACTACCAAGCGCGACACAGCAGCAATATTGGCTCTAGACCTCACAAAAGCCTTCGATCGGGTCTCGCACGCTGCCATCATGCGCGGCTTAGAATCGATTGCCCCTGGAGAACGCGCTTACAATTACGTGCGTGCGTTCCTCACGGCGCGCACGGCATTTCTTCAAGTAGGAGATCTTAAATCGAAAATTATCACTCTTCCTTCCATTGGTACCCCGCAAGGGGCAGTATTATCACCCCTCCTTTTTAATCTGGCTATTCTTAATATTCCCAAACGCCTAGAAGTAATACCCCACCTTCACTACAGTCTGTATGCGGACGATATAACGCTATGGGTAACAGGCGGTAGTGACGCACTAATTGAGGACACCTTGCAGCAAGGGGCCCAAGCGGTTGCCGAAGAGGCTCTCTTGGCAGGCCTTGCGTGTTCACCCGCCAAATCCGAACTGCTCCTTCTACCATCTAAATTCGGATCGCGAAGCCCCCCAAACATCGCAGTTTCCATAGATGGCCACCTGATCCCTGAGGTGCCTGCCCTTAAAGTGCTAGGGCTGGTAATACAGCGCAACCGAGGCAACACGCAATATATCTCAAGATTAAGTTCCCATGTAAATCAAACAATTGGACTCCTTAAACGAATTTCCGGTCGAAATCATGGACTCAAAGAACAGGACAGGCTACGACTCGTACAGACATTTGTCATCAGCCGGATTACTTATTCCCTCCCCTACCTCCGAGTCACCAATGCGGATTTGGCCAAAGTTGATACTCTAATTAGGAAGGCATACAGGGCAGCACTACGAATTCCCCAGAATGCACCCACTGCCAGACTTGAACGCCTAGGGATCCACAATACGGCTCAGGAGCTTATTGAAGCCCACCACATCAACCAACTCCGCCGACTTTCAACTACCTCCACTGGTGAGCACATTCTAAAACGTTTGGGTATCCGCGCACCAGAGATCTCCGACCCGAAGGTCCCCATTCCAAGAACCATCCATGCCTGTATCCGGTTCGTCCCCTCCCACGGAACATGCACCCCGAGCACCACAGGGCTCGCAGGGAGGAGCGAGCGCGGGCACTAGCGAAGAAATTGCCAATCCGCCCAGACATCATGTATGTTGACGCGGCAGAATACCGCCATCACGATGGCTATGCCCTCGCAGCCATCAACAGCCCGGATAGCCCCCCGGTTACCTCTCTTACCGTGCGTACCACTTCCCCAGCGGTGGCGGAGGAGGCTGCAGTAGCACTTGCGTTAACAACCCGGCCTACTCCAACAATTATAATCACAGATTCGAAAACGGCCATTCAAAACTTCGCCCGTGGGTCAATTTCCCTCGTGGCATCCAAAATCCTCTTCAAAAATCCCCCGACCTCTACGGTCGAACTCATATGGACCCCCGGCGCACACTGGTCTGGGAGGGAACGAGGCGGCCACAATGTGGGCACGAGGGCTTACTATCCGTGCCGGGGACTAGCATCACCCCCTACCATGGTGCCCGATCCGCGAGGGACCGACTAATTACCTATCACGACATCGTCGTGCATTAACCGCCTCGCCCGCCGCCATTATCCCCCCCGCTCATCCAGGGCTCACCAACTATCAGGAACGCCTCTGGCGACTCCTGCAAACTAATACCCTCTTTTGCCGGGCAGTACTCCATCGAATGTACCCCGATCAGTATCCCTCACCGAATTGCCTCCTTTGTGGCGCCCCCGCAACACTTGTCCACTCTATGTGGGCATGCCCCCAAGACCCCTTCCCGTATGTAAATAGTGATGAGCAGTGGGAGCGTGCGCTGGGCAGCTCGGACCTGGACTTGCAAACACACCTGGTCACAAGAGCTGCCACCGTCGCCGCCAGGCTTCAACCGGCGGCCCCCACGTACCGCTGACCACAGGACTCAATAAAAGTGTTTCTCTCTCTCTCTCTTAAAGTGACCCAGGGTTCACACTGGGCACGAGGAGATGGGAGGACAGACACATGGAGCTTAAGGGGCGAAGCATCTTACGGGCTCGGGCTGTCGGCGTCTCCTGTCGTCGTTTCCTGTAGTCACAGTACTTAAACACCGGGACCCTCGTTTTCCAACGCCTCGCGCTAGAATGTAACGCGTACAAAAAGAAAGTGCAGAATAGATAAAACTGGTTCAAAATAAACTAACAAGATTTAAAGATTTCTGGAACGCTCCCTGTCCGCTTCAGCAATCGTCAAGCGCAAGCAGAAGCTGTTTGTAGACGGTTATTATTTCTTTGACACTCGAAGTACCCACCAGCTCTCGACGCTAGGCCTGATCGGATCGGGTGGTCTGTCGAAGCAAGAAAAGGCATACTTACCTTGTGCCGGGGCCTCGTGGATCACCGAGGACGAGCCCCCCGAGCGAGGCGTGGGCATTGCATTGCGCTCGAGTTGACCCTGCCACTACCTAAATTGGGACGGATGGGGCATACAAACTGTGGCCTCCGCGATTTTGCTTCCGGCGGCGCGCCGTTGCTCCGGCCGTCCCATTCGGCGCGAAGCAGGGGAGCGTTTAATTTTGCTAACTCCGACACACGCCGCGAGGCGGCACCGTTAGCCTAAGGTGTGAAGCGAGGCTCGTTCTGGCCGACGATGCTGCGCTTTGAGTTGTAAATCAGCCTTCGTTGTCGCGTCTCGGGATAGAAGACTTGAATATATGGTCTATGTATTTTTGACTCGTCCTACAAGTACAAAGTTGTTTAACGTACGTTGTTTAACACCCACGATTGCCTTTGCACGCAGCTTTAGTGGTCGTTTGCTTGAAAGGCGAATGCCGAGAAGGGTGCTGTCATCTCGGCAGAGTGAATGCCAGCGTGCTGAATTCTTTTTTCGCTGTACATCATTGTCGCGCGATATCGCTGTGCGAAAATATGTTTTTTTTGCCTTTTAAATGTTTCGAATGCTCTGGGTATCCGTTGTGTGTGTGTGGTGTGTGATGGTGTGTGTGTGTGTGTGTGTGTGTGTGTTGTGTGGTGTGTGTGTGTGTGTGTGTGGTGTGCGTGCGTGCGTGCGTGCGTCGTGCGCGAAAACAGCGTATGCCGATAGCTCTCGTGTATTGTATTATAGGCAAGGTGACTACGATAGTCAAATAATCTGTTAGGCTCCCGGGTACGAATCAATCATATTTTTGCGTTTTATTTAATATGCTTAGGGGTTTTCAAGCACCTACTGCAATCACGCAACCAAATTATTTGCCGCGAGTGAAAAAGTCTGATATTCCGCGATGCCTTTCATATCGCTATCGACCTCTACATATGTATTTTAAATGCAGAGCATTTCTTAGCCTCGCCTCTTCCTGCGTCGGACGGCGTCCCACAGGTGGCGCCTCTCCTACTCCCTCCTCTCTTCTCAACAGTAGCTGGCGCGCGCATGCGTCGTAGTCAGCCCGTTCGCTCCGTCGCGGTCTCGGCGTAACAGGTGCGTGATAGCAGCGCGGTGGGGCGTGGAATGGCGCGCGTTGCTTGCGCATGCGCGCTCCTCCCCCCCCCCGTACTGCTCTCTTACTCTACTGCGCGCGCTGCAAATATAAAGCGGCTAGAGGTCGCTCGTGCTTCAGTCACTGCGTTGCTCCTTCCATCCTTGGTTGACGCTCGCTCCACCCTATCGCGACTTTACTCTCCTCTCTCTACCCCAAACCAACACCAACGCAACTACGACCCAACTACCCACCTTAACGCGACTTTACGCGGCGTTAACGACCCCCAATGCTCTGCATTTACTCGTGTTCCCCTCGCGGGAAGGCGCGGGAATTTTTTTTTCGAAAGACTGTTTCTGAATTTCTAGATTTGCTAATTTGTTGTCATGACATATAAAGGGCATTATTTTTTTCGGTGAGCAGTTAAGCTGATCACTAATATCTGTATGCACAACATCGGCTGTAAGTAAGTTGTTCGGGATATTAGTGAATAAGCACATAAAGTGGAGAACTATAACAATCGTATCTCGGGCAAAGATTTTTATTACATTACTTACACCACGTCCATTTATGGTAGACTGGAAGTCTCTCTGTACGTTTTTATATGCAAGCATGCATGCCAATAAACGGCACCAGCACGTTTACCTTGCCTATTGCGGAAGAAATACCGATAGCCATTTGGACAGTATACACTCCAGATGCTGAAGTAAACGACGTCTCTGTTAATAGTATCGCGGTAAAAGTTACGCCAAACGTTTCAAATAGTGTTGCCATGTCATCTACTTTATCTGTCAAAGACCGCACGTTTAAAGGACAAAAAAGAAATTGACATAAGGGGTATTTTCGTGTTTACTAATGGTTGGATTTCGGTCGGTTGAATTCCCATAACTAGGTTCTTGCTCGGAACGCACGGAATATGCGTTCCGTGCGTTCCAAACAACATGTACGAGATTTTTAGAAACAAAACCGGAAAACGTGTTGTGTTTTGGAACCATGCGTGACTACAAAAAAGAATACTGCTGTTGTAATGAAGTCACTTATGCAATCATCCGGGCAGCAGTCTAACGTACTCAAAAATTCAAAGCACCAGTAACTACCCTAATGGCAACCAGTAACTTCTTCTACCTTTCACCTGCATGGTGTGGGCGGTAACTTTTATTAAAACGTCGCAACAGGGCTGCCGAATGCCGAGTGTTCGTCCTCTTGCACCCGCCCCGGCGCCAGAGAAAACGACCTTATGCTACGCGCGCCGCGGTGCGGCGGAAAACGGCGAAGCAGCCCTCCCTCGGAATTACGCTCTCTTCCGGGCGATTGGAACGGCCGAAGCAACGGCGCGCCGCCGGTAGCCGATCGCGGAGGCCACGATACAAATTGCTTGTATCCGGTTCAACGCAAGAGAGGGCGCCACCACCTCAGTAAGCGTGAGATTGCTCCTCCCACCGGCGCTTCTCCGGCGCCCAATCAGCGCGCGCCGTGTGACAAGAGAGAGAGAGACTTCCAATCTTTGAATACGCTTATTCACTGCATGCTTCGCCCCTCCCCAGGATTCACGTTAGTGGAGATGGCCCTCTTTAGGGGAGAGGCACCTTAGGGGCTCGGGCTGCCGGCGTCTCATGTAGTCGCGGTACTAAAACAGCGGGAAACTTGTTTTCCAACGCCTCGCGCTAGAACGTTTTATCTGCATGAGTAAAAACGCGTACTAAAAGAACAAACCGGGAGACTCGTTTTTCACCGCCTCGTGGTAGAATGCTTCGTGCTTCACAGACACGATACTTTTACAGCAGAGCTGCATACCTCTACCCCCCAACGGTTTCATCTGCGTGGGCAAAACCGCCAAGGCGCGAAGGCCTAAGACGCCGAGCGCTCAGCATCGAAACCGCATTATACACTTCATTACTTCGAAACCGCATCATCAAAACCACATCATATACTTATATACTGCATGCGTCACCCCTCCCCAGATTTCAGGTTAGTGGATGGGGCCCCGTTTTTGTTTTAAATATATAAAGGGACTCCGCTTATCTGTCCCCAGGTTTTACGATAACCCTGTTTTTACGACGGACAAAAGGGGCTCATGAGAAGTGCCCGTAGAAATAATGCATTAAAAACCTTGGTTATCCGGGGCGATTTTATGCCTGACCCGCGTTATACGACGACTAACACGATGCACGCTAACGATTGGCGGGCGAAATTAAAATTGCCGCGGTCCTGTTGCGTGGACCTTGAGCCTGCTCGATCGGTTCTCTCCAGCATTCCTTTCTTCTCCGTCCGATCTTTCCTTTCTTTCCCTTCAGCAGCTCCTCTGCACAATGGCTTCTTCCCTCTCCTCGCTGACGTCTCATCTTGTTGCGCAGCAGGTCACAGGGACAGTTTACAGGAATTCATTTCTCCCACTCAGCAGCGAATCGCCAACGAGGTTACGCTGACAGGGTTAGGCTCCCACATTGTGCTTGTCGTCATCGCGTGTGCTATGATTGCACTGGCTGGCTGGAATCGCGGCATTGGACTGCGGTACAGGGTTTGTTTTATACAGCGTTATAGACCCTTGCACTACATTAATATTTTTATTTTTTGTGGTTATTTGGGTTTCCGAGCCCTGCGTAGCATTAGTTTGCAGTCTTCATTTAAATTTCTTGCAAATCTGTCGCGCGAAACTGAATTTATAGCGTGATTGCTGTTGTTCGGATTTTACGACGCTGTCTCACAGTCCCGAGAAAGTTGTATAACCGGGGTTCTACTTTATTTAATAGGACCAATTGGCTCAATCTCGCTTACGGCTCGGTGTTGCGGGGCTGCTTCTGTGTAGTACCGCACGGGCTCGTACGAAGGGCTGGACGTTCACCGCAACCAAGCTGCTTCGGAGTGGAGTCCGCCGCGATGAGGCTGCTACTGTGCGGGCTCGAACGGGGGCTGGACGTCGGTTGGCTAAGTGTGGATGCGGGTGGTCAGACGTCACACCCGAGCGATGGCTAGACTACGGAACCCGAGGACTCCCTGTCTTCTGCCTAGCGCTTCTTGCGACTCTTCTCGTCCGCTCCCCGGATCGCTCTCCCCCTCTCTTCGGTTGGCCACCTCTTTTAATACTTTTTGTCGCTTTGTTCCACTCCCTACCCCCCCCCCCCCCCCCCTCGCAGTAGTTGACCGCTGTCTCTTCGTCTGTATCGTCATTGTATCGTCCCCGGGGACGTAATGACGGACACCTGCAGGCTGTAGCAAAAGGAGTCATTTTTATCGTATGGGTTTGAGCGGCGTCCTAAAACGGGACTAATATGCCCTCTCAAGATGAGCCATTGGCGCTTCCCAACGCTATATCCTCTCTTTGCGTTGGCTCCAAAAATTGTCATTGTCGGCCCGATGACGTGGTGCCAGTACGGCGCACTGCGCCGTTTTTCAGAAGAGTCCTTTACCTGAGTCTTTCCCCCGAACATTATGAGTTCATGTACGCCCGCGCACACAGATACACTGGACTAATAGGCCCTGTACAAGATTATACTGCGGCAATTTTCCAGCTCTAGCCTCTTTTCGCGCCGGTTCTCGACATTGGCGGCCTGATGAGGCGGTGCCAGTATGGCGCCATGAGCAGTTTTTTTTTTAAACGAGTCACCGACCGAGTCCCTTCGCCGAACATGAGCCGTCACAGTTGGCCAGCATGGAAAAAGTTAATTCAGGCTAAACCCTGAAACAGTGGAAGAGCCATTAAAAAGGGTTCAAGACACGTCATTTGTACTTAACATAAAAGGTTATTCTGTGTGTCTTCTTCATAGCCACTCCTAATAGCGAAACCTGCCAAACACCCCAAGATGAAAGGGTATCTACAGGACGACGCCTTGAGCCCAACGCTTTTCAGCATATGCATGTAGCCTCCCAGCAGTATTTCTTAACGGTGCCAATATTTCGTTGCAAGAAGACGAAAATGATACCCGGGCCTCAGACAGAAAACGCTGGAACATTCACGCCAAACTACAGATGATAAGGCGTGCGACACAAGGGCGAAGAGTGTGTCAGTCTTGCAGTGGGTGCGTTTGGCAACATTAAACATCTACGTTTGAGATTTCAGCGGAAACAGTTACAGCTTCCCCGACGTTTGTGTTTCAAACGCATAGATTCACTGGTATGCAGGTGAAAACACTGTAAGCTATACAAGGAGACAGCAGATGTTTTAAGATAACGTCTAACAGGACCGACGTCTCTACATTGGCTAAAAATGTTTCACACCACTTTCAAAGCTGATTAAGAAACCTGAATCCTGGCCAGGAAGCTTTAAAGTTTAAATAAAATTAATAAACAAACATAGCAAAGCTATCACATTCAAATTTTTTTTTATCGAGACGAGATTGTAGCGAAATGTCAGAAGGCTTTGAAATATCCTCTGTTCGCATCAGTCTATACTGCATCCTGTTTTCAGTTGAATGAACTTCACGATCCTCCACAACCAACTGTGCTGCACTATCGACGACGAAGAGAGCCGATAAAAAAACAACTTTATCGAGGGCAAAGGTAACCCATGCCAAAATTCTCTGTGTTGTTTTTCGCGTTGGCTTATTACAGTACAGCTGCCTTTATTTAAATACAGTCCCGGTCATGCACAACAGATAGGTTTTATGTCTGACTCGTATGAACACTGCATTTCACGCGTGGCGACAAAGTAATGGCCCGGTCGAATACAGTCCGTGAGTGTTTACAAAACTTTTGTTTGACTGCGATTTTCGATGCCCATTTTATTAACCCCGCATCATAGATGTGGCTTTTCGTAGAGTTTCTACTACAAACATATCGGCGCATCCCCTGGGCGGTGCTTCATCATTACTTTAGGTTGTACGAGTCATTCGCTTTGCTTCAGACAAACCTCTCAGAAACCTTTTATTGGTTTATCTTGCATTCTTGTTTTAATTAGTTTTTTTTTTGCTGGATCATTTCAGGGCTGTTTTGTCACAGATTGTCACAGATTCGGCTAAAAGTAGGGCGATGCGAGCGCAACCATTAACTCTCTACATTGTCAGCATCTGTTTATACAGCTATCGTTACAGACACACTGGACATCGACAGTGGACACCGATTTCTCTGTTAAGCCCTTCCAGCGCATTTTGATATGCTTGAGCAGTTCTATGTGAATTCAACGAAGAACCGTGCCTGTTGACCTTTAACTCTTGACATGCCAGTCGCCGCATCGGAAAAGGTTTTTTTTTTTATAAAAGTCGACGGGGCCCTCCCATTTTCACATAAGACCTCCTATACTGTTTCTGAAAACGTCTTCTTAACAATGCATTTGTGTGTAGTAGTGAAGCAAACTTTGAGCCGTTTCTAAAGAGGTGAATTTAGGTATCTAATTGAAGACGCTAGGGCTTCATATTTTGATATCAAAATGTCTATATTGCCTTTTAAAAGGTCTCCTCAGCACCGTATTTGTTTATAGCGGGGAAACTGACTTTAAGGGGCCTTGCAGGCAAAATACAAGTTTGTTTCATTCGAAAGATTGCCTCGTTAAAATAACACTGACACCACTTTTAACGCAAACTTCACTCAAATAAGCTAAATAATTAGTAAAAAAGAGAATGACCGTGTGACCTACTAGCTCATTTCCCGCACTGGCCCCTGCGATGTATCATGGACAGCTGTGCGATTGGCTGAGGCCGGCAAACGCAAACGCAAATTGAACAGTGATTGTAAGCTTGCAGAACAAAGCTATTCGCGCTTAAATTTAGGGCACATTCATTTTATAGCAGTAAGAACGGTGGGTTACACAATAAAAGTTACGAGCGAATACGTAAATATCGGGGCAGTTAGTGCGATACTTTGACGGCTGACACTGCCTAGCACAGCCGTCGGACGCGTTGGACTTGTCTGACACAGCACCTATATGAACATAAGCGCCCCGGCTACTTACATGACCTTGTTTGTCGAGCCATAGCTTATAAAGGTTTTAGGAAACGATTAGTATTAACCCTAATAAAAATACAGCGGATATAGAAGTCCAACCAGGAGCAAAGTGCGAACACTGGTATTTCAGCTAAGGTGTATTGCAGCGCCACTTGTGAAAGTGGGAGATAAACTAAATCAGCCCGGTAGCAGCCCTCGTCAGCAGACCATTTTTAGTTTTAAGAATCTGCTCTGGATACGTCATTGTAGACGTCAAGAAACACATGATTTAGCGCGAGAATAAAATTTTTGCTTTAAAGGTTTAATTTCTCAGTGAATAAAGCATCTTTTGCTGCTGGACAAGCGCTTAAGGCACTCTAAAACACCAAATCTTTCGAATAAAACAAACTTGTATTCTGTCTGCATGTCCTTTTAAGGAGGCAAGTTGTATAGCCTTTCAAATGTGCACATGCCGTCCTATGTCAGTATTTCATAAAAGTCACTAAAGGCCCTTGTACCTTGATTCCATATTTTCATATTGCCGAGAAAAAAAAATGTATTTCACTCAGGGACCTGGCATAGCAGTGAAACCGACTTCAAGGGCCTCGGTGTATAGCGCTACATGCGGGTACGTCGGGTCTTAGGGGTTATATACTAAATAAAAGGCCTTGGGGCCATACTATTACCATATAAAATTATTTTCATTGCCCTTGAAAAATTACTTCCCAGCAATAAATTAATGCGAATGGATAAAGTCTAATTTAAAGGAGTTCGGTGTTGAGTAGAGCAGCTTATGGATTGCCGGCGATTTTGACTTGAGGGACCCTTTTGAAGCAAAGCTTTCTTTGCCCCACTGGTGGCATCCGTACACGAAAAACGCATTGTGGGAAAGCCAACTTTCTCTGACGATGATGTCGACCATGGGTGAAGCAAAAGATGCCTAAAACGCGGAGGTTCCTCTGGTCAAAAGCCAATGGCTAAAGTCCAAAATCAAAGTCCAAAATCCAAATCCTTACGCCAAACACGCACTACAGAAAAGCCAACTTACAAAACGGGTTTAGACAAAGGCCCATCAAGCGCAGGTGCACAGAAAACTCTTTATCCCTGAACAATCCCCCCGAGTGGGTACGCGCCAAACACTTCAAGGGCATAATCATCATCAAAGTCCAAACTCAGACGACGAACTAATCCCTCTCGAGATTGGACTTTGATGCGACTCGGTTTGCGGCGGAAGAAAGCATCGCGTGTCAGTTATCCTTGTCGTCAGGCAAAGAAGCTTCCAACTTTTACAGCGAAGCTGTTAGCCTCTCATTGGTCAGAAAATTTCACGACGTAAACGAATAACCCAAGTAGGACCCAGCATTTCTCGCCCAAGACGCCGAGCACAAGAATAGCACGTTTGCAGATAAGAATGGGAGCCCGTCTCTATCTGTAAATGGGTTATTTTTATGCCAAGGGGCATTCTATCTAAAAAATGCGTCAAGCTAATCAGGCGTGCAGCATAGAGCTTTGTATTCGTGTAAAGAAAAAACCACAAAAGAAGCATCAAGACCGCATGATGGTCATAAGGCGCCGGTCAACAATTGGACACCCCCCCCCCCCCCTTCCCCCATGTGTTCTGGTAAAGATTAGGTTTGCGGCTGCTCTCGAAAGGGGAGGGGGCTCGGCGTCATTCGAGAGCTAGCGCATGCGTCAGGCTAGGCAGGATCAGCAGTTCTCGCCCAAGACGCCGAGCGCGCGCGTCAGGAGCCAGAATTTGCCGCCAGAGAAGCCGCCGAGTTCAAGCGACAAGCCCGCCGAGACAACGAGGAATATTTCATACTCTCCCCCATCAGCATGTGTGGAGGTTTACAACATCTGCGCTGGACATCCACTTTCGCAAGGCGGGATGGCGTCCATTTTTTTTCTTTGAGCCTTTCAAACGTTACAATAGAGGTAAATAATCATCCCGGGCTTCCAATGCTCCTCCTCACGACGCACTCGCCTTCTCCCTCTCTCCAGGAGGAACGCAGGCCTAAGCGAAGCCATTGTACACAACGCAGTCGAAAAACCTGTGCTGGGGATGGATGCGGCTCCCGCAAAGAAGGGGACCGCGCAGTCTCGGCTTCAGGACAGCCGGCAGAGCTGGTTCGCGCTAGTCCTGTGCGCGGTGATTCTGCACACGTCCACGCTGGGCAGCCGCTCGCACGGTGCAATGTACGTCGGCATGCGACAGCACTTCAATGTCAGCCACAGCGAGGCTTCATTCCCGCCTTCACTGCAAGCATCACTCTGCTTGGTCGGAGGTACGCACTGGTCTCAACGCACTGCCTGTAGTGGTGACGCGGAGTAAAAATAAATTACGTTGCATTCGATCAATCTGAAACACGGGGATACGAGGCGAATCGGCTCATTGCAGCAAGCGCGGGCGAGTGACCAGATAATGTCACAGCGAAAACCAACATGTACTACAAAGCTTCGTAGCTGCGACGGCGAAGGAGAGGGTAGCGGCACCTGAGGGCGAAATGATAGCGGCCGAAATTCATTCTAGGGCTACGCAGTGAAATGCCGATCCCGGCTGCCGCGTAGTTTCTTCTGCCGTGACAGATGCCGCTAGCTGAACCTAAACCGAGCGTTTGTGACGTTATCTGGACTCCTTAGGAAGCGTCGTTTTCCCTCCTGTTTTTTCTTGCTCCGTGGGCTGAAAGCTGCTTTAGAATGTTCCAAAGTAATAAAAATTTGAAGCTGCGTATGACTACACCTTCAGGCGCACACCCATATGCATGGAACGTCTCACATTAGAGCACAATAATAATTCAAACAGGCGCTGGCAGGTAAAAAGCTATTGTTTGTTTTGCTGAAAAAAAAAAACAAGAATCACCGTGACCACCCCAACCAGCTTATTTATTCCCACCGAAGAACAAAGGCGTATCTTACGACCATCTAATTGCTCCTGCTGCGTAATCCTAAGACATATTTTGCAACCGAATTTTCTCTCATCCCCCCTATACCCAGCTTGCGATATTCCTCTACTGCTCACTCCATCCCTGGGTAGCCATCTTGTTGTGCGCGTAATACACCCCTTCTTTACATTCTGAAAAGACCTCCAGACAGCAGAAGCAATTGTAGCGGCTCCAAGAATAATCGTGCCGTCTTCTTCGTGTCCTTCTCTTTGTAACTATTTTTTTTTCTTCAAAGTGTACCCGCTGGCCGCAGTTGCGATCCTTCCGTTTGCTGAAAGATCCATCCGTCGAAAGATGGGTTGCAAGGGTTACAGCCCGTGCTCATTGGCTTCGTGGTGCTCAACCACTTCAATATCGCACCCATGTCTCCACACATGAACAAAGAACGCAACCTCACCACTGCCGTAAGATGTAAGATTCCCCGCTAATTCCGGCAACGACATGTCTTCACGCCTTCATGCTTATTTGCCTATACGTACCACTCGCGCCGTGATCGCTAGCTAATCAGGCACAGCTTAGTCCAGTAAAAGCCGAATTACTTGCATAGCCTTAACACTGCCCATACCACCCCCCGCCCCAATATAACTAATCTGTACAGAGTCCCAATACGTCACCTATCTTCTGGCTCAGAGTCTAACGTACCCCACGGTGACACCAGCCCTAGCAAATGTCAACGGGCTTGGCAACGTGCACTGGATACCAGGACACACCGCAACGGCTGGGAACGAATGAGCTCATCCACTTGCCTGAAAGGCGCTGCCCGGGTTTCTGCCATCGGTCACCCGGGCAAGACTAGGCTAGACGTAGGAGATTATCCAGGAACCGGGAGGTTTGAAGGCCCAATACACCCTCTTTTCAAAATTCAAAAAACGATGAATTGGAAAGGTATAGAGAGAGTAGAAAAGACTTTATTTTGCCCAGGATGGAGTCAGGGGGGTGGGGGAGGGGGGAGAGAAGAGCGGGGAGATCCTCTTCTGTCTTCTTCCCTCTTCAGGCGGCGGCCAGGAGTCCGTCGACCGTAGCGGCGACTTTAGCCTTCCGATTGGAAACGTAAAAATTGTAGAATAGTGCGTGCCGCGTGATGCCTGAACGTGATAACGCGTAAGTAAAACAGGTGTACTCCAGCTAGAGAAGCTGTGGCGTGTGCCAGTCCGCCTGCTGACGTAATTCGGTCGTAAGACGAAGAAATGAAAGCGAGAAAGAGAGCAGTAACAAAATCGTTAATAAGCATCTCCAGGTTTTCGCCTCCAATACACGTACGCAGACTTAAGTGCCCCAAGGAGTTCATTAAGCCTATGTTTTCCGTACACGCGTCTTGCCGTCGCTGGTGCACTTCCGCGTGTGTAACAATATCAAAAAGACCAACGCCCGATGTCAGTTCCTGTCCCATGCAGCCTCGTCTCATTTTACAGGAATTTTATCCGGCTACCTGTGCGAAGTTGTTCCCCTGCGATGGGTGTCTTTGGGGTCCACGCTGATTGCATCTCTGGCCTTCACTGTGTGCTACTTTAGCCCTAACGTGACCGTCATTTCGCTTCTCTTCGGCTTTATCCACGGTAAGCACAAACTCCATGCTTGCAGCATGCACGCGCTCTACTATATATATGCTGAAGCTCACTTCAAGCCGACACTGTATCAAATATGCGGGCATGGTGTGTCGAAGACCCCTACCAATGTATATTGGATCCGTACGGCTGTCATCTCACCTGACACGTGTGCGAGGCGCTTTAAAAGACAAGCTAAAAGAGAAATACATTTGAAGCCAAGAGCTGGCCCTGAAGTTTGGCGAGCGCGATTAAGGTACTTTGACAATGTGGAATTTGGTGACTTAGCAACTAATCACAACCGAATTATAATCACAGAGCCTCAAAATCGTTTACACTTATTGCGCATCCAAAACTAGTCAAAAAGAAAGCCAAGAGCCCTCTCGTTTAACCTGGGTATCGCTCCCACCTGAACTGTTTGGGAAGCGATTTTTCTGAACCCATAACCATTTCATCTTTGCAATTTGAGTTGTAATTTATTCAGGGACCTTTCATTGCCCGTGCAGGAATGGCCATAAGTGTCACCTTCGTGTTGACGTCAGTGTTGCTGTGCGAGTACTTCGTACGCTGGCGCGCCACAGCATGCGCCTTCAGCAGTGCATCCAAGAGCTCGCACTTCCTTACGCCATTTATAGCCAACTATATCCTCGTCGAATACGGCTCGCCGGCTGTTTTCCTGTTGCTAGGAGCCCTGTCCTTCAACGGATTCGCGGCTGCACTTCTCATCGACATACCTCCATGGCTCGAGAAGAAGAAAGTTGTCGCGAGTGCCACCTCTGCGCCTAGAGCAACAGCATCACATCCCTTGCGATGTCTAAGCGCCGAGAATGCAGGGGCCGCACCAGCTGATTGCAACAATCTTCCCTCTCCAGAAGGCGCCCATGTCACGGATTCCTTGCTGTCAGCGCTCCCGGAAGGCAACAAAGCTAGCGGATGCAATAATTCCACTCGGGCCTTTGCACGCAATGACGAAAATGCTACTAACCTGGATGCCTGTGAAAAATTCTTGGACCGAGACCTCAAGGACATAGATCTCAGTACTCATGTGGATGCTAGTGGAAGATGCTTGGATGTCGATTTCAAGGACAAAGATCTCAGTGACTGTGTGACTGAAGCAGGTGTGCAATTGACAATTAAAAGCAAACGTTCGAACTCCTTAACCTGCTATTACAAGGTTTCGGCGTTCCTGAGAAAAGCCGCCAGGTCACTCCTTGCAGTGAATTGGAGAGTCTTCGCGACGCCCGCATTCGTCCTTGACTCACTGTCGTTTTCGCTGCAGAATTTCACGTTGTCAAACTTCGTCCTCTTCCACCTTGATGTGACGCTAAATGCCGGCTTAGACGCAGGCTACGCGTCGTACCTTTTCCTGACTTTCAACGCCAGCGTCGTGCTGGGGTGCTTGGTCATCGGCGTCGTCATAGACAGACACTGGCTTTCACTGGAAACAACGATTGTGCTCAGCTGCTTGGGCAACGCGACGGCGTGCCAAGGTCTTGTGTGGTCTTGGTCCGGTGGCCAGCTTCTAGCGTGTGCTGTGGTCCAGGGCCTGAGCTGCGGCGTCATGGCTCCTCTCTCGTGTCCCGTACTCATAAAAGACTTCAGCGGCGAAAGCCTTCCTCTCGTCATGGGCGGCTGCCACACCGTCATGGGAATCGGGCTGCTCACCAGACCACCTCTCATAGGTACTTAAATAATGCTTCTATTTTTTCATCACTTACGTTCACGTAACTGCTTGTTGTTTACGGACACGGTAGACGTATTTACGAAGAGTATGTAAACGGTTCACGTGTTGTTATGAACCGCATAAGATCAAGTAAATCGTTGTACGGTACCTCAGTGTTTGTTACGTAGTCTATGCAAAGATACTCGCATTTCTTGCAGCCTTTCTTCTCCGCGCCACTGTTCAAGTTTCAAAGCGACGCATTTTGTGTTGTCGAGTCTCCAATCTCGAATTGATCCTTTTTCATGACAAGTAATAGATAAACCCGTGGGAGCGAACCTCATTACTCAGTACAGACAATACAGGTTAGCACAAACACTTATGGTCATCTTTATGCCCCGGCCAATGCTCTTTGTTTATTAAACTGGAAAAGAAATGACAACGGAAAATCTGGAAATATCATTATCATCATCATAACGACAATGCTTAGCATCAAGAAGTATTCCAATAGTCTCTAGTTCATCCTCACCATACTAAACTGCGATCACTATACAAGAATAAGACAATAGAAGAGAACCGTACCTAACTTTCTTTTTCCTTTAGACTGATACCCAAGAGCGCAAAACGCTCAATCACGCTATGTATTATGTGGTGGCAGAACCGACGAGGTGAGGCATGGTTGAGAATGATGACCGATCTATTTGCATTATCTACAAGGCGGCCATGTCACAACTCGAGCAAAGCACGCGACAGCCACCTCTTCGTCGTCGTTGTCGTTCTTGGGTCAGAGCGCTGGGCGGCATTGCCAAACTGAGTCCCTGAGTCCCGAACATACACGGATGTGTAGATGCTGGCAAGCGCATCATCATAATTCTAAGGGGTAAAGCTCAACAGCGTAAGAGTTTGCGGATGCACGCATGCTATTAACACCATAGAGCTTAAAAACTCTATGATTAACACGTCCCTTCTTCTGAAACGAAACAGTTCGACATGTGAAAATGTATTTAACAAAATGCCTCGCGCACGTGCCAGCGATAAGAAGCATTCATTTGTTGCTTCGAGTGTAAATAATGCTCTCTGACGGTATTTTTTATGTCGTCGTTGTTGCAGATTGCTCTTTCCTAGTGTTAACACGTGTCCTCGGGTGGAAATTACGCAGGATATTTCAAGGATACCCTGGGATCCTACAGTGGAATACAACACATCTTCACTTCCCTCCATGCCCTCCTAGCGGCCATCTGGCTAGCCAGGGTTCTGCGATCACTACGAAGCAATAAATGACGTCTAAATGTTCATCACCAGAAAAAAATTTTGACAACGCAGGTTGAACAGTTGTTTTTTTCTTTTGCTCATCATCGCTGAACTTCGGCACAAACGGCCATGGACGGAAAATTTCGCCGTGCAAGTTCGAAACAAGAAATAGGTGGCATGAACATGGGAAAACTGTGAAAACAGTTGCGATTGATTGATTGTGGGGTTTAACGCGCCGACGCAACGCAGGCGATGAGGCGCGCCGTAGTGGAGGGCTCCGGATTAATTTTGACCACCTGGGGATCTTTATCGTGCGCCGAAATCTCGTATAGACGGGCGTTTTTGCTTTTCGCCTCCATCAGAAAAGCGGCCGCCGCGGCCGGGAATCGAACCCGCGACCTCGTGCTCAGCAGCGCAACGCCTTAGCCACTGAGCCACCGCGGCGGGTAGAAAACAGTTGCGATATAGCAATCAGGTATTTCAGTTTTATTGTTACATATTCCTAATATGTATACACCTATATTAGATGCAACGCATCTCTTTAACTCGTCTTGTCCCGCGTCGTTGTCGCGGCGTAGTCCGGATCCCTCCCCCATTCTCCTCGCCGCGGCAGCTGCGCGCTCCGCCGCTCTCACCGCAGCGCCATCTGTGCGTCAGCGCGGTCAGCGCGCAGCTTGCGCTCGGCTGCGCTCGCTCCCGTCGCCGTGCCAGCTGTGCGTTAGCGCGCAGCTTGCGCTCGGTTAAAAATTTACACCATCTTCCCGCGAAGGGAACCATGGGGTAGATGCGACGCATCGGCGGTGAACATGCTGCGTAAATAGGATACACAACAACAGCAATCCACACGCTGACATCGCTAACATAACGGAAACGCAACGGCAACCCCCGATGCGTCGCATCTACCCCATGGTTCCCCTCGCGGGAAGATGATGTAAATTTTTAAGTGCGAATGCACTTCTTAAGCGAGCCTGAATCGTCCACCGCCGTAGTCCGCATAGCAACAGCTGCGGGTGCGCGCGCTCCTCGTCTTCCTCCTCGTCTTCCCTAGCAACGGGGGGAGATGGGCGCGCGCTACTCTCCTCCTCCTCTCTCCGCTCAGTGACTGCGGGTGTTGGGCGCCTCCTCATGGCACATACCCACGTGAGGGATTGGCCAGGAATCGGGCGTGAGAAGGGCTAATGCACCCGCAACGACAACACAAATAGGTGTCTGCGAATGCAACCGTGCGAATGCAACCGTGCATTCGCACTTACACACTCTCCCCCTCGGGGAAGTGCGAGGGAATTTTTTTTTAAGGGCGTGCATATTTAAACACCGCCTTCACTGAAGCAATGTTTGTGTGCTTCCTCCTCTCCTCTCTCTCTCTCTCTCTCTCTCTCTCTCTCTCTCTCTCTCTATCTCTCTCTATCTCTCTCTCTCTCTTCCACTTAAATGAAACATGCTTTTAAACGGTGCAAACTTTGAAGCCGATTTACTGGTGGAGAGTAGGTTTTTTTGTGTGTTACCCTTCGTTTTACCCGCTGTAATTGCTTATGCAAGTATACTTTTTGTGCAGCCCCGCGGTATAACTGAGCAAAACATTTACAGACAACGTAACTGGGAGGGAATGAAGAACAACACTTCAATCATTGCAGAAAGCGGATGTCCGAAAATTTTTTTTTTTTTAGTTTCAGGCACAAATGTGTTTAACGTGCAGGGAAGAAGGAATTGTCTGTGGCGAAGCTTCTATTGATGGTAAATTCAATTCGTAGAGCATGTTTGCGCCTGATAGTCCCTGCACATGCAAGAGCAATCTTGAAAACTACCCTGGAGGCAGGAACAGACGGCGTGACGCGGATGGAGAAAAGATCCTTACACACAGATGAACCACGGTAATGCCTTTAGTGACTGCAAAACGAACATTTTGCCCGCCACTGTGAAGAGGCATTGAGTCAAAGCGGGGTACCCGATTGTCAAACGCATATGAAGGTCAGCAGCGTAAAACGGCGTGGAGCGGTACTGTATTTAAGGACACCTTTGAGGCGCACATCTGTAAGCAGTAGTTGATTGATTGAAGGGTTTAACGCGCCGACGCAACGCAGGCGATGAGGCGCGCCGTAGTGGAGGGCTCCAGATTAATTTTGACCGGATTAAATTTGATTAATTTTGATCTTTAACGTGCGCCGGAATCTCGTACACACGGGCGGTTTTGCTTTTCGCCTCCATCAGAAAAGCGGTCGCCGTGGCCGGGAATCGAACCCACGTCCTCGTGCTCTGTAAGCAATAGTGGCATCGTAGTTGTTTTCACCTGTTGGGCTAGCTGTAATACTTGCTCGCAATTCCACATTTTAAGCCTTCGCCTCAAAGCTACTAATTAAAAGCTAACAAAGTCAAATTAATTATGCTAATTAACATTCACGTGTAGCATTTTTGGCAAGTGAACTGGGGTTTTCAGGGTGTTCGGACCAAATTTTTCACGCGCAGTTTCTCTCGATGCAGGGGTTGTCCCTGGTGCGAAAAACCTCTAGCGCCGTCTATGTACAGCCGTGATCAAAAGTTTACGGACCAGGAAAATGGCAATTTTAGGTTATTTCTCTTCCGGTAAAAGTCCGACAAGCTGCCGCGTGCGTGTGAGATGTCGCATAGTTACTAAAGTAACGAAAAATACATCACGTAGTACCCCGGGCAGCTGCGCGGCAGAGAAGTAACCCAAAGTTGCTGCTTTCATGGTCCGTAATATTTTGTTCTTGGGTGTACATTACGTAGCAGCAACCCAGCGTGAGGACGGAATACGTACTGTCAAAAGAAGACGATGAAGAGGGCAACGCAATTAGCTCTCTAAATCTGTTTATGATGTTTGAGCCAGCAGCCAGGTACTCGGCGCCAAACCACAACCACAGAAGGCCGGACATCTTTTCTTGAAGCACATCGCCAGGAAACTTGGCCCGGAAGTCGCGGTCTGCCCGAGCATCCGGTATGGCTTCGTCCGTGATCTCATGGCAAATACACAAAATCCTGTCCTGACAGGAGCGAAGCTGGTTGATCAGTGCAGAGCAGCGATCCGGGTCCTTTCGGCCATCGAAGCTTTCTAGCTCAGTGGCCACATGCAAGGTTGACTTCCTGGTCAGCCCAGTAGAACTACGGAAGGGCTGAATCATCCTCCTTGAGCGTGGCGAGTGGTTTCTTAAACTTCAGTCTCTACAGCCACTTCCTCAGAGAATTCATGGTGCGACTTGTCGTTCTGTTGCTCATGCTCGTTGACTTGATCCAAAGGACTGACGGAAATCACAACAGCCATTACCACAGCCGACGATTCAGTCAGAACGTCCAGGCACGCCCGCACGCGGCCCGCCACATTGAAATATAGTCAACATTCAGCCGACTACGTGAAACAGCTCAGGCATGTCAGCACTGCTTAGAGCGCAGGTAGCTTTGGCACATATAGGGCAAAAGGCAAGTACTACAGTATCTTTAATAAAACTTTACATGCAAAAATAGAGAACAGAGATTAAAAATGGCGCTCAAAGGAGTCGAGACGAAAGCAGAACAAAACAGAAGGCAAAATAAAGAGTACCTCACACTGCGAATGGTTCCAAACACAATATAATGAAAAATAAGCCGGTGTGTGATTATGAAAAAATGTCGTGAAAGAGGGGAGATCAAAGTAGAACTACAGCAGACGACAAACGTCCTTCCTCGCCCTGTCGCGAGCGGCGCTAAACGAAACACGGGAAAAGTATTAAGTACGTTTTGCTGGTATGGATCCCACAGGTCTGGTCAGCCAAGGTGCCCGAAAAAAGCGCTACACGGAACAAAAACTTATCTCTGCCTGCCTGCCCTGCCTGGCCTGGCCTGGCCTGGCCTTGCCCTGCCCTGCCTGGCCTTGGCTTTGCTTGCTTCCCTGCCCTGCCTGGCCTTGGCCTTGCCCTGCCGCCCGCCTGCCCGCCCGCCCGCCCGCCCGCCCGTTCGCCCGCCGTGCCCACCTGCCTGCCTGCCTGCCTGCCTGCCTCCCTGTCTGTCTCTCGGTCGGTCGGTTGGTCTGTGTTTGGATTTTTTTGTTGGCGAAATGATTCACACTCACAGAAGTAATGGTTAATTGACGTTTCGACAGCGGGAGGAGCATTTTGAGATTCAGAAATGTGACGATAGTTGTACTGTTTGCTCCGGCCGCCTTAAAAAAGGCGGCGGTAGGAGAGCTAAATATGCCCTCATAAGAAAGCAGGCATACATTGATAATTTCTACAACAAAAAAAATGCGAACTTAGGAACCTCTTATCATAAAAGTGTCGTTTTATATCCCTGTGCTCACTGTCCTCCGGTAAATTTCCTCTTCCCAATGCCGCGAGCAGACGCCCATAATACAGTTAAAGCTCGTTAATTCGAACTCGGTTAATTCGAATTGATGTCGTGGTCCCGGCACAGCCCTGTATATTTCAATGGGGGGAAAACTCACGATAATTCGACTTCGGCGGTATCCAGAACGGTTAATCCTAACTGCGATCCCTTGGTTTCCATCGCTTCTCGCAAAAAACGTCGGCCCGGAGTGGTTACAATGCGTTGCAATCCAAAAACAAACGAAATTTACTGGAGATTGCAACACAATAAAACACAGAAACAACACAGTAGCGCGAGCTCGCTACGCTGCAGCCGATAGCTTATTTTTCTTGCAACGGCCCATGCCGTTGCAGGTTTTTCTTTGTGCCGCGGTCGCTGGTCTGGGCCTGCGATCACGTGGCGTGCGCAACAAACGTGTAGTAGCGCCGAATTGGCGACAACGAGTCCAGAGGTGGCTTTGTTGTGTTCTGCCCGCGCAGTGGGCGCGATGTCCATTCATTCTAGCACCAGCCTGAACTCCGCCTAATTCGAAAATGTTTATATTCCCCTTCCAGTTCGAATTAACGAGCTTTTACTGTACTATACTGCTTGTTTTTTTTTTACCGCAGTTGAAGTTGATAATGACGATTTATATTGCATTATTCTACAACATTATTAATATTGAAATCGACTAGATCAATAATTGTACGTGGATTTTTGCGCGAGACCGCAAGTAAATTTGGCCACTCCATGGGTGAAAGTTGAGCCAAAACGTAGATATGACCGTCACTTCGGAACTTCCCACCACACCGACCTGGGTGACGTTGGGACCGACAACGTATTGAGTCTGGATGTCCTGTAGGAAACAAAAAAAATGTATAGTATTGTTTAGCGTCACGTACACTACACATTCTCTCACAAGAACGTAGAACAATGGATAGCTTTTTGTAAGACTAACTGCTCTTTAAAGCAGTAGTTGATGGCCAGAAAGATGTAAACAATAGCCGCGTGGACGAGTTCATTACCTTAAATATTTTTTTCGGTCCCTCTCACTTATTCCCGCTAATAGAAATTCCTACGCACGAATAGAATGAAAAACATTCAAAAAATTCCCTTCACACTTATCTCAGCTGCAAGCTTCCGAGAATTCTAGCACTCTTCAGCCCGGCACTTACGACTCCACTGTGCGAAAGCAATAGCGAGAATTTATGTGCGGCTGTTTCTTAGCCCCTTCCTTTACTGTAAGGTGAAGAAAATCGCATTAGAATCCTTCGGAGGGCGTGGTTTCATCTAACCCCACCCAAAACACATCACTGTCTCTCTACACTACCAGTACACTTCCAGAGCAATGCTCAACATCTAAATACCATTTCTGGTTTGGTTACTTAAGGGGACCCTGCAACACTTTTTTCACCTTTTTTTGCAATCTCAAATGCTTGCAGAGCGTAGTCACCCAACACACCCAATACTTAGATTAGGGGGTCGCAAAGTACCCCAGCCAGAAATTCCTGCTCTATGCCCATCAGATAACTTGGAAACTCGCTGAAAAGGTTTTCCTCTCTTTCACGGTCTTGGCGTTCTTTGACGGCCCGAATTACGTCACTGAGGCCCATGTAGCGGCTGTTGGGCCGGTTTTCCTTCAGTTGCAGCAATGAACACATTCGATAGCAACTTTAAAAATAAAGCCACAGAAAACAAAGCAGAAACGGAATGCGTATCTGGTGCGATGAGCAAATCACGCAGTGCTTCTCCGTGCTATCGATAACTGTAGCTTTCGCAGTGCTTCCAGACGCGAAGGAAAGAATGAAGCGTTTATCGAAAGTGTTGCAGGGTCCCTTTAAAAAGAAGTGGTGTTATGATAGTAATCTTTGAAGAAAAGAGGAACTCGTATTATAAAATATTGGATGTTAACGTAATGTAAGTGTAGCGGCTGACGTTGGTGGGAAACAGGTAAAGTTCCTCCGGGCACCTACTATTGGTGTTATAGGGTAGCCGGAGTATGAGCGCGACTGAGTTCTTATCGTGTTTTTTTTTTCGTAGCCGATGTACACGTGCCGTCATAATATTGAACAAGGATTTGTGAATCACAAAAATATTTGTCTTGCGGGATTTATGAAAGCGATTATTGATTGACAGGAAGCTTTTTTCTATTATGGAGGGCTCCTTTAAACGCACACCAATGCTCCAGGCAGTTTCCGGTAAAAAAATATTTGTAAACGTACGAGACCGTGTTCCAAATACTTTTGAAGGCACCTGTACAACCGAAATCAGATTTTTGTCTGTAGCTATCCTTAAATTGCGTTCAGAGATAAGGCATCTTCGTCGTAGAGAGCCAGGCTTACCCTTCCGCTGTAGCGGTTGTAGATGATTTGGAAGACGATCGCCGTGCGACCGCGAACAGCGACACCAAAACGCACAATCGCCAGGATCAGCGTGTGGTCCTGGCGCCCTCCGACTGCGCAGCGTATAAAGGAAAGTCAGCAGTCAAAGTGTCTTCCAAGGAAACGTTTCCAACTGCGGACCGAGAGTTTTAACGTCATGCATGCAGAAGACCAGGACAGAGACTCAATTGCTTGGATATCTGGCTACTACTGTGCACCTGCAAAATCACTGCGAACGCTAATATTCTGCCAGATTAGACCATTGTGGACCCCTTTATCACAAAAGCTTCCTGTGGCAGGACTGAAAGCCAACATACTTTTCAATAATTCCGCTGGTTTATCTCCCCCGTCAAAACGTTTACGTGACGTCGCCCGCTCAGTACCGGATTTACATCCACCCTGATTTCAAAACTCCTCTTCGGAAACCTCTTATTAACGCCTTCGTCTTTAGCTCTGTTCGCAGCGATGGTAAACTGGCGCTTTTAAAATGTGCTTGACACTGCTGTTCCAGCTTACCGGCCGCGTCAAGCGAGCCTGTGACGTTATCTTATGACCGGCACATGTACCCTGTCTTTCCGCTTGTATCGGTGGCAATCCCCGGAAATTGATGCGGCGGTTCGGACCCGAACGGCGCTGAGTGTGAGCAGTGACTTGACTATCAGCTAACCACTGTGCTTTCTTGTGCAACGTCGAAGTGCATAAAAAGGAACGTTTAACGGCGACAGCTGCTCACACTTGTCCGACTGGCACCGTTATCTAAAAAAACTTTATACCGTTTTCGAGGTGACCTGTCCGGCTTTTAAGGCACCCCTCAATTACCCCTGCAGGAGCTATTTTTTATTTTTATTCTTAATACCCTCAAGGCAATATCTGTTTCCCTCGTCTTTGCTTTAGAGTTCCTTTGCACGATGGGATTTAAATTTTCACGACGACTAAAGGACGGCCGTTAGAATGCCGTTAGATTCCATCCGTTGACACTTGGTAAATCGAGCTTTCAAAAAGTGAATTTTTGATCCGCGAAAATGCATGCGCTACAGAAGGATTGCATCTTTGAGTCAAGAAAATACCGAAATGGTCGAAAATTCTCACGGCCACCAATCATACGAAATAAAAAACGGCGAAACGCTAAGGACGCAGTATTCAAACAAGTGAGTGAACAAGCAAGGTGCAGGCACCTTACTGCAAAGCCGCTCGTCCGCTCCCGTCGCCGCAGTTGTTGACGCCGTCGCACACGAAACCCCGACCAAATGCAGTGTCGGTTGCTGCAGGCGTACATGCCGGACTCGCAGTTACCGGCGAGGGTCTGCGAGCACGCAGGAAAGGTTAACGACAGAATGATGCGTTCTCGTCAACGTACAGAACATGTCGATCCATATGACTGCAAATCACGGTAAGCGCACATAATCATTACGCTAACAAGCCATTCAAGGGCGCTAGAAGAGCCTAACGGTAAGTTCGTATATGGCCAGCTTCGACCTTCAGAAATTCTGATACTTTGGTGACTCGTTTCTGGTGCGTTATGATACCACGAGTGGCGTCCAACGTAATGGCACTTAGCCCTGCAGTAAATGCGCAGCCGTGACTCGTAGGGTGTGATTTCGGAAGCAGTGTTTATCAAAGGCAGGATTATTGGGAGTGCTTAGATGAATATATTGGGCTGGTGAAACTGTCGTTCAGAATTACCACCGCTTAAAAAATCCTCTATCAGGGATCGAACAGGTATAAGTCAGTTCATTATGCTTGTTAGAGGAACTGCAAAAACGGCAAGTGAGTATCCCTGCTGGAGCGCAAATTGACTGTAATGTTTTTTTCAGGCCCTAATTGGCCCCCGTCCCTGAAAATATGTCCAATGCAAGAAACGACTGATTATGAAGTTTCAGCTATCTGTCCTTCCCGCGTCCTCTAAGCGTTAGAGAGCAGCGTACCGCTGTCCTTGTAGCTGGTGACCACCATGTGGATGCGACCGGGCTTCTGCCGCCGTTGTTGATGACCCACTCCAGTGACATCGACGACGAGGTCGAGCTGATCTCTTGCCCGACGCCTTCTTACCGCACACCAGGTCCGGCTTGTCCTCATGAACAGCTGGCAGGCGATGTCGCAAGAGCGTAACGCACTCATTAAACTCGAAAAAGCCATTAAGACAAATTACAACTTTGCTTACTTTGAAAAACTTGCCTTTGGTAAATCATTAGACTCCATTCTAGCCCTGAAGACCCGTTTTAACCGTAAAAACGCAGGAAATGTTGACAAACTTTTGAATTTCGCGCTACACTAACGTAACATGGGCAGAGGTGGCGTAATATAGGCCATCACCGGGTATCTTCGATTATCAATCCCGGACCGGGGACGCGATAGGGCGCTCTATTTTCTCGTGCATTTCTCGGGGATCCCAGTCGAAGTGCAGCCCTTGGTTTTGACCGCGGACTACCAGGGCTGGTAATCGATGATGCCCACTAAACACACAGTTATCATTGCGTTAGCTGCACTTTAGTATTCAATTGATACGATCAAACGGAACTGGAGGTCTGTCTACAATCGCTCAGTCAGGCTTATTGGCGGTGGCTAGGTCGTCGTCTGCTAAGTGGCGCAAACAAGATTCCTTACGTCATAGAAGAATCACCGGAAATTTAAGCGACTGGGGAGTCGGCAGTGCTTAGGCTATTGTCCTGACATCTCCGTCTATTCGTTTGAAGTTTACGATAAAGTTGGTACAGTCGAGCTTCGTTATAACGAGTAGTATCGGGACAGTTTCTTTAGTTCGTTATATCCGATATTCGTTTTGTAACGGTAGAGCTAAAATCGGTTAAAACCAATGGATAATTTGGCTCCCTCAAAAATCCTTGATACCAAAAATGCACTATTTTTCATCTTAGGAACCTAGTATAACAAGGTAACCCTTTTCTTTGTCGTTGCGGCATTCAAGCTCAATGAACCAGAACATGAAACGGGAAATTACAACCGAACAAAGTTCATTTGACAAAACAGGCCTGTGTTCCTATTTTTTCGGGGAAGGGTGTGATTTTTGTCTGGTGGCTATTCACAGGACTAAGCAGGATGAAGTTTTCGCCATTTTATGTCAGAGAACAAAGGGGCCTTTTCTACTGCGGCAGTTTTGGACGCCTGAAGTTTTTCCAAGTAGCTTCTCAGCCTGCTGTTCAAATATTTCTTCGTTATATCCGATATTGCGCGCGGCTCGCACAGTTTCACTTTCGTTATAAAAGACTGTGTCATTTAAATGAAGCGTGACCAACCAAAGTTCGTATTTAGTTCGCTGTAGCCGATATTTCACTATAACAATGTTCGTTAGAACGAGGTTCAACTGTATCATGTTATCGGGGCGGGGTGATCGTTTTACAAACAAAATTTGTATTTTGTCTTTAAGGCCCATTTAATTTAGGCTCTACTGTGAAATTCCACAGCTATATAGCTCCTCTTTCTCTCAGTATACAACCTTGAGGTACATGTAGCACACGAAGGGCGACTCCACAGTGTCCAGCGTGACGAAGGCGACGGTGAGGCGCGCGTGTGACTCGGTCTGTATCAGGATGCTGCACTTGCTGACGGAGCGCGGGAGCACGTCCTCCCTGTGCGACAGGATCGCCATGCTGGCCTTCTGGTCGCGCAGGCTCAGGTAGTGCGACCGCTGCACCCGGCTCGCCACTCCGCCGCACGCCTCGGACAGGTACACTGGCCGGTTAAACGACGACGACGTTCATTCCCCGTTTCGCAGAAGCAGTTTGAAACAGAGCATGACGATGGCGCATAAGTGTTCCTCATTAATGAAGACATCATGACCCCGTTCCTCAAGGGGGACAGCGAGATACACAGGTTTAAGAGGAAACCTCATGATGTTGGCCCCGACTGCCCGTTGTGAAGCACGCACAGTACTTGTCAAATTTTTCTAAGCCACGCCAAGGGTTTCTGGGCCCCAGAGAATTGAAAGCAAAAGCTTAACGCTTAACTGTGACAGGAAGGTTTTTTTTCTCCGGCTTTCTGGCATAAACGTCTCAATGTCGCTCGAGAGGGAAGCTTGTATTATGAAATTTTGTGTGGCATATGCACTTTTGGCAAGGCCAAGAAAATTTTGACAAAGACTGTACATATACTATACGTGAGAACGAATTTTCGCTTTGAAGCCCGGAGTGCGGCGTGGTGTTCGCCGTAAATACAGCACCCACTTCGAGGCTTCTAAGGTGCTCTACGCTACAAGTATGCCCGCTCTCGAAAAGTTTGAGGTGTACGCTATTTACAGATAAGGTGATGCGCGTTTTCCAGTTCAGTAATCTGCTGTAGGGAACGAGAGGCAGATGTCGACAAGAGGTTCCGTTCTGTCTGGAGCAAAAAAAAAATTAGCAGTGGCTTAGCTCAGCTGTGCCAGGATATACGTAGCGTGAGTTAAGGTTCAGCTGGTTATTCTTAGCTTTCATGGTTGTCTAGGATTAGCTTGCTTACCATGCTCACTGCTACTTCAATGACACACACACGGCATACGCAGTATGTGACACGTGTATATTTATCAAGCGGCTCCGGCGCAGCGTCACCAATCGCCGTAGAGCTAAGCTGGTTCCACAGGCGCACGCCAGTGTTGCTGCGCTGCACGAGCCATCGGTTGCACATCCGGCCACCCCTCGCATGATCATCAAGTGGACCAGGTAGCCACGTGCGGAACGGATGGCGGTGAAGACGCTGGGCGTGTGGGGTGTGTGAGAGACGCCGGGCAACGTGCAACGTTCTGTGCGCCGTGTGACGTCACTGCTCCTCGCGCATGCGCAGCACGGCTCTCCAGGAGCCACGCGAAACTGTTCAACCTCGGCCAGTGTAGCTCACGCTACAAAATGTTTCTCGATAGGGGTTAACTTCGTGTTTTCTTTGTCCTGCGACATTCGATCGTGTGCCTCTGAGCCCACAATCATCGTGCCTTATAAGCTGCGGGATGGTAGTCTCTCATATTCTTGGAGATAGATAGTGGTGGGTTTGATCTAGATCTCACTCAACAAAAAAAAAAACACCGTGTCACCCGCTTCCCACTCACGTAAAGCTCGCACTGCGGAAAAAGAATTATGGGCGGAAGAATTATGGGCTCACACCGGCGTTCCAACCGGGCAAGCACAGCATGTACTCGGCGAGGTGAAACTTGAGACGGCAACGGCGGCGGCTTTCGGTCGTTTTTAGGTCCATTAGCACTTCTGTTGATTATCCGCATTCATGTTATAACGCCGCTACCGGCGTTGTCAGCCGATTGTGCATCTTGCAAAAAGAGGGGTAGGAGGTGTAGAGGAGGAGCCCCGAAGCAGCGCCGAGTAAAGCGGCTTCACCGGAATGAAAACTGGGATGGGGTTTGACATATACGGCTTCGCAGGAAAAAGTAGCCCTGAATGTCTTTCGTAAAGGCATGCGCCACGACATCATTTTCTTCAACCGACAGGTGTTTGTAGCACGCGGCAAAACGC
>CM023453.1:41539906-41632552 GCA_013339765.2 Haemaphysalis longicornis
GCCCCCTTTTGGTTGCATCCCGTTAAAGCTCTATCTTGCGATATACATGGTATTTGAGAAAAATAATCACTGGACAGAATATCAGGGCACAACCAAGTTTCAGATATAGCTATTAACGGAAAGCAAGATGCCAGAACATTACCAAAAAATTCAGTCGCCTTAGTTCGAAGACCTCGCACATTCTTAAAAAAAAACATCTAAATAGTCATGATGGTTTTTTTCTTGTGTGATGCGCTCAGAGCTGTCAAGCATGCCTTCGCGAAACATGCCTCGAAACTCCTGAAAGAGGCAGTCTTTCGGCCAAACAGCGGGGTCATTTAAGCGCTCGAAACACTCTTCATTCAAGGCAATATAAAAGGATGCATACGTGTCGAATTTAGTCTTCAGTCGTCGGCAGCTCAAGGGCGAGACACCTAAAGTTGACAGATGGGCATTGAGACTACAGTGGTGGTGGTCGGAGAAAGAAGCTTTGAAACGAACATATCTTTGGGGCACTGCGGCTGCGAAACGACGACAAGTCCAGATGTGTTCGATGCACCCACACATGCCCGGCTTCGGCGCTTCTTCTCAATAATGGTAGGGTGACAGTCAGGAACAGACACAGAAAGCACAGGGGAAGGGGTGGACGGAGTTGGAGGCAGTGTCGGAGACGCCGGAGGCCATCAATTGCAGCGAAGCCGACGTAGCCGAAAAAGATGGCACTTCCTTGTTGGCAACTTGGGCGAAAAGAAGGCTTCCCCAAGCTGACGCAGTCATCCTGCAAGGCAGCGGGGGGGGCGGCGAAGCAATTTGGCTCACAAGGAGGAAACCTCTGCACGCAGGGAAGCAACCACCTTCACATAATGGCCGCGGTCTCCCCTCTCCTGACGGAGGCAGTCAAAAAGCCTGCGCGTTTTCCCGGCGCAGAAGGTCGTTGTCCTCGCGTAGCCCGGCCACTTGGTCGCTGAGAAAGAAAGGAATCCTCTCCAGCGCGTCAATGAGGAGCGCGCGAAGACCGGCAGCTTCTACGCCAAAAGTCAATCGGTTGGGGGGAAGGGGGGGGGTGCTCCGGGGCCTTCATGACAACTGTCACCGAGTCTCGACGAAGGGAGCAGGAGGAAGAAGGCCTGCTTGCGGGGGCACCGGAATCGTCGCTGGCTCCACTGGGGCGTAGCCGCCACCTCAACCGTTTCGCAGATATTGCACTTGAAGGGCCGTGCACCAGATCTCAGCAGCTGAAGCTCAGCGTCCGGCATACAACACACTTCCTGTGCACGCGTTCTTGCAGGCAATGCAGCGGAAAAAAACTTTGTTTACCTTGAAAAACGCAAGAGCACAGTTACAAGCTAATCCTTGCTAACGCCAACATGCGGCGCAATAATAATAATAAATATAATAATAAAAATATAATAACAATATTAATAATATAATAATAATCATTCAATCAACCTTTATTTTCGGTGCCAAGGAACAACCATAGGGTCTTGGTACTGGTACACCATATACAAAACATACATAAAAAAACTCAAATCAAGACAACACAACACACAAAACCGTATGCATGAAAGAAACAATACAGTAAAGATAGTTACAGTAATCTCAGAAAGCAAAACAGCAAAAAAACAATAAGAAAAGAAAAGAAACAGGAGACCTAGCGTTGCAAGCCATGATCACTCGGACAGCCAAATGTTCAAGGCACGTGAAAAACAGGAAATACTCACTGAACATGACAGAGATAAATATACGCATAAAACGAAGGTTTGATAACAAAACGTTCGGAAGTTTCAACTTGAAAGAAGCTCAGCATTACAAGCACTGGCACTCAAACCTACAGAAATTCAAGCAACAAAAAACCAGGAAATGTGAAAAAAAAACAAACAAGAACAAGATTTGCTAAAATAAATATGGCACATAAATTTGCAATGTCATAAAGGCACTTAAGCTACAACAGTTTTCAAGTCGTTTGAGAACAAAGAAAAAGAGCTCTGGAATATATCAAGACGATCAGAATATTCATTATATGCACATTGTATTCTGCAGATGGACGAGCGTCTTCTACTTAAAGCATCTGTTCTAAAAGTTCAAATTCGGAAAAGTTTGTTCGGCAAGTTGACATTGATAAGTGTAACCAAGTCGTCACACAAAATATCCCATGAAGAAGTTTATAAAGAAAGATAATATCAGCTCGCATTCGTCGACACCGAAGGGAAGGAAGACTTTTCAGAAAAGGCACACTGCCGTTAGCGTGTTCTTGCACATGACGGAAGCGCGTGCTTAAAGATAAAGAGGAACTTATTTTGAACTCTTTCGATACGGTCACTATTGGACTTGCAAGTTCCATTCCAAACAACAGAGCCGTATTCGAGAAGAGGTAAGCAGAGAGCCGAATACAACTTTAAGAAAGGAAGAGGACTTTAAACTCTCTAGAATATCTGCAAACAGCACCCAGACATCGCAGAGAGCGACGGGTAGTTGTGTAACGTGGGAAGAGAAAGTCAGAGAGGAATCAAATAGTACTCCAAGTCTCGAATTTAAGTCACCCTCGGCAATGCATTGCTTGCAATTTTATAAGAGTCTTGCAGCTGTTGAGTTTTCCTACTATAGGAAACAACTTTCGTTTTTGAGGGGTTCAAAATTAGGTCGTTTTTGGTGCACAAACGATGGAATGACGCGATATCAGCCTGAAGATAATTACAGTCATGAATATTGCGCACTTCTCTAAAGATTTTCATATCATCAGCATACAACAAAAAAGAAGAATTTTGAATAGAGCAGAACATCGTTAATGAAAATGGAGAAAAGAAGGGGAACCAGAACAGATCCCTGGGGTACACCATTTGTTGCTTCGTACCTAAATGAAGTTTGACCGTTAACACTTACATAGCAATATCGCTGCTTGAGATAGCAACGTATAAGACCCACCAAATAAGCATGGACATCTAACAGAATGAGCTTGGCAAGCAATAACGAGTGGTTGACAACATCAAAGGCTTTGCTATGTCACAGTAGACCACATCAAGCTGGCTTCTACCAACGATTGCTGGGATGAGGTTTGTTGAAGTTTAACGACCACGCATGAAGCCATGTTGATTAGGAATGAGGACCTGTTTAAGTGAGAAAGACATGACCATATGAAGAGATAACTCGAATATTTTAGAGGCAGAACAAAGGAGCGAGACTGGCCTATAGTTTATGGCGTCAGTTTTTGGGCCTGACTTGAATACAGGGAATACACGAGAGATTTTCCATGAGCGAGGGAACGTGCCAGACCGGAGACAGTTATTAAATATTGAAGTGAACACAGGAACGAATATGTTTGCATACGTTTTTAGAATGGCGGCAGGAATACCATCTGGTCCACAAGAAAGCGAGGGCTTTAGCCGCTTGATACTGGTCCGCACGATGTTCTCAACCAGTTGGAAACAACCGGAGTTACCGCCCTGGTGACAAGGGGCGCTACTGTTATCACTGCCACCGTGTGATTCTAAAAAAAGAAGAAACTTACGAGCAAAGCAGCGGCCACCTCCGCAACCTCATTGCCGTTGGAGTCTAGTAAACGAATAGATTCTTTAGTTTTACTAGATCTTGAATGAATGTACTTCCAGAAGGCTCCCGGTGATGGGTTGCTTAGCTTCTACTGACGCCAGGTACGCAGCATGATGACGCTTGTGCAATATTTTGCATAAGGTACGTAGGCGCCGAAACTCCTGAGCGAACGGGTTCGCACCAGAGCGCTTCATCTTTCTGTGCGCACGTTCTTTGAGTTTAAGGGCATCCCGCAATTCACAATAAACCAGTGTGGGAATTTGAACTTCTTTGGTAAATATTGCGGGATGTGTGTCTTCATACCCAAAAAAAAAGTACAATCTTAGTAAAACGGTCAACTTTTTTATTGATATCAGTTTCGTCAATGACTGCCTCCAAGCGGCAGCAGAAAAGTAATCATACAGCCCAACGTAATCTCCCCGGGCGAAAGCGTAGCGAGGTTGCGTGTTGCAGGAACTTACGGAATGGTGGAGCATTGGGGGAAGGAACAGGAAATAGAAAGAGGAGGATAAAATCTGTCAGGTCTAACTAAAGGACAATCAGAGTGTGACACACTAACATCATCAAAATTCGAAAAACACAGGTCCAAAATGTTTCCACTGCAGTTTTCTATGTGATTATGCTGTGTGTCATGAAAGTGAAAGACGAAAAAATCTAGTAATCTATTACCCTTCTGGTAAATGTGGTGGTTATGGTGGGAACAGGATAGATGGCTCCACTGAACGTCAGGAAGCGTTAAAGTCTCCAAGAAGGAGGACCTTGCGGTTGCAATGAGTAATACGCTCCTGTTCAATGGAGGAGACTAACGGATTGAATGCGTCAGGGAACATCAGGGGGAATGTAAAAAATACCAACCAGAAGTTTTTCAGTTTTAGAGATTAGAATTTCAACCCATACAGACTCATCTGCATTCTGAATATCACTACAAAGCACACTCGGGAGATATTTGTCGACGGCAAGAAGGACCCCACCCCCTTTTTGTTTGCTTCCCGTCAAGGCACGATCACTACGATATACATGGTAATTTTGAGGGAAATAATCACTGGACAGGATATCAGGGCACAACCAAGTTTCAGAGATAGCTATTAACGGAAAACAGAAGCAAGAACATTACCAAAGAAGTGAGTTGCCTTGGTACGAAGACGTCGCATATTCTGATAAAACACATCCAAAGTACTAGTCATCATTGCTTTTTTTGATGTGATGCGCTCAGAGCTGTGAAGCATGCCTTCGCGAAACATGCCTAGAAAATCCTTAAAGAGGCAGTCTTTCGGCCAAACAAGCGGGTCATTCAAGCGCTCGAAAACCTCTTCACTGACGGATATATAAAAGGATGCGTACGTGTCAAATTTAGTCTTCAGTCGTCGGCAGCTCAAGGACGAGACACCTAAGGTTGACAGATGGGCATTAAGGCTAGCAGAGGTGGTGGATGGGGAAAGCTTTGAGACGAACATAGCTTTGGGGCGCTTCGTCTGCGGAACGACGACGAGTCAACATGTGTCTGATGCACCTACACATGCCCGGCTTCGGCGCTTCTTCTCAATAGTAGGAGGGTTATGGTCAAGCACAGACACAGATGCACCGGGGAAAGTGGGGACGGAGTGGGAGGCAGTGTCGGAAAAGCCGAAGACACCGACTGCAGCGAAGCCGACGTAGCCGACGGCGAACACTTCTTTGTAGATAACTTGCGTGAATGAATGAAGCAGGTTTTGCATGTAACTACCGTGCGACAGCACTCAGGCCTCGGCTGTTCTGGGGCACGTAAATAAACATGATTGATGGATTGATTGATTGATAATTATCGGCCGCACTAGGCGCCATCTTACGGCGCAAGATGGCGCCTAGTGCGGATTTTTGTATTTTTTGCACCCAGGTAAGCAGAAGTTTTTCCTCTGTGCCGCCTGTAAAAAACGTGTGCACGCGAAGTGCGTTGTGTGGCGGACGCGGAGCTGCAATGTCTTAGGTCCGGTTCCCGGCCGTTCAACTGCAATCTCTGTGAGGACGGCCGAGAGGGCGACTAGGAAGAGCAGAGAGACTGAGGACAAAACGACACCGGCCCGTCCGCCAACAGGCGATTTTCCCCTCTTTCCTCCGACGGAGGTCGCCAGCCGAAGTGGCCCCTGTTTCGCCGTCCCAACCGTTGGCGTTGGGGCTGATGCTGCTGTCCTCCGTGCGCTCATCATCGACATGTTGGAGGGCATTTCTTTTCTCAGTGAACAAGTGGCCCGACTGCATGACGACAATGATCAGCTGCGCCGGGAGAATATGCAGGGTTTTGACAGCCTTCGTCGGAAGATTGAGCGGGAGTGGGCCCACCACACTGCCATCGTCGTTTCCCTTCGGCAAGAAGTACGCACTCTCCGAGAAGAGCTCGCCGCGTGGCAACTGGTTTCCCTGCCGGCCTCCCCCAAGGCCCCCTCTTCTCATGGCGTGATGCTTTCAACCGCGGCGTCGGGTCTGGCTGGGTCTGGGTCACCTGTAGTCCCCGTGACATCGTCGTTCGCCGCTGCCGTCACAGCCGCTCCTTCTGTTACTGTTGGTGGTGCGCCTAAAAACGTTGTCCACCGTCCCCAGCCGGTGGCTGAACACGGACAGCAGCGTCTGCAATGGCAGCTTGCGTCGCCCGGCTCCAGCCGAATGCTTTCGTCACTGGTGCCGATGCGTTTTTCGCATCGCAACCGTCAGTTGGAGGAGCAGGATCCACCCTGGGCCACACCAGCATTGGTAATGTCAACGGCAAGGCTCGTCAACCCGCCTCTTTTGAACCTCGGACTCGCCTGAGCACAGGGTGGTGAAGCGGCGGCGGCTGCTCAAGGCTCTGTTCGTCACGAAACTTTCACCCGAAACCACGGAAGCTCTGCTGTGCTCGTACCTGACTGGCAGAGATGCTGCTCCTCTTGCTTGCAAGTGGATAAAAACTAGGTAGAACACCCCTGCCTCCTTCTATGTTGCCGTAAGAAACGTGTGCTATGAATTACTGCAGGATCCAGCTCTGTGGCCAAATGAGTGTCTTTTTAAGCCCACCGGGGGCGTACTGCGTGAGTCTATGCTGCATCTGTCTGAACTTTCCTAGCCCGCATGATGAGTGTTTGTTACCTAAATGTCTGTGGTTTGAGGGCCAAATCTGCTGAGTTTTTTCTCTATAGCTTCGTCCCCATATAATATAATCGTCCTCACCAAAACCTGGCTATCCAAAGAAATTCCGTCTAGCGATTTTTGTACGATAAATATGCTGTTTTCCGAAGTGACTATACTGGCCCCACTTCTAAAAATTGCGGTGGTGGAGTGCTAATCGTGGTGCACAAGTCGTTGAACTGCCATCGTCGCTCAGACCTCGAAACTGCTGCAGAATCAGAGTGGGTGGAGGTTCTGAGCGGTAGCAAAAAGAGTATCCTAATTTCCACCTTGTATATACCTCCATCCATAAACTACGCCGAATTTCAGCGCTGTGTCACATCAATAGAGGATGTTGTTATGCCTACCCAGACACTAAATTTCTTATATGTGGGGACTTCAACGTTCCCGGCGTAGACTGGGATGATCGCACTGTCAGACACGATCATATGACATTTCCCAGAAGGGCTACTGTATGTTAGACTTTATTTTTCAGTGGTCTGGAACAAAGTATTAGGTGTAAAAACATTTGTCGTAATGTTTGAGACCTTTGCTTTTAAAACCAGGCGGGCCTTACCATTTCTCTATCGGATACCTTGCTGGTCCGCCCCGACAAATTTCATCCTGTCCTTCATATCTCACTGCCGTATGTGTCGGGGCAATCGAGATGCTCCGGCTATTGTGCACATCCGACGTACAATTAGGCTGCTGGAGGTTACGTTGCTTTTTACAACTGCTTATGTAACACTGACTGGTCTCTCCTCGTCAAACTTCCAACTGTTGATGACCAAGTCGTGGAAAACTTTCTACAATTATTCAGCAAGGAATGCAAGTGTTTATACCAAGAACGTCCGGAAAGAAATCAAATTTCCGAATGGTTTTCAGCGCGGAACTGCGAAAAGCTTTAAAAGGTAAGCCCGTGCTCACAAGAAAATTCGCGCAGGGCAACGAAGCTAGCTTGGAAAAAAGTTAAGCCGTTCCACTTACGTGAAAACTGTTGGAAATGCAGAACTGATTCGCAATAATGGGCTGTACCGTTAGCTCACTGTACCAGACGAAAGCAGTGTCGCGCGCCTTCTGAAACTAAGCAGGAGTTCTGTAATTTTGTGCTTGTTTTCCCTCCAGCATCGCCGCCCGACGTTCATGAATGGCTTCGGCTTCTCGTGGCGAAGTACGGCGTATGCTTGCTCACATCCCAACACGCCCGAACACAGACCGCATAATGAGAAGTCGATCTGGTGAAAAAGGCCGTGAACCCCTGCCGCGGTATGACGAATCTTGAGGCGTGGCGCGGCGCGCACAACATATAATTTTCCTCAATCCAATCAAAACAAAATCCAATCCAAGCCAACCATCGTCCAATTCATGCACCGACGGGGAAGCGATGCGTACGGACGACAACGCAATCTAGTTACGAATGCTCTGCATTTTAAAAGGAGCCTAAGTATTTCAGAGCCCTGTGTAAAGATCTGTATGATCGCGATCGGTCAGACTACATAGCCAAGGTAGAAATCAGCGCTACGCGCGACCAGAAAAGTTTCTGGCAGCATGTTCGCTCTCGATCTGCTGGGAAGGTTGTCAAAATCGTTAACATTCTAGACAATAGAAACCTGATTGAAGATGTTGCTAATGCCTTTGAGATCATTTCAGCTCGGTATTTCGAAAGGGTGAAGTTGACATTGTGTCCACCTCTTCGTCTGCATTGTCTAAATTCTGCGTTCCCAGAATCAGTGAGGACGGCGTTCGGAAAGCCCTTGAAGCGCCACAAACCGTCATTTTCCTGTGGCCCTCACGGCATTGCTCCAGAAATATTAAAAATTTATGGACAGCTTCTGATTCCTATACTACCGCAATATTTTAAGTAAATTCAATCCGCTACTTTTCCAGCAGCCTGGAAGTTAGCACGATTGGTCCATGTTTTCAAAACTGGTGCCAAGATAGTGCTAGAAACTATCGGCCTATTTCGCTTCTGTGTGTGGCGTCTAAGCTTTTGGATACTGTGTTGCACGATGTTTTAACTTCCAGTGTTAAGGGCATACTAATTTCCGAACAGCACGGGTTTATGTCCGGACGTTCCACAACCACTAACCTCGTTTCTTCACGCAGCCAGCGTCCGCAGTGGTTCATCATAGGAGGCAGCTCGATACTGTGTACTTTGACCTGAGCAAGGCTTTTGATGTGGTCAGTCACCTAGTGTTAATTTCTAAACTGTCACTCCTGAACATATATAATTCAATTCTTGAGCTCCTGATTAGTTACTTGCGTGGGCGGACCTGCTACGTAAATGTTAACGGCCAGCAATCCTATGGTTACTGCGTTTCAAGTGGTGTGCCACATGGGTTTGTTCTAGGCCCTCTTTTATTTTCTTTTGTGGTACCGGGGTTCTTGCACCCGGCCGCGGTTCCCCAGAAAGACACTGAGCCCCCTCAATAATATCTTTACTGGGAGTTCCACTTCGCCAAGGTCCACTGCTCAGCCGATCCGGATGCGCCACACCTCGCCCAGCCGAGTCCGCCATGTTCTAACCTCGCTCATCTCGCGCCACATCTTCATCCTCACCCGGCACATGTCCATCCCGTGGGATTGTCCGCCGCCACTATTGAAGGGTTCCCACACTCCCCCCCCCCTCCGAAGAAAAGGTCGACGCACAGTCCTCGAGCCAACCGAGAATCGACCATGAGTAACTCGAAGGCATTGGCGTCGGAGCCCCAAGATGATGCCAGAGCCCACGAAACAGCTGTAAACAGCACGCTTGAAAGCCGGGACATCCTCCGGGACTGCAGCCACAGAATCAGGCAAGCCCAGGTACAGCCATAGACGCCGCTGGATCACTGGGGCCATTGGAGGAATGCCACCAACCGATAAGGGTCTGTCAACAGCCCGAGAGTGAGGAGGAGATAGGGCCTCCCGGCCAGAGGGACGCAGCGCCAAAGTGGAACCGGAAGCACCACCGAAACGTCCGGTTCAAGGCCCACAGCACACACGCCAAGGCACCAGGTACACAGTGTAGACGAGAGAGCCGGGACCGCCTGGAGCAAGTGCCGTGGAACCAGGTGGCGCCAAGGCCAGGGAGACAGGAGCTCAGGATGCCACCGGTGCATGCCAAAGCGCATGTTGATGCGGCAGTGGAAAAAGTCCTCCAAACGGTGCGGCGGTGAATGCGGGCGCAGCCGTAGCGAATGCCAAAATGGATTCTGGACGTGAAAGAAGCAAAAAAAACACGCCCTTAAACGAACAATTCTATCTGGGAAAAAATGAAAAAATAAAGAAGCGCATCACGTGGGACTGATCAATCATCAAATTCAGGCCCAAGAAAAGGTAATCCGAAACAAAAAAAATGCCTAAAAAGGATACTCTAGATACATCCCATAGAAAGTTAACATGACGGGTGTGCAGACGCCATTGAGAAACAAGAGGCGTTGCGGCCAAAAGCAGATCAGTCCACGTGGTACTGTTTAAGGTCTGCTATATTAACCGGGCCTGCATGTTCACCTGTACTGCTGTGGCGTAAAAGATATGTTATGGAAGACAGCTTCTCGCTTACGGTAAAAGGGCCCTCCCATTTAGGGGCTAGCGACGCGGCAAACTTGCGTGAGCATCGCTCAGTGGATGAGTGCGCCGGAGAACCATGTCGCCAACCGCAAACTGAACATCTCGACAGCCCCGGTTGTACTGCTCCGCCTGCTGGAGACGAGCAACGTCAAGCTGCTCCCGGGCAGCCTGTATCGCGTCACGCAGGCGCTGGCGGACGGCCACAGCATGGGGCGACAGACCAGAACCCGCCTCCGTTTCTGGAAGTGTCCTGTCAAGAGGAAATGGCATTTCCCGACCGTAGTTCAAATACGGCCGGCGTAAACCCGGTTGAACGATTCACCGTGATGCGAGTGGCAAATGCAATCTCAGGCAGCTTAGCATCCCAATCCTTGTGTTGCTCCGTATGAGCAATTAGCATCGCCTTGAGGTTGCGATTCACACGCTCAGTTATGTTTGCCTGAGGGTGATAGGTGGTCGTACGTTTGTGTTTCACGCCTACAGCTCGGCAGTTGTCCTCAAACAATTTGCTCGTAAAATACGTAGCATTATCCGTTATGAGCTGTGCGGGGAACCAAAGCGCGAAAACACTTCCATTAGGCACCTCCATACATTCGGTGTATTGACGGTACGTAGCGGGAACAGCTCTACCCACTTTGTGAAATGGTCCGTCACCACAAACAAATAACAATTACCACGCGGGCTGCGGGGGTAAGGGCCCATGATATCGCAAGCAACGATTTGCCAGGGGCTCTTACTCTCAACAGACTGCATCAATCCGGGCGGGCAACCGACTCGGGGTTTCGCTGTCTGACACACGTGACAGCTCCTGGAATACCTCAGCACATCCTGCCTCATTCCCGGCCACGTGACAGTCCGACATATTTCTCATAAGTTTGCTGCCAGAGCTGTGACAGCCAGTGCTGAATCATGAAAGTAACGGATGAAAGCCCTCCGAAGCTTACGCGGTACAACAGCGCGGAATGGGGAATTAGCTTCGTCATCGTCCTGCGGGATATACCGTAGCAGGAGAACGTCTTCCGCCAACACATACGTATCAAACTCAACGCTGTTGCTGGTGGGAGCAGCGCTCTGTGACCCGGCTTGCTCAATGACCTTACGACAGAGTCTATCGGCACGTTGCGCAGCGAGAGATCTGCCCTGCTCACCAGCGTACCCAAGCGTGCGTCAGCATCCACTGAAGCCACCAGCGCCGGCGTTTCCGAGTCCGAAGATGACGGCAGGGGCGCGCGTGAAAGCGCGTCAGCGACTTGGTTGTGCGAACCCTTCCTGTGCTGGTGGTAAAATCGTAGCGCTGAAGCGCAAGCACCCAGCGCGTCAGAGACCAGCACGGTTCTGACAACGCTGCAGCCACGTTAATGCCATGTGGTCTGTCTGAATGGGTAAAGAGGCCACCATCAAGATACATGTCAAATTTCTTTAGTGCAAAGACACAATTGCTAGACACTAACGTTCTGTGACCGTGTAATTGCGCTCAGCCAGAGTGAGCGTATGGCTAGCAAATGCGACCGGACGGAGAACGCCCTCAAACTCCTGCATCAGCACTGCGCCCAGTCCATAGTCGCTAGCATCGGTCTGCAAGACAAATTGTTTGTTGAGGTCCGGTATCCTTAACGCCGCTGTTTCCGCGATTGCGCGAGACAGTGCTTCAAAAGCTTGCTGTTCAGCCTCCTCCCATTGCCATTTCACGCCTTTCCGTAGTAGCTGGTTTAGCGGACGTGACAGCTCCGCACAATGAGGGATGAAGCTACGGTAAAAAGCTATCATGCCCAAGAAGCGCTGCAAGCTCTTAACGTCACGCGGGCACGGATACTCTGTAATTGCTTTCAGTTTGGCATCGTTAGGACGAAGCTCTCCGTTGTCCACGACAAAGCCGAGCAAGTCAACCTTGCTTGACGCGAGTTGAACCTTTTTAGGATTGATGGTGAGGCCGGCGCGTTTCATGCGGTCGAGCACGTCTCTGAGATGCACGAGATGCTCCTCAAAGGTGCGCGAAAAGACGACGACGTCATCCATATAGGCCATTGCGTACTTATAACGTACATCGTCAAGGACGATGTCCATCAATCTTTGAAACGAACTCGGGGAGTTCTTCAGCCCAAACGGCATGCGCACGAACTCGAAAAGACCCCTGTAGCATGTGAAAGCTGTTTTAGGAATATCATCAGGGTGCATTTCAATTTGCAAAAAGCCGCGTGAGCAATCTAGAGTGGTAAGCACGCGTGCACCACCAAGCGAGGAAATGATGAGATTCTACGGCAGGAAAAGGATATGCGTCTCTACAGTTACGTCGTTGAGACGACGGTAGTCCACGCAGAGACGCACACTGCCGTCTTTTTTTGGCGCCAACACGACTGGAGATGCATGGGCACTCTGCGACGGCCGCACAACCCCCGTGTTCAGCATCTCGTCAAGGGCGACATCCAGTTTCGCCTTCTTCTGGATGCTGAGCGGCCGTGGATTGCAGCTCCAAGGAGGGGCGTCTCCCGTGTCAATGCGATGTTGAAGGACGGTTGTCCGCCCAGGGGCCTCCGTGAACATTTCAGCAAACGGCTCCAGCACATAGGCGAGCTGCTCCCTCTCATAGTCACTGCAAGGACACTCCTCAAGCAACTGCCTGATTCGCTCAGGCAACACGGATTTCGTTGCGACTGCGGCTGACCTTGGCACGGTACAGATATGCGTGACGCCACACAAAAGGTATCAATTCTGCGTCATTGCCCAATCTGTAACCACCTCCCGCCAAGTCAAGCAGTAGGCCCTCGCGAATAATGAAATCCCGGCCCAAAATCATGGGCACCGCCAAGCCAGGGCAGTACGTAAAGCGCTGCCGACACCTTCTGCTTGCGTAAGAAATGTGCAAGCGCACAGCCCCACGCGCTTCAACCACAGCACCACTGGCCACTGGCAACCGGGTGCTGCATTGGCGCAACTTAACACCACGTGCTCGGCAAAGTTCAAAGACGGTATCACCAATGAGCGACAAACTGCCGCCGGTATCAACCAATGCAGAAACATCCGTTCCAAGAACGTGAACAGAAACATGTGATGCTATGGGCTGTGTGCGTGCTTCAACACGGCAAGCAGTGGGTAAAAAGCACCAGGCCTCGCCACGAGCCAATTCTGGGCCACTCAGTGATGGGTTAGTCACCATCATTGCCTCGGGCTGCATTCCTTCATCTCGATGGCTATTTGTATTTCGGCGACAGCCATCACACGGGGACACTCACGACGGATGTGTCCTGGCTGTCCACATTGGTAACAGCCGCCAGCTTTATTTCCGTCAGGCACGTAGCCTCGCGACCCTCCCGTCTCGACAACTGGACGAGAAGGACCTCTGGAGTTCAGGGGATTTCGTTGCCGACCCCAAAGGGAGAGACTCGGGTCGGGGAGCGGTGAGCCTGCCAGTAAAGAGGGCCTGTTTTCCCAACGCAGGAACCCTGGCTCAAACCGCTGCGGGGAGTTCCCGCCATGGGCTGCACCATCTAGTGGTCTTCCGTGCTCCAACTGCCTGTCGCCAAGGGCAGAAGGATCTAGTGCACGGGGGGAATTCAAGCCCGCCGCTGCCGTACGCGGCTGTGGACTTCGCTCTGGCGAAGTCTCAAAGGTGTCTCTCCATGCACAAGCTGGCTCGATTGCTTCCCCTACTGGCGGAGGGGGTACATAATTCAGCTCCGATATGAGAGCTTCCTCGATTGACCGGCCTGATCGTGCCATCTCCTCCAGGCTCGAGTACTCACGACCACGTAAGTAAGGTCGGAAGCGCGGGTGGCATCGTCGTAAGACGTGCCTCACCATTTCTGCATCAGACGCACCCGGGATAGCTCTTTTGAAGAGCTCCTGGATAGCTCGAATGTATTCGAGCAAGCCCTCGCGCGGGTGCTGCGTACGTGCTTCCAACTCACGGCGGATGCGGTAGTCGTAGTCGCGAGGCAAGAACTCCTCGCGGAAGCGCGCACGAAGTCAGCCCAGGACGCGAACGGAGCCTGCAGGCGCCACCAGCGACCGGCGGATCCCTCCAGAGCAACCGGCAGGACGCGGGCCAGGACGAACTCGTCCGAGGCACCCGACGCCACCTGTCGTATACGGTGAGGTCGCCCAGGAAGTCCGCCACTGTCTTGGTCATCGTATCCCCTGAACCGTGGTACCTCAATGTTCGGCTGAAACGATGGCCCGTGCTCGGACCCACCGCGTTCTAGCCCGAGACCTGCAAGCCGGTTCGTGAGGTTCTCGGAGGCGGGCACTCCATGATTGAACCGGAGCACGCCGACGAGCGAGCCAGTGGCGTCCGCATCCCTAGGGCTCGCGCGAACCAACCAAGGGCCTCCGACGGGTAGCGGCTCCACGGACAGGCATGTCCCTGGGACGAAATGCTCTCGCACGCCGCGAAGCGAACACACCAAGAAAAAATGGTGATAAACAACACAAGCCACTAAAAATGCGCCTCAAAATACGAGAAGGACTAACAAAAATTCCGTCGGTCACGAAAAAACGCCAATGTAATTACCCCCGCAAAACGCCCACCGCGGAACACCAGAACAAGGAAGAAGACCACAATGCCCTTCAAAGGAACCACGGCCGGCCCCACGTTCAGGGCGCCAAATGTGGTACCGGGCTTCTTGCACCCGGCCGCGGTTCCCGAGAAAGAGACTGAGCCCCCTCAATAACACCTTTACTTGGAGTTCCGCTCCGCCAAGGTCCACTGCTCAGCCGATCCGGATGCGCACACCTCGCCCAGCCGAGTCCGCCATGTTCTCACCTAGCTTGTTCCGCCCCGCATCTTCTTCCTCAGCCGGCACATGTCCATCTCGTGAGATTGTCCCCCACCACTATTGGGGGATTGCCACAATATATAGTGTGAGCCCAGTTTCTCAGTCTTATCGGATATCCACTGCACTCGTTCATGTCGCCGTAGCCTGCACAGGTTAGGAACACTGCTATGACTTGGCTCTTCGTCTTCATTCACGGATTGCTGACCATCATTATCTCGTCGTCTTTCGGGCTCTATCCTGGCTGGCCTCACTCAAAAGCCAGTGGAGCGCTTTCCCTGCGATAAACGCTTCACCACGACCCCTGGTCAACGTCCCTGAAGTGGTAGGGGTGCGGGGTAAGGGCGCGACCGGTGTTACGCGGCCTTTTTGGCCTGGCGTCAGGCTCGCCCCTAGTGTTATAACGTGGCATTCGAGGGCATATATCTTGCTTTTGTCGGAAGCGCCACAGAATGAACGCCGCCGCTACATTGATTTTTCTCGCAATGACCGACGCCAATAGTACGACCCTTACCAGCAGTCTTTCTCGTATGCTCCACGCCGTTCCTTTTCCCCTTCGCCGGACTTGTTGGACCAAAAGCGCACTTCAACTTCTTTCAGACGCCGCTCGCCTACCCTTCCCCGTCGATCTACATCGGCCCTTCGCCGGGCTTCTCGCCTCCAAGAAAACAATCCGGAAAACTAGACGGAGCAGTTTTTGGAGGGTAAACTACGTCGATTGAAAAAAATTAAAAATTCTCCCTTAACAATCGAACACGTTTACTGTATTTGTTGAAGTGGTTCGAGTATCCGCCCTTGTAGATACTGGTGCCAGCATATCGATTATCAACGCAGATTTGTGTTCTCGGCTCAGAAACGTTCGCACTCCTTATGTCGGTTCACTCCTACGTGGTGCTAACCAAGCCATTATTACGCCTTCTGGACATTGCACGGCACGTGTTCTCATCAGCGGAGTTCATCATCATATTCAGTTTGCAGTATTTTCACCGTGTGCTCATCAAATCGTTTTGGGGTGGGACTTTCTCTCATCATCGTATGCGGTAATTTCCTCCCGCCAACCCTTTATTCACGTTTCCGACACCGACCTTGCCAGTTTATCAGACGTCCCAGCACCGCGGTTGGTCGCAACCACCTATGGTGTTTTATTTATTTATTTATTTATTACATTTACCTACAACGCCGATATGGCATTATTGTAGGGGGTTACACCTTTGATGCAAAAGCAATCACAGAAAAGGGCAATACACAAAAGGGCAACATCACTTAGAAATACAATGGCAGAGCATAATACACAACTGTTACATGTTACACCACAAAATCATCGATTGCAGTGTTAAAATCAGATGCGGCAACTGCTTCACTGTGTAGAGCATTCCAATCTTCACTCGTTTTAGGAAAAAATGAGTATTAAGACATACACTGATTACGGTCTAATTCGCTCTCTTCCTGTGAAGAAACTGTGTTTCCTGTTATGCCAGTAATCTACGGAAACTTCGCTCACAGGCGTCAAAAAACGTGCATCACATTGCCGCCATGAACACTACATCTCAGTTCTTCCTGCTTCCTCAAGGCACTACTGTTGCGTGTGTTCCCCACGACGATTTTGGTCTGCTTCACTCTTGCGCCTGTTCAGTGCACCTGTGTTCCAGAACTTACCTCCTCGTGCCTCACTTCCACTATCACCCCTAAACTCCCCATTGAAAAGAAGGAACAACTCTTGGGCCTTCTTAATAAGCACAAGGCTTTATTCGACTCGCAATCCTCTCAGCTTAGACGCATATCAGCTGCTGCTACCCATCACATAGACACTGATGGTTCGTGTATTATCTGCCGCCGCCCTTATCGGGTTTCATCGTCGGGGCGGAAAATCACCCAAGAGAATTTTGACGACATGCTTTGTCGAGACATCGTCCTTCAGAAAGCTCCTGGTCATCGCCGGTTGTTTTGGTCCGCAATAACGAGGGTTCAGTGCGCTTCTGTGTCGACTATCAGGCCCTTAACAAAATAACTCGGAAAGATGTTTATCAGATGCCCAGATTCGATGACGCCCTTGACACGTTACATGGCGCAAAGTACTTTTCGAGTCTTTATCTTCGGGCGGGATATTGACAGATACCCACGAACGAAGCCGATAAAAAAAAGCTTTTGCCACACCGGACGGCCTCTGCGAGTTTAACGTGATGCATTTTGAATTATCCCAGGCTCCAGCTACCTTTAAGCGCATGATTGATACTGTCCTTCGTGGCTTGAACTGGAAGACCTATCTTTGTTATCTTGATGACATTGGTATTTGTTCTGACACTTTCACTGAACATCTTCAACGTTTGGACGAAGTACTGATCTGTCCAGCCCAAGCCAATCGCAGCTCAACACAAAAAAATGCCCCTTCACCTGTACCTCAATCAAAGACGGGCCATGTTGTTAGCAACGAAGGAATACGCCCCGACTCTGAGAAGATTAATGCAGTTCCTAATTTTTTCCGGCCCCTTAGTCAAAGGAACTCCGCAGTTTTCATAGATTGGCTTCCTACTTTCGACGATTCATTCGTAATTTTGCAAGAATAGCTTCTCCGCCTAACAAGCTGCTCACATCCGGAGCACCATTTCTCTGGACTGAAGACTGCGAAACAGCTTTCAAGACCCTAAAGAAAGCACTCACCTCTGGACCTGTACTATGGAATTTTAGCGAGGCAGCCCCCACCATTCTTTATATCGACGCCAGTGGGCACGGTCTTGGTGCTGTCCTTCTCTAACGTGCCGATGCCTCCTCGGAACGTGTTGTTGCCCCCGCGAGCCCAACTTTGTCCCCTGCTGAAAAGAACTATACCACAACCGAGAAAGAGTGCCTTGCCGTTGTCTTGGCTGTGCAGAAATTTCAATCTTATTTGTAAGGGCGGCATTTCTCGGTTGTAACGAACCATCATCGCTCAAAAATGTATCGGGACATCTTGATCGCTGGATTCTGCGGTTGCAGGAGTATGAATTCTCTGTGACTTACACGTCCGACAGAACCTACAAGGATGCTGACCCTCTGTCCCGTTGTCGATAGTCATCACTACCAGCAATTTTAAGCTCTTCCGATTCGGCAGCAGCATTGCAAATTGCACCTCTGCACATCACAAGCTAATACCTCCCTTCTATCCTTGTGTCTTTACAACGTGACGACACGTTCTGCCGACCACTGATCAATCAACTGGAAGGTACAGCATCACCACCCACCGGACGTTTCCGCCGAAAACTAAGCAAATTTTGTACTCTGAATGGTGGAGCTTTTTACCGCCTGAAATATCACCCTATCGGCGACAGATGCGTTCCAGTCATCCCTCGCTGCCTTCTGCACCAGATCTTATAAGTTTTCAATGACGATCCGACCACTGGACATCTTGATTTTCACAAGACTGATGACCGAATCAAAAGCCGGTTGTTTTGGCCGCGCTTGTCGCCCAGCGTCCGTAAATATGTTGCGTCATGCCCCTCGTGCCAGTTTCGTAAACGCCCAACCTCGGCCTCTGCAAGGATGCTACAGCCTATTCCTTGTCCTCCTGCTCCATTTGACATTGTTGGCAACGACCTATATGGACCTCTTCCTGTAACGCCGACTGGTCATCGGTGGATCGTGACCGCTCTAGACTATTTGACCAAGTATAAGGAAACTCTCCCTCTCCGTACGAGTGGCGCTTCCGAGGTGGCAAATTTTTTACTGCAAGTTAATTTTTTGCGTCATACACCTCCTCTCGTACTCTTTTAAGTGATCGTGCAGAATATTCTTTTCAGCAGTCCTTGAGGAAGTCTTTCGATCGGCCGGTAATGCCCACAGAACAACTTTTAGGTATCACCCTCAGACAAATGGATTGACAGAACGGTTCCATCGTACCCTGTCTGATAGGATTTTCTGACACATCAACCCCGACAAAAAAAATTGGGACGTTATCCTTCCCTTTGTCACCTACGCCTACAATACCGGCGTTCAGAGTACCACCAGATTTTCACCGTTTTTTCTTGTTTATGGCCGCCACCCCCTTCTGTTCTCGACTCCTTTCTTTTCCTCCCCATTATCTACGACAGACAACGCACAGGATCCTTTTGTATCCCGGCTAGCGCATTACCGGAACCTCGTCCGATTGAGTACAGAGTCCTCACAGAACGACCGAAAATCTCGCTATGACGCAGGTCACCGAGACGTCTTCTTTCAAACGGGAGAAAAAGTGTTGCTTTCGACGCCTCTCCCTGTGCCCGGACTGCGAAACGTTTATGCCCCGCTTCAGTGGCCCCTACAAAGTTCTTCAGCATACCTCGCCAGTGAACTATTTAGTAGCTCCTACTTTCGGTTTCACCGACCGCATGTGCCGCGACGTGGAGATTGTGCACGTGACACGTATGAAGCTGTTCGTCTGCCATTCTCCCTCCCGTCGACCTTCGGCCAGGTTGGCCGCTTCGCCGCCTGGGGGGAACAGTGTGAGCCCAGTTTCTCAGTCTCATCGGATAGGTCCTTGACTGGTCAATCTCACCGTAACCTGCATCAGCTAGGAAGACCCCCATTACTTGCTTCTTCGTCGTCATTCACGGATTGCTGACCATCATCATCTCGCCATTGGGTGCGTTCGTTTCGGGCTCCATCTTGGTAGGTCTTACACAAAAGCCGGTCGCCCGGTTGCCCTGAACTAAACGTTTCACCTCGACCCCAGTCGACGCCTCTCCCTCTCTCTCTCTTTTCTCTCTCTCTCTCTCTCTCTCTCTCTCTCTATATATATATATATATATATATATATATATATATATTTATATATATATATATATATATATTTATATACTGTAATGGAGATTGCTTGAATGCTCTCGCCGTCCAATCCCTCTTATACAATCCCCGAATGAGCATGTACCACGGTATCAACGGCTTCATCACCGGTGCCTGATCGCGCGGCTCGAGTCGAATCCTCTGGCTGGTTCACCTTGGAAACGGTTTTGCCTCTTGATCCGTCTAGCGGACTCTGTCTTCCTTCCAATAAACCCCTTTGCAATACATATATACGTATGTATATATATATATAAATATATTTGTGTGTGTATATATAGACAGAATAAGGGTTGGCAGTCTAGAAAACCTGGGAAAGGAAAGGGGGAATGTGGTAGGACATAGACACAGATGAAGAATGTTTTGAGTCAGAAAGATAGCAGTGAAAAAATGCCCGCTGGATCCCACCCGGCACGCATTTTTCACCACCTCTATTTAAGAAGCAGCTGCATATTATTTATTCACAGAAGCAGATATATATTAGCAAGCACACGTCCTCATAATTTTTTTTCACAGTGTAATGTCATGCAAACTTTCCTTCACACTACGCCTTACCTTCAGCGCTGATACTCTCAGTGGAAGCCGAGGTTAGTGTGGAAATTACAAGAATTTCTAGAAGGCTGATAACTCTTTGCATCTTGGTGACAGTCCTGAAAAGAAAACATATACTGGGCAATCAGCGACTTTGCAGCAGCAAAATAAATTGATTATAAAGGCGCGTAAGGAAAACCTTACGTTTCTGGAGGCTCAGTCAGGCGCTACGGCTCGTATTATTAACGTTCGAAGCCAGTTTCTTTACAATAGTGAGAAGTGTTTGCACATTATTCATGTCAAAGCTACAAAAACATACATACTTCCAAAAATAGGATCAATGGAATTGTAATCCACATTGCGAAGACTACCTGCGTGCGCTGCAAAGAAATGAAGCGTCAAAAACTAACCACAGATCGCCTTGCATTTATACGGGAGCGTGCAATGACGTTATTGAGAGGTTTATTCAATATTATTATTGTTGTGCATGTTTTAAGGCTGTCTGTTCTTATAACTTTCATTTCATACGAAACACGTCCGGGCACCCGTCGTTTACTGATTTAAAAACCCGCACAATGTGAAATTCGATGTGGAGATGTTTGAAATGTAAAGCAAGAGTTTATGTGGCCGATTTGCGTTTTCGGTGCTTGGGAAATTAATTACATTCTGGTAGCCGGAACGCTTACCATAACAGCTTTGAGAGCAGTGCATCGTAGAAACGAAGATTTTCACTGGGATACTTGTTTTCTGATCATATTCAGATATGTAGATTTGCTGTTTACACGAAGAAGTAACATAGACCTTCTTACGTGTCGGGCGTCCTTAAGTTACTTCTCTGTTCTTGTCTTTCTCGTCTATCTTGCGTGTCCAGGTCAAACAGCGCAGTTACAGATTTACATATTATCGTGGGAACACTCTGCAGCTGAAGCAGCTGGATTACGTCTCGCAGATCCTTGGTATGTATTAGGAAAAAGGCACTTGTGTAATATCCGAATACTTCTATGGAAAACTATGGAGGATATTACTCTGTATACAAGTGTAATAATACGTCAATGCAAGTTCAAATTGTATATCAAGTCATCAAGTCAGCGGCGTTAAACCGTGATTATCTGTTTTTTGTCAAAAAATGGGCGAAGTGAGAAATCATTAACCAGCTAAATGTAGTGACAACGCTCATTTACAATACCTAAAACATTTTGTACAACTAAAACATATTATCAGATGACTTGCCTGAACTCGGATGCTTCGGATATGAATTATCAATCTAAGCCGGGCCCAATTATGTGCTTGTTTGCGATACAAGAATACGACGCACACAAAATAGATATGACTCTGAAAAGATGGAGGCGATATATAAGGAAGCCGCAGTGAAATTTCACTCGTTGGACAATAGCTGCCATTAACAAGGGGGTTCGTGTCCTCGTGATATTTCTAAAACGCACTAAGGCTGGTGCGTCAGAAATGTCGTTTAATGTCTGCAAGCGTTGTAGGCCGTGTAGGGCAATGTTTGAGTAAATATCAGGTTGTTATACAAGATTCATTTTTACAGTTTTAATGTTCACCTCGTTTGGTTTACTTTTTTCATTGACTCACTCCGCAGCACAAAGCTTGTGTAGGCTAATTTGCAAAGTCACACCTTATATTTTCTAGGAACACCTTTACTGTCATCCAGAACAACTAAAGTGAAATGGGGATATGCCTTGTAGTGAAACAAAAGTTATTTTACGTGGGTTCAACGGCCCCCAAACCCAAGCTTAAGCTTGACTTTGTGCTCTATATCTTGATGTTGCCGTCATCATCATCATCATCACCAGCCTGTCTACGCCCACTGCAGGGCAAAGGCCTCTCCCATATTCTCCAATTACCTCGGTCCTGTGCCAACTGTGACCAATTTATCCCCGCAAACTTCTTGATCTCATCTGTCCATCTAACTTTCTGCCGCCCCCTGCAGCGCTTGCCTTCTCTAGGGATCCACTCTGTTACCCTTAATGACCAGCGGTTATCTTGCCTTCGCATTACATGCCCTGCCCACGTCTATTCTTCTTCTTAATTTCTACTAATATGTCTTTAACACCAGTTTGCTCCCTGACCCACTCCGCTCTCTTCTTCTCCCTTAATGTTACACCTACATCTTCCGCTCCATTGCCCGCTGAGTCGTTCTCAATTTAAGTTGAACCCTCTTAGTGAGCCTCCAAGTTTTCTGCCCCGTAGGTGAGTACCGGTAAGATGCAGCTGTCATACACTTTCTTCTTCAACGACAATGGTAGGCTGCTATTCATTATCTGAGAATGTCTGCCATATGCACCCCACCCCATTCTGATCCTTCTAATTATCTCTGCCTCATGGTTGGGATCTGGGGTCACAACTTGGCCTAAGTATATATATTCGCTTACCACTTCCACTGCCTCGCCATCTATCTCAAACTGCTGTGCTGTCCCGAGGTTTTTGATTATTACTTTAGTTTTCTGCATATTAATTTTCAGGCCCACGGTTCTACTCTGTTCGCCCAGTGCGGAAAGCATGCTTTGCAATTCGTCCCCCGAGTTACTTAGCAAGGCAACGTCATCAGCAAATCTGAGGTTACTGAGGTATTCTCCATTAACCCTTACTCCCACCTGTTCCCAATCCAACGTTCTGAATAATTCTTGTAAGCATGCTGTGAATAACATTGTGTCTCCTTGTCTGACACCCTTCCTTATCGGTATTTTACTGCTCTCCCTATGGAGGATGATGGTAGCTTTAGACCCATTATAGATATCCTCTAGTATTCTTACATAATGCTCATCTACCCCCTGGTTCCGTAATGCCTGAATGACTGCTAGGGTTTCGACCAAGTCAAATGCTTTCTCATAATCTATGAAGGCTATATATAGGGGTTGAGTATACTCAGCGCACTTCTCTATCACCTGATTGATCGTGTGAATATGGTCCATTGTTGAATAACCTTTACGGAGCCCTGCTTGTTCTTTAGGTTGACTGAAATCTAAGGTTGCAGAGATTCGGTTAGCGATTACCTTGGTAAATACCTTGTAGACGACTGACAGTAAGCTGATCGGCCTGTAATTTTTCAAGTCCTTCATGTCGCCTTTCTTATGGATTAGGATGATGTTCGCATTCTTCCAAGATTCCGGTACCATTGCGGTCATTAGGCATTGCGTATACAGGTTTGCCAGTTTTTCCGTAATGTTGCCGTAATTACGGCTAAATTAGTTTTGAGGAGATGAGAATGGGCACATACGGCACGGACATAGGCTTAGATAGATGCGTGCAGTTGTGCAGTAGAAGCGTAACTTGCTTTAACGCAACGTAGAGCATCGGCGTACGTGCTTGAGTTGCAAACGAGGGACTGCAGCAAAATGTTTACATTTTAGTACCGGCACTGCTGGCATGGTGATCTTTTTACAGCTGAAGAGTAAAGCCAGCAACGGTGGTCATAGGACCCCTTGTAATTATTTCGCTCATAAAATAATCGGTGAATCTTAGAAGTGACGTACCTGAAACACAATAAGGTTTCGGTTCTGAGTTCGAAAACATATTTTTGCATTTTGAAACCAGAGATCTTTGCGATGACTCTACGTCTAACTACTGCGTTTTCTGCTCACAGAAACTATCTCTCCTTTAGGATACACAAGCTCACCACCTTTTCTTTATATGTGATTCATTAATTCAATCGAATAACTACTTCTGCTGGTTGGGTCTAGCAAAGTTTTGACCGCACAATTGAAAATATTTACCATATTCGCCCGCCGAAGGGAGCTGGCCAGCAAAGCAGTATAACTGTGTTCAAAAGGGCTGCATTGCCTCATTCCTCTTATTATGACTCCTGCAATGGCTTTTTGCTCCACATTCAGGGGTGGAATTTTAATTGGCGACACGTTGTTCATATTGCTTGACTGCCTCGTCGTTGTAGGGTACTTGGATAAGGGACCCACAACCTCCTGCCACACGAACTGCGGCAACTGTCCTCTTTGTGTGATCTTGTATATACACATTCAAATATCCCACCTGCTAAAACCGGAAATATTGCCCAAGCGATCCAAAAAAATAGCGTTTTAAAGAACCTCCTAGCATCACCTATGTACGTGCCAGGCGGAATAGTTGAATATACACGCATACATCGCAATCATTTTGCTGATTTGTCCACTTCCCACATCAGTGCAGTAAACCTGTTTGTCCGGATGCATGCCTCGCACATGGCCACCATGGCACCCATCCTTATCACGCCATGCCTCGAACGCTCGTAGTTGTGAAAACCTGCTGACGGACTATGATCAGCTTTAGCGAGTACACAACTGGTACGTTTTTGTACATGGGCGAAAAAATCCCTCGGTTTCATCGCTATACACATCTTCGCGGTGTATCTGCGTAACTGCATATACCCATCTTCGCTGTATCTTTGCAAAAAATAGCTGTATTAATGTTTGACGCATGCTGACAAACATGTTTTTATCATTCGTAATACTGGGAAACAAAGGGGTAAATAAATGCGTTGGAATGTTTAGCTTCGTTTGTGGTATTGAATTTTTGGTGAAATGTTGGCCACAGCAATGTAGGACACTGAACTAGAGAGAAATATTTATAAAGCCCGCACGGCAACATAATTGGTCGATGAGTTCACTATCCAGTTCAGTTTTAACACTAGTTCGGTGGAGAGTTGCTAGAAGGGATCCCACAGAACTTTTCGCTCAAACATGTGTCTTCAACCCTCAACGATGCGCGCCGGAGAAGTTGTACCAAAAGGCGTGAGTGGGACCACATCTTGGGAGGAGGACGTTGCATTAATGGTCCATTATCACACGACCTGTCAATCTATGGCTGACGCATATTTAATCTGTGTGCCAAGTGGGCTGAAAGAGTCCACCTACGTCTTGTAGCCATGGTTTTTGTAGTCCCCGAGACGACTTGCAGGCCAAACTCATTCCCGTATAAATATGTGTGTCCAGCTCCAGAAGTACCTCGACCGAGCCCTCTATAAACAGTTTCTGCTAATGGCTTATTGCACTTTTGTACAATAAACCGAATCACTTCTAACGAAAAATGGCTATTTTACGAGGTATCTTAAACCAGCATCTTTATAGGAAAACGATGGAGGCGGGGGCCCGTGCTTTGTTCTGTAGGTAAACTAGCAGTTGCGCTTTGCAGAATAACTGGTCTCTTTTGACTTTTAGCACTTAAGGTCAGAAAACTCTAAACTGTATCCGTGAATATTGAAATTCCTACAGTGACCATCACAGTGTGGGGCAATATTTTCGCAATCCTCCCACGCGATGTGCCTTCTGGGATCTCTTATTTCGTATTCAGGTGAGAAAAGCTCGCCCGACAAAGGTCCTGGTGCACTTTCTGTTCCATCGCATGATATAAAATTTACGCAAAGACGACCATGGCGGAATGGTTACTCGTTTCGTCCCGCTAAATTACACCTAATTCAGCCAGTCATTCACCTAACTCAACTGCCTGCCAGTTCCTCGGCACCCTTCAGCACCTTATGTGGGGATGCCCCGAAACATACCTATCCAAAAATAACCAAATGATAGCAGTGAAAGAAGCCATTGCGCTGCGCAGAGCAGAAGGCTCAAGCTTCGCTGGTCGAACCGGGAGGCCATGGTCCGTCAAAACGGCGGCCACTGTCGTCAACTAACTGTGCTCAAAAAAATGTGTTTATTCTTGTTCTTCATACCCCATGGTTGCTTGTTGGTTATGCATGTATCACAAATAATTGGCACCTGTCGCGCACACTGCAGCAAACGCACATGTGCAGTTCTGGGTGCCTGAGCATTACAGTACAGCAATCTCAGGTGCATTTCCCCATACACCAGACGTCACTCTGGTTGTGGCGCGCTTGCATTCTTTACAGCTTGGTGTCATTAGCAGGATCCGGTGGCCGCTGTTCTCAATCTGAAAGACATCGCAGCCCACCGAAGTGCCATCGTGATGGAACCGCAGCTGTACATCGAGGTGGCAAGGTGCCCACGCGTGCCATCATTTTTCTCCAATACAATAGTTGCAAAGAGCTGATTCTCAGTTAAGAGTATTGCCTGTTTCTAGATCACTCCGCCTCAACCTTCTTCTCGCCTCCAGACTCCACAATATAATACACACGTCATATGCTACCGGGCTGCTTCAGGGCACAACGACTGGCCTAAACACGGCCATATTTACTAGCTGTTTCACGTCATGAGACCCAAAGGAGAAAACACAGTGCTGGAAATGGGGCTAGTTGGTTTTTGCTCAAAACATTGCTGGTGCTAGGCGGGACACAGACGATCGTTTACACAGACAAGTGAAGCGCACAAGTGCGCTTCACTTGTGTGTTTAAATTTTTGTCGTTGTCCCGCCCAGCGCCAGCAATGTTTGGAGAAGAAAACACAAATTATATGTTTGAGCTTGGTTCATGAGTAGGAAGAGCAAGTTAGTTTTGCTCTTCATACCCATGAGTAGGAAGAGCAAAACTAACCGCGTACTATTCTCGTATCGGCCGGAGTGCAGCCCCACTTCCACTACAGCTCCAGGGAAGAGTAAACCTCCGCATCGTATCCCTCTCTCCAGTAGAAAGTTTTTAATTGCAATTTCATTCTTCTTCAGTGCGGAACTAAGCTTGGAGATGCACTCCTGCCATTTTCGTACACCAATTCATCAGCGATGTTTTATTTTCATACGTAAGTATTATATAATGCAGCTGTTTCAAAAGCACCCGATTCCTTTCACCGTGCTTTTCAAGCGTGCAAGCATTTAAATTCGTGTTACGATTCCTCGCAGCGTTCAGTGACCTGAACGAAGCAAGCTAACCAAAATAAGAAAAAAACACAGTTACACTTGTTTTTTTTTGTCTTTTTTTCTTCGTCTTGGCGTCGTTATAGACGTTTGAAAAGTCGGCAGAGCCTGCATAATAAAAGGTGCGCACCATGTAGGAAAGAACACTGCACTCGGCTTTCAGCAGAGCTGCCGGAAATTTCGACTCACGTTGCGGGCGGCACTATGCACTCCAGACATACGTGCATGCGCAAGAAATCGGCGGTGACCGCCACGATCTCTCGTGCCTACGGTGAAAACTGACACAGGTGGTGTACACACCAATTGACTGGGCGGGCGACGGACTGATCTTACCAGACCCTGATGCCCCGCAAGTGCGGAATACAGGGCTTTGAATTGTAAACAATGTGCAACGCTCGAGGTGGACTTTTAAGCAGTCGCTTCATGCAACATGGGAAGTTGGACCTGCCCTTATCGTCATACTTTCTTCCACAAGAGCGACACGCGCTCGCTAACTGCTTGAATGCCTGTGCATCCGCGCTGGATAACAAACACGCGAGCAAGCTGTATATTCGTTAGTTTATTTCTGCATGCCTGGAACTAGTTTTAAAAATACAGAGCATTTAAGTAACTCACGATGTCACCCGCGTTGGCGTCCGTAGTCCGCGCCGCACCCCTCCCTACTATATAAAAAAAGAAATACTATCCGGCGCCAGGTTTCGATCCCTCGACCCTGCGGACGGAAGGCAATGTACAAGGAACTCTTACCACCGCCCCACAAAACCGCCACGGAATGAGACGTTATGTACGCGCGTTATATCGTTGACTCATTCAAATTACTGCTGACGAGCGCTCTCTCGTCAGCTGTTGCCACAAGTGCAACAAGATTAACGTAACGCAAACTATTTAACGTCGTGCGCCCCCGGAAATGCTCTGCATTTGATCGTGCCCCTCGCGAGGGGGATGTTTCAATGCGTCTTCCTACTGGCCAGTACATTCGTCGCCATCTGTCGGATGTTGTGCGAACCCTTTGCGGCTGATGGCGCGCGATTTCAAACGACATTTGCATATGATCAAACTGAAAGGCTCTCCAAGTTTGTTTTTTCTTTTCATCATTCGTTCCTTTCGGCGAGCTCAGTCTCGTCGTGCCACTCCGGACGACACTGAGAGAAACTCAGCGCTGCTGGCCTCATGCTTGGGAGTCTGCGACAAAAGAGACTGCTTCGCCACCGCGGCACGCACACTTCCGACTGCACGTTCTCGGCTCTTTCTCTTCCTTCACGCTTCGTTCTTACAGGCCTACAAACGTCGTCTTTCGCCGTGGCCTCTTGGGACGGTCCGCAAATTCCCGGTGGCCCATATCGGCATCAAGACACCTTTTTATTTCGGACGAACATCACAGCCATCGTGGCGAGCAGGCTGATCATCGATAAATATTATATAAGACAGGACATTCGGGGAAATCGCGGCCGAATCTGGTCTCGTGAGCGCCTAACGTTCTAGCCTTCCGGAAGTTGCTGCGAGTGGTAAAAAGTCCTATTTAAAATTAGATTACACACAATATAACACTTTTACAAATTTGTTGGTTATTAGACTACACACTTTTATTTTTGCGACAAGTTGAATAGTTCTACATCTACATTTTTGTGGCTTCATTATGGACGATATGAAGGCAAGCCTAGCCAAGTCACAGGCGAAAGCCGCAATTTGGCCCTATCGGCAGCGTTTACAAGTGCGTTTCTGCAGCTTCGTACTAACTTCTCAGGTGGAGAAGGAAACGCCTAGTGCTTTTATTGCCACAGCGGTTTTGCATCTTGAATGAAAGGTGAGACTTTTTTTAATGTGCTGTGGCGCCTCACATTTACGAACAAAATAGAGACGCCGACCAGTCCAAACAAAACGTACTGACTTTTTGGCTTCCAGAACGGAAGCTTTGTTCATAAAGAATGCATCACCAGAAGTGGGTCGTTTACGTGGACTTGAGCAATCGCTGCAAAAAGCGTGCGTAGGTAGGGTTTAGATTTCCGTCGTTACGATTGACTCTGTAGGTGTGGTCTTAAGGATTAGGGATTCTAGATGTAGCCATTACTCTGTCACTTTTTCAGTTGCGAGTATTCTTGCGCTCTCCCAATCAAGCTTGTGGGTATTCACGACGGCATGTTCGGCTAAAGCATTGTTGCGGACGCACTTATTCTTTACGTCACGGGCGCGATGCTGCAGAGGACTCTTGCATTTCCCTGATTCCCCGATATACACACCGCTGCAGTCTGCGCAAGGTAACTCGTACACCACACCCGGGAAACGCTCCTTCGGCAAGCGGTCCTTGACTCTCACAAGCTCATGGCGCATCTGTTTCGCTGGAAGTGGGCTGCCTTACTTCATATTCCCTTACGACATGTGCCACACATTCACTTGCTCCTGGAAGGTAGGGTACAGGAGCTCGCTTCCTCGGTGTTGGAGGCGCGTCCAGTTGTTCCCGTCGGGTCAGTTGGCGTTCCGTTGCACCTGTAAAGTGCCTCAGGATACCCCATCTATCCAGGTCGTCCGGTACCTTTTCCGTGTCCCCCGCCGCATCCTCGGGCTTCGAGCACAATCTTTTAGCACGCTGCTGTAACGTGCTCACGCCTCTCCTGTGGGAAGCGAGGTGCAATGAACCGAAGCCCAGGTAGCGGCGTGTGTGTGTTTTCTTACGGTACACGCTGAAACGTAGCCGCTTGGCTTCCTGAGACACGAAAACGTCCAGGAAGGGAAGTTTGCCATCGGCCTCCTCTTCTAACGTTAACTGAATGGCACGTTCTATACTTTTGAGGTGGGCCAGCAAGCTGCTCGCCGAGTTTTTCTGAACGAAGCAAAAACAATCGTCGTCATAACGCACGAACACGTTTGGGTGAAATTCAACGGAGGCTAGCGCCAGTGCTTCCAGCGCTTCAGTGGTCAGGTTCGCCGCCATGACCGAAATAGCGGCACCCATTGGAGTCCCCTGCCTTTGCTTGTAGAAATGGCCCATTAAAACGAAGTACGTATTGTTAAGGCAAACATCCAGAAGCCTGCGTAGATCTGGCACATAGATCGGTGATCTCTGGGGCAATGTCTGATCAGTCTCGAGAGCAGCGGTGCATACATTGACAGCCAGGTCAATGAGAACGCTCGTGAAAAGGGACTTCCCGTCGAAGGACACCATCAAGTCGTCTTCCTTGTTCACGGTGTCGCGAGTCTTCTCGACGAAATGAAAGGAATTACGAATGTGAGTGGTCCCTCTACCGACGAGCAGAGCCAGAACTTGGTGCAGGAACTTCGACAGGCTGTGCAGGGGAGAACGTGTGTAATCAACATTATTGAGCGCATTGGGACGTCCGGTTTATGGATGTTTCGCAGTCCTTAAAGTGCAGGTGCAGATCCATTGCGGCTGAGCAGCTTGTAGTAGAGTGCTTTCTGGTTCGGTGAAACGGTGAGGAGTACGTTGGCCAGCAGCTTTTCCAATTCTCTTTCCACCTTTAGCGTCGGATCCTTCTTGAGGCGGATGTACGTGTCATTCTCAACAAGCAGAAAACGCATCTTCTTCTCGTAGTCCCCGTATCAAGAAGAACGGTAGCATTGCGTTTGTCGGCTGGCAGGATCGCGGTGTCATCGTTTTCACGAAGACTCTTGATTTCATCACGTTCCACACGTGTTAACGCTAAGCGGGCAGGTCCGTGCTGAGCTAGTGTACCTAATGTACCTTCCCGGCCAGACGGGATTCCGCCATGCTCTCCACTTTGTCTCATATTTACGTTTCCTTGTGCTTCAAACGCTCGAGCACGGCGCAGCCTCACTGAAATCAAACTTAGCTAGTTTTGTGTCTTTAGGATAGAAGCTTAGGAAACGCCCCGAAACACGTAGGAGACTATTTTTTTCGCCGGACGTAATGATATTTTAGGCAGGTAGGAAGCGCCCCTGAAACGCGTAGGAAACCTTTTTTCAGCCAGACGTGATTATATTTTAGGCAGGTTGTGCAGTTTCGTCAAGAACTGAGGGTTGTCAGCGGTGAGTGCCCAACGTCGCACGTATCGTTCATGTTCCGCAAACGACAGCGGTGATCTGTGGAAGTGACCGGCCGGCCGGCGGTCCGTAGGCAAAGCAGCTTTGTGCGCTGTGGCTGCAATATAGTTACGTGAGCCACACGCTGAGTTGTAATATACCAGCTAGCCATTGCTAGTTTGGCTAACTGTTACTGCTATTATTTATTATGGCCGTGATGCACTGCAACGCTGTCCGTGTGAACGTACGCGACGAAGTAGCCGTATCTGCATTATTTGGCTCATCTGGGCATAAGCAGCACCAGTACACTCATCCTGAAGTTTTTCACGTGCTGCATACCAAGTGAACCCACCCGCCGACGCTTAAGACGCCCGCATGTCGCTTCACTTTGACGCGTCAAGGGCGGTGAAAGCGCGTGTTTAGTCTGCAGATAACAGCTTTGCTCGGGGCGGGGTTAGTATGCCGTGAATTGAAACCTGTAAATATGGTCTTCTTTCTACATTGTATATCAAGCCTGGTTTCACAGGCATTGCATGGGACTGTTCCGCACTTCCCGTTTTTCTAAGCGTTTCCTCTTTTTCCTCTAGTGATATTTTGTCTAGTTTTATACAACACGTACTGCACATGTTGCAGCTGTTCCCTGAGTGGTGTGTGTTCTTGTTATGTTTTTCAGTCTATGACTTCCGGGGTTCATCAATACGATGCTGACTGTTGCGTGCCGTGGTGCCCACACAGCGGCAAATTATACCTCAGCCAGGTGCCCCGTCTCTTGACGCGTTTCTTTCGCAGGCCCGTGTGACAATAGGTGTGTTTGGGCTTTGCATTATGTTTATTTCACTCTCGCTGTTTGTCTTGATTTTACAGAAAAAAAACAATGCAATTCAGGCAATATAAGCAGCATTATCATTTTGTTATACCAGGCAATAGCTCAATTGCATTAGGAAGGTGACTAACCAGTATTGCGCAATTAAGGCGCATAATATTAGTGTTGCTAATAGCGCGACCACCCGAATGCTGAATAGAATAAGGGAACTTATGTTGTAAATAGGAGGAATGTGCTGGAGGCAATACTTGAATACTATTTGCAGTGAAATTTACAGACTGTTCGCAGGTCATCTGTCATTGCAAACAGTTTGCGTACTAATTCTCCTATCACCTGTGCAGGTCTACAGCATGGATGGCCTACACTGGACGAGGTGCCATCAAGACAAAGCCAAACAGCCTGCGGCATTCTTCATACCAGACATGCTGTAAGCACTTCATGCCACAGGACTTCATGGATCCTGCCCTCACACAACTCACAAAAACGGCGGTGCCAACTGCTCTTCCAGAAGTATTCAGTTGTATCAGTGACTACATGCAGTGCTTCTTGCTGCCTTATTGATGCTCCGGGTGGTTACAGCCAGTATATCCCATCTCATAAACCGTTCCATTAGCACCCGAAAATCGAAGGCAAGTCTCGGCAGTCAAAGGCGTGACAACTGAAAAGTCTATCGTTGACGCAAGGGACAAACGGTGTTTTATATTTGACGTGTTTCGCCTCGTTAAAACTACTCACAACAACGTCCAGTCTCCAAATTTCCCTCACACATTATTGTTGCAGCTAGAACTAATATTGTGAAAGAGTACATCCACAAAAAACCCTTTTACAATACGAAGACTGCCAGGGTAAGACGTCATGCTAAATGTTGTTCTTTGTCACCGTATATGGTGGGTGTTGTTGGAGCGACCTAGATGGAAGACAACCATGTCGGGACCTACGTTGTCGAATTCTCTCAGCAGGGATGGCTCTCTTCATGTGCCGCAGAAGTTCGTGGGTACTTAGTGCAACCCCTCACCAGGAAAAACTTTAGTCGGTTGCATTTTCTGGCGAATTGTATACTCGCGTCGTGGTAAATAGATGTATGATGGATTCCAGGGTTTAACGCACCGGCGCAAAGCAGGCAATGAGGCGCGCCCTATTGGAGGGCTCCAGATTAATTTGGCCACCTGGGCTTTATTGTACACCGAAATCTTATACACACGGGCGTTTTCGCTTTTCGGCTCCTTCATAAAGGCGGCCGCCGTGGCCCGGAATCGAACGCCTTAGCCACTGAGCCACCGCGGCAGGTGTAATTAGATGCACCTGTTGTACGTGCACTGTACGCTGACTGTGTATTGGGTGGTCCTTTGCCGGAATCTTTGTTTTCAGGTGAAGCACAGTTTGCAAATATACCCAGTGCTCCCATGATGTGCCTCGTAAATCAAATTGCACTGTAACTCTTCTTGTTGTAATTAGGCAGATAAAATATATGATGCATGTTGAATGCACATATCTGATGTATTCCGCAAGCGTTTAATTATTTAAGCGGCACGGACATGTTTAACCTCTGTCATAGCACATGGTCCATTGCGAAACATGCCTGATGTAAAGTGTACTCTAGTAGCATTCCTCACTGCCTGGTGCCTGGTTGTGAGTTGCTAAGCATAGTAATGTCAAGTTCAGTTGTGCGTTTGTGTGCGGCACTTTTGAAATTGTGCTCGGCTGCGTGTTTGAAATGGGAAAAAATGTGGCACGTGGTCCCACAAATGTTGTCGCATTACCTTATGGGACTCTGTAATGTGTCCCTATTGTCTCATACACAAGACGCATAAACTGCTTCCCTATTTTGTACATTAAACTGCTCCTATTTACAGCGGAAGACGTGAATATGTGTGTTTTGATCTAGCCTGGGACGTGTCTGTTGACCACGTACACGTAACTAAAATATCCCCCCAGGCCCTTTGCCTTTAATGGGAAGGCACTGCAGTGGGAAGGTAACCCAGATTCTTGGGAAATTTCACCCTTGCAAGGAACCAATAAAAAGTTGTTGTTTTTTCTCTTAACGTTTTTGCGTGTGCACGTCCACAAAACTCTGATTTCTCTTCGATTACTGCTACTGATTTGAAATTGCGCAGAGGCAATAGACCTCATTGTAGTTAATCAAATAAGCAAGGCCATCAGCTCCTTTTGGTAAGCGGGGCAGAAGTGTTTCCCTTGTTTCACATCCTAACAGAGCACACAGTCTGAGGGTGTTGTATATACACATATAATTGTGGGTGCCTGATTCTTCCGGGTTCTCTGCGTTTTCAATAACCACGAGGATAAATTCTTTCTGAGGTTGTGTTACCTTGTGCATTTTTTTTTTCATTCTGGAAACGTGTTTTCCTCTCACTACTGTGTATATTCTCTCTGCTGTAGTGTGTTACCCACTCTTCATTATTATGCGCATGCAAAGAATGATGACGATTTGAACATGTTGTTCCCTTTAGTGTCATGCAATAAATATTTCTTCAGTTATGACGTGTCTCATTATGTGGCTTGACAAGATGTGAACACACGAAAGAATTCGTAACCATCAGGAACCGGTAGTGTAAATTGCGATTTCACATTTTAAGAACAATTTTTTTTCTTTTAAAAGCATGCGGGAATCAAGCTTGAGAATGATATTCAAATAAACACTAACCAATGCATGAAAGTGTCCGAATACCGTACCTATGTCCGTCGCCGTGAGCAGCGCTTTCCAGCCATTCAAACTATCCCCTAAAATTGGTGTCCGCGAAACCAAAACCGGAAGTGAACAGCTGGTTCTTTGTCCGCCTGCATGGTGCGCTACCCATTCAGCCGCAGGGCTCTGTGGGATTGTCCTTTCTTACTAGTATTTCTTCCTCTATTTGCTGATACCGGTACTACATGCCTTGTGTAGTGATGCGCGCGAATGGCCGGTGTGCATTCGCGGCGTTCGCGCCTTAAATTTTGGATACATCTTTCGCTGCTATGACAACATTGGATTTATTTACCGGACGAAGAAGCGCTGCCACGAAGACTAGTTAGGTCAGTAGTTAAACTGGTATTATTGCTTTGTATATTTAACGAAGCAGAGTTGCTTCCTAGCTCCGGTCCACGTAAACGGTTAGTCCTAACGTTTTTGTGACTCATTTGGCCGTTACGTAGACTTGAAGGGCGGCTTTTGTACCCGTGAGCAAACAGCATCAATTCTTTCATTATTTCAGCCCCTTGTTTCATGCCGTGGTAATATCCTGGCATGATGTTTTTGCTGGCCAAATTTTTTCGCAGATAAGAAACATGGTCGTGCGGATAGTGGCAGCGCTATCCTGTTCTTTTAGGTCGGGGACTAGGTTTAAAGCGGCTGCGTTGCAGTGGCTGGCTATTTGCACGGCTCCAAAGAATTGTGTACAGTAGGTTGAGCGATAGGACCCCGTGTAGCGCGTGGTAGCACTATAATTTTACTATTTGTAGTCACCGCCGCGCCTACGACGCGAACATGGCGACAGGCTTTTTGCGTTTCGGCTGAAGACAGGATGGATGGAAACGTTACTTTTCGGGTGTACGCCCCGAACTGTTAAAGGGTGACTACATGCGTCTACGGTGACAAGTGGTGCGAGAAAGGTCATTTATTGGGTACAGCAAATAGACATTGTGGGCGACGCACAAAAGCGATTTTTTTTACATATGCCCCAGGCGGCGACTGCTGGAGTTGATGGGCCATCGCCGTCGCACGCTTTTCCCAGGCCAGACTAGACCACAAGCGAGCGGCAGCGACGAAGGGCATTGGCGGCAATGCATTATTTTTTTCCTTGTTGGTGCCGCGCGCACTATCTGTTTGTTGTACTCATTGATCTACGCCTTTCGCGTCGCTTGTCGCCGTCGCTGTATGTGGCTACCACTTAAGTGTTCGATCGTTCGGATAGTTTCATAACGACCCTATACGGCGTCATCAAATTTTTTGGTGGAATGTGAATTACACTTACAATTTAATGCGATTACTCAAAGATTATAACCTTACAAAAAGAGTTATGTGTACTTACATTTTGTCGAATGATTTTATACAGGGAACGATAGTCGGGTAAACAATGGAAGATAAGAACGCGTAAACAAAAAATCAGTGCCCTTCCACTCTGTGAAGAAGGATGACCTGCAAAGCTGGACGCAGTCCATGGAGTGCTCGAAACAAAACAAGTTTGTTGTAATTTGCGATGGAGCATATTTCCTAGCCAGTTAGCTGACTGAAACACTGAAGGATTCAAGCTTTCTTCTTGCAGACAAACGGGGAGCTGCCTGTGTCCAGTCCGCGTAGTAAGCATCTTAGTGTTTGCGTAACACCCAAAACCCAATTCGCCTCTAACCGCTAAGGACTCTGGGCCAGTCCCATCGGGACGTTTAACGTCCGCGTTAAAACCTCGCACCAGAAAACGGACGTGCCATCCATAATTGAGGGCATGAACCCTATACCTGCTCGCGCAACCCCCATCCTACTCCGTCCCATTATTTATGTACGAACGTGTGCATGCATAAACCGGCAACCGGTCATGTGCGCGTGATCAGAAGTGACAGACGCGGTCGAAAGTATCCCCTGAAAGCCCTCTGAAGAAGTGATATTGGATCACGCCGGCGTTCCGAGCCGGCAAATTGCTGCTCATCCGGTAGAGATTCGCCGCCACTCGACGAGGTGAACCTGAGGCGGTAACGGCTGCGCCAGCAGCTTTCCGTTGTTTTTGCGCCCGTTAGCGCTTGCATTCGCATACGAACGCTTCAATTGTTTCTTTTCTTTCTCCAAACGAACGGCATGCATCCATTCCACAACACTTTATAACCTGGAAGCCCTTGAGCTCTATTCTCGAGTAGAAGCATGTGGCTGTCCGTTTCCGTTCCCCCTCGTAGGCATCTTATTGTATGTGTAAGATGTCTGTTTAGCACATCAACCCCACACCCGAACCACTTTATTGAGCAGCTCAGCCGACTAAGCCTTTTGATCAATGTAATTTTGACTTCGAAGTCTTCCCACCAGCATAACCGGCAATTAATCGGCAGCAGCATGAAGCTTTGCTGTGCGTGCCCCTTTTCCAACCGCAAACCGTGCACGCATAAACCGGTAACCGGTGATGGCGCATGCGTAACCGTAAAGACACCGGCGAAATTGTCACTCCGAAGGTCTTCCAAGCTCAAAAAGAAATGTGGGCTCACCCCACTGTTCCAACTGGGCAAATTTTCAGCGTTGTTGCGGATCTTGGTAGCGTGACCGGTGTGGCGTACGTTGATCCGGAGTTGGGGCAAACATTGGGGCTTGTAGGGCGACGAAAGAAACTTTATGTACAGATATCTACATGGCGTTTGACTGAGTGAACAGGCTTTTTTCGCTCCTGCGCGCAGGAGCTTAAATAACCAGGTCGGGTCCACTCCGTTTCCCCCTTTCCTCGACTGACGTCAGTATGGTCCAATCAGGGGCGCCCCGACTGACGTCCACACACTCACAAAGAGATGGCACTTTGCACAGGTTAATGTTCAGTTGACTCCTGATGATGCAATGGTTGAAGCTCCGAGAAGACGCCCTGACCCAGTCGATAATCCGGCGTGGAGTACTCGTTGAATAGCCGCGTCTCGGACCACAATAAAGCAGTCCCCCGCTGACGACTGCCGCCGAAAAAGCAATGCTGCACGTCTTTATAAATCCCTGCCGGCCTCCCTGCCTCGCCGGCGGGTAGCCGCGGAAAGCGCCTTTTTCAGCAGAAGCGTCCCTCTCCGCCGCGTCATCGCATACAAGCCGGGTCGCTCCCCCTCGATGAGGGTAGGGGAGAGGAAAACTTGCGATAATGGGCCCACGGAAGCGTTGGATGACTGAACCCGATTAGCATTGCAGACGAGTGTCGTAATGTCAATACGCCGATCGTAACAGCGTCTAGCGAAGGCTGAAGTGGAATACGACACGTGCGGCTACGGCGTCATCTCTGTCACTGCCTTTCCATCCCATGTCTCATGCGTCGCCACGAAGGAGCGCCCTCCCCCTGACACGTTCCCCAGACGCTGTTCCATTCTCGCTAATCAAAACCTTGTAACATTTGCGCGGGAGGTTCAAACACGATTGCAACAACGTGCTCGCTGCGCCCTCGCGCGGAGCTAATCCGAACCCACCGAATCCGAATCCGAATGCTGGCCGGCGGTGGCGGCCCGCTGCGCGGTAGCGGCAGATAACGCATGCCGCCGGGCGTTCCCTGATTACGCGAACACTTCCTGAGACGGAGCAGAAATCCGCCGTGACCGAGATGACTGCGGCTCCGCTGCGCAAAAATTTCATGTTAGGGAGTATAGTAATCGTTAGTGTATTTTTTACGCCCATTCGTGCTTCTGTTTATTTTAGATGCGACAGCGTCTTATGGTCTCAGCATGTCCCGCGTCGGCGTCCGCACTCACACTGCGTATGCGCAACTCTCCTCACAACCACAGCTGCACCATACTACACTATAAAAAAAGAAATAGTTCGCGGCGCCCGCTTTCGATCCCACGACTCACTCGCCGCAACGGGAGGTATGCGGTGCTCTTCCAACGACGCTACAAATCCGGGACAGGGGTAAGTGCTACGAACGCGCCTTATGTGCTTGACTCCATCAAACTACGCCAAGAAGCTACTGATACAACGAAGGCACGCGAAGCTGAACGTTAACGGAAACGACGAACTGAAAACTTTAGGGGAGGATGTTGAATTTCCCGTTGGAAATCTGTGGCGGGAAGCGCCACGCGCCTTGTAGCTCAACCAGCCCCGTACGCAGCACCTCTGATGCTGATTGTGGCAGGATTCCCCTAGGGATTGGCCAACCAAAGAATCCATCACGAGATAGGTTCGCGTTCAAACACCGTCATCATCTTTCCGTAGGGGAACCGCCGAAGAAGAATAAGGAGAAGACAAATCTGCAAAGAGGAGGGCGTGTACATTGCTCTCAGTAGGTCCACCAATGTCAACAACCTTTACCTCACCATCGCTGACGGAGACCACCGATACTACCAAAGAGACAACATCGACAAGAACATGATGGACGAGTTTCGGCGCCTCGAGAACCACCACCTACTCACCGTTACACAACAGTACTTGCGTGCCTTTGCCACCGGTATTGACCCGGACGCAGAATTCCCTCTGGCGCTAGTTAAAACCAGATCACTCAACCTAACGGCAACACAATGGAACCACACGGAACCGCCACGATGCTTCGCATCCTCATCAGGCTTCCCCACGGAACGACGGTGTAATTTGTTCGCACTAATCTGAAAACCGCGCTACCGCCGTTCGCTGTCGACTGTGCAGCTTTTAAAACAAAGGGGAATCGCTGGAGGCGAGGAAAAAATGTTTGTGAAAGAGGCGTCGGTGGTTGCGAGGAGCAGCCCCGGACGGGCGCCGAGTAAATCGATGACATCGGAATGAAAATTGGGGGGATGACATATACTGTTTTGCAGTAAAAAGAACTCATGTGTTTGGCACGCACTGCTTAGGCAGACAGAGCTGTAGGGCGCGCTGTCTGACATGGCATTGGCCAAGTGGCCCAAAGAGCGTGGCTTCATCGAAGGTCACTGTCCGTACATTCGCATCTAGACTGGTGACGGCTCCAAGCAGTATTGCATTCCAATACGGATTTAGTGCGTGCTCTTGGCGCAAAAACTGAGCTTTTATTCAGTAAACTTCCTTTACGTTGTTCAACCTCGTTAATTTCTTTTTCATTGTAAAACTTATCTTTGCTGTCCCACTCTTTCAGCACATGTAGGAACCATAAGAAGGCGCTACCTGCCCGAAGATTTTTTTCTGCAGAGAGCGCCGATGCGTCAGTAGTAGCGGCGGTCGCATTCGAGAAACTTCAGGTAACAGCCTTGGACATCATGTATAGGTTGCCATCGGTGCTGTCTGTCTTTTGGCCGTTCAACGCTACACAGAAGAAGCGCACATTTTTGCCTCTGGAGGCGTTACTTAGGCTGAAGCCCAGTGCCCTGGTCCCTACATTTCTGAAGGCTGCCACCAACATTACGACGCATGCAGCTAAGTTCCACTTTTTTGAAATCTTACTAGCGCAACCTGAATTTTAGTACCAGCAGTACCAAAAAACCCAGTGGGAATGTTTCATTATGTTTCATTTTGTCCCACCAACATATATCTATTGCAGAGTTTTTGTTTCGATGTCTTTTAATCTTATTTGGGTTGAGGTACCTTTTTATGAGTTAATAGTATTCCATGCCGAATTGTTTTTTGTCGCAGATTTTGGTTTTCTAAAATTTATTTGTGAATGATTTTAATGTGGCCTAAATAGGATTTGACTTTCCAGGGGGTCTGAAGCACTCACTTATGTACAGAATACCATTCTGTTTTAATTTAATACTGTTAACTACTCTCCAATTGCCGCGTTTCTACTGTGGCTTTTCGAGCTAATGCCTGCGCCTTTTTATTTGTCGGTGTTAATGTCATTTCTAGTGTACTACTTGAATGTTTCTAGTTTCAGTGTTTTCATTTGCTTTTTTGAAATTTTCTGTGATTTTTTTTTCGAATGTGTCCTAAATAAGAGCTTCGTTTCGTGTGTGGAACAAGTATGAACCGTTTTTCATGCTGTGATATTTTAATTGCAATGAAACTTACTTTTCGTATGCAAGTGCTGACGAAACCCATTGTTATGTGATATGTTCCTGGAAAATAAAGTCTCAGTTCGTTTACCCTTTTCTGTGTTTTAAAATTCCTTGAAATAATGTGTGAGTTCGTTTACTCTTTTCTATGTTTTAAAATTCCTTGTCCTTTACTGCTTGCTTGTCCTTTACTGGCCCACGGTAGCGTCCGGGGGAGGGTGTTGGAGGGGTTGCAGGTGTGGCGAAAACAAGCTGCCTCGCAGGAAATGCCAGAACCCTCTTGGGGCGTAACGGGTCGCTTTCCAAGAGAGAGTAGTAGTATCCCTCCGCAGTATCCGGCAACGCTGCACTCAATATAGCTATTTAGTCTAAAAGGAGAGACGGAACGCTTCCTTCGAGATGGTATTGTAATTTTCAGCTAGCGTTCAGGTACTCTGCCTCGAAGGGACCAAGAAGTTCCCACGAGAAGTATTCCGCGTCTCGTTTTGGCGGCTACGCGCCACTCCCAGGAAGAGCAGCCTAATGCTTGAAAAGGGGGTGAAATATGGGACAAAAGTTTTTTACTCCTAGCCAGAGTCCCCAGCACTCCTCGACTTCTTAGAGTGAAATGCCATCGAAAAGGGCTTAGCGTATTCTGCGAATTTTCGCTCCTGCATTGACAAGACGGACGGGATCCATGGTTGACTACCCTTTCCCAAACCCAACCTGCCCTCTGGGTTGCAGGGAATCCAAGCTTCCACCTATGTGGCAAACAGGCGCACGACACCCCATCAAGCGTGCACGTGGTTCACGCGCTCCTCTTGCAAACATGATACGCACCACTTGCTCCTGGTGGACTGATTAGAGTCAACTGCTTCCCGCTGACCCAGCCTGTGTCGTCGCAGATTTCCGAACTTCTCCCTCCAAAGTTGGACGCAGCACGGCTTGACCACTGGGGACCCTTATGAATGACGATTAGCGCTCAACGCGACCAGAGCGTGGCATATACACTACCGATGCATCGTCTACCACGGGCACGGCAAGCCTAATGCATGCACGCGAATGACCGCTGCGCTTTTAAGCCATGATATGCGCCGCTTTGCCCCGGGTGCACTGGTTGGACTCGAATGATTCCCGTTGACACACTTCCGCCTGTGTCTTCCCCGATATCTGACCATCTCCCGCGAATGTTGTACGCAACGTCGCTGGACAACTGGTCACCCAAATAGATGAAGACAGCGGTTAACGGGACCGACGCGAGGCATATAAGCGACCGAAACAGCGTTCACCTCGGGCACGGCACCACATCAAGCATGCACACGATTCGCCCCCTGCTCTTTCCGGTCATCATATGCGCCAAATGCTCCTGATGGGCTCGTTCGAGTAAACTGCTCCCCGCTGACCCACCTTTGTGTGTGTCTTCGCCGATTTCATACATTATTCTTCCAACGTTGAACGCAACGTCGTTTGAGGTTGGTAACCCGAATAGGTGACGACAGCGCTCGGGCATGGCATTGCATCAAGCATGCATGAGATTCACCCACTGTTCTTGAGGGTTTGTTCCCCTCGCGTTACTTAAGCTTTAGTTGACGTAATCGCGGTGTGATAACAGTGGCGTACGCAACTGAGTGGATTGCAGTGCTGAAGTGATCCATGTCGCCTTATCATTCCTTTTGTACGGGTCTTACCAGTTTTCTACTCATGCTGTCTGGCTATGTTGACTCAATGCCGGGGTTACCCATAAGAACTTCGGGGGTGGGCTTATTGGACTAATTATTTTAGAATTTGAAGCAATTAGAGAGCTAGAGGCCACGCAGGAAGTTATTTTCACTCAACGAAAAAGTCTGAAAGAAAACCTAACAGCCTCTGACCGAATCATTGCTAATTTAAAATAAGAAATAGGTTCCAGTAGCGTGTTTCAGTCAAACATGTCCAAAACTGCCTTTTGCGAATTGTCAACGATGGTCGCTTCGTTGGAGTCAAGTATCGCATCGAGTAGCGCAGGTGAGCCAAGCAAGCCACTGGCTCCATCGTGCGAAGATTCACAACAGCTAGCTAGCATTACGTGCAGTTATGAGTATGCAGTAAATAAACTCACGAGATCATATCTATTATTCTTTGGCATAGAAAATACGCCAAGAGAAAACTGCGCAGCATGGGAACACAAAAAATAAAAGTCTGCGCTAAGAATCTACAGATTTCAACCACAAGGGCTGCATTTGAGCTCGTAGACAGTCTGGGCAAGTAGGTGGAAGATGTGAACGGACCCATTATCATCAAACAAACATTTTTAAAGGCAAAAAAACTGCATTCTCATCGACGCGCAAGATAAAGGGTACACTGCAATGAATTGGAATTGGGTTTTCGGCAGCTACAAAACAAATTCGGAAAAAAGGTATTAGAGTTCGTTAAGCCAGTGAACGTGTCATTCAAACTTAGAGAAGACTGGCTTCTGATCGACAACAAGACTTATATATATGCGTCAGGCGACTAAGCTACCATTACCCGCTGCCATCTTATAATTATTTTTATTAAGATACGAACCATATTACCTAAACCAGACATTGTTGGTTCATTCGTTCTTAACAGTAACTATGATCTTCTCGCCTTTACTTAAACTTGGTTGTATCTCGATGTAAACCATGGGTAAATTATTTTGGATAAGAATTATCAATAAATCAACCGTAAACATTGCTGCGACCGAAAAGGTGGTGGCGCTCTTCTTGTTAAGAAATCATTTACTTCGCAATTAATTATTGTATTTCCGCTTTGTAAATCATATGGGTTGTCGTACCAGTACATTATATCAAAATACTAAGAGGAGTTAGTTACACACCACTTCATTTATGCAGTGCTTTAGTTTCGTTCTTTCGGTGATTCAAGACAGCATCACCGAAGCAATTCATTTAAACGATGCAAACCCTATTTACGTGTTTGGGGACTTTAAATTTCCGCTGATGAATGGGATCGATTGTCGTCTCCTTGTCACATCTCCGAATACTTCATTATATTAACTCTTGATTTCAACTTATCTCATGTCATTAGCCAGGCAACTCACGAAAAAAGCATTAGATGTATTCGTAACGAATGAAAAAGAACCCCTTCACACGGTATTACAATTCGATAGATTGAGTCACCGCCTAATATTGCTGGCATAAATAAAATTGTAGTGCCGCCCTCCCGTGTAGAAACAAATAGATTAACTTACTACAACAAAGCAGACTATACTAAAATATTAGAGAGCAGGACATTTTCTTTAACGAAATATAACTATAATCTCTTTGCATTAAAAAAAATTCAAAATAGAAATGCGAAAGACACCTCGAAAGGACAGCACGTAGAGTGGAAGACAAACACGTGGCGTTGGGTTTGTCTTCTGTTTGTCTCTACCTCCTGTCCTTTCTCGCTGTTTCTCACATTTTTAACATATACGAAACCGCCCACTTGTTCCCCATTTTAAGGTCCAGAATAGCTGACATAAATGTAAAAACAAGAATTCTACACTTCGCAATCAGGATGCCTCTCTTACCTGAATATCTAATGACAAACCTAATCCCTGGTTTTTCAGGAACATAAAAAACGAGGAACAAAAAGAAACGCCTGTAGAAACGCAAGAAAGCTCACTTATGCACCATCTTCTTGGCAAAATTACATGGATTACCTTGACGCTTACGGCTCCTCATTAGGATCACCAAAAGGTAATGTTTCCATGATCTGCCATCCCGCCTGATATCAAATAAAAAAAAACGTTTTGGCGAGTATTTTTACATCACCTTGGCAAAAACAGAAGATGCCTGCATGACAATAACCACTACCTGAAAACGAATGTCTTTGAGCCTTTATTTCATTCGTTTCATCTGTGCTAGCATAGAAGAATTATTCGAAATTGCCTAATTTTTTGGCTATCCTTAGCCATACACGGAATCATGTGAGGTTACTGAGGTAGGTGTGGCCTTTGTGATCAATATTCTAAAAATATCTACCACCTATGTCATAGATAACATGATTTCTAGAATACTTAAAGGCAAGATCTCTGTTTCTACTGAAATTATTTGTCGCATCTTTAGGCATGCATTACCTACTGGATTGCTGCCAGACTGCTGTATACTCGCTAAGGTAATACCCATATTCATTACAGGAAATAAGCATTACGCAGAGAACTACCGCCCAATATCCCCCACGTGCCTTTGATATCAAATGCTTGCGCACATCGATCGCTTCACTCATTTATAGTTACCTAGAACCAAACTGCTTAATTTTTTCTAAGCAACGTATTTTCAGCAGAGGCCTATCGTGTGAGACACAGTTATTTGAATTTACGACTGACTTGCATATTAATATGGACAATAACAAGCGAAGTGCCTGTATATGTCTTGATTTTGCGAAAACATTCAACTATACACCCCATTTCCGGCTAATTTCTAGATTCTATGGCCGTTGATTAGATTCCCTTGATTCGCAACTTCTTTCACTAAAGCAGCTTACAGCGGTTAAACACCTAATTTTTCCCACATGTTACGGTACCTGTGGTATATCTCAGGAAAACGTTCTTGCACCTTACTTTTTAAATCTAAAAATGACCATCGCGAAAATATATAATCTACCCCACCAATTTAGGCCGAGGACTGCATTATCGAAGAATACATTTGCAGTACAATGATCGCCTCGCCTTCAAATTTGACCAGAGCATAAGTTTTAATTGGTGTTACACAAGGGTAATGTCACTAAAGATATCTAACTGCAAAGTGCTCACCTTTACCCGTAAACGCGAAAAATCAATGTTCGTCTATCACGTAAGCCGCACCCAGCTGGATCGCGTTTCACACTAAAAATACTTAGAAGTTCGTTTCATTGAAGAAGTTTCCGAAGTAAACAAATAGACATCACCTGCGCGAAGGCTTCTAGGTCAGTGGGCTTATCGCGTGGAAAGTTGCGTCGTGCTCCTTTTGACATTTGTAAACTAGCTGAAGCATCACACGCTAGAACACAGGTAGAGTCTGCGTCACCAATATGGTCTCCATAGCATCAATATTTGGTCAACAAGATTGAAGCAACCCGAAATAGAGCTGCAAGATTTATTTCGCGCAATTCAAAGTAGCCCTCAAGAGTAACAAAGAACAAATTCTTTCACTTCACCCGTTATATCTTCGATGGCACATTTGTCTTTTATGCCTTTTTCACAATTATGCTTACGATGTAGCCCCCTCAAAAATAAATCTTAAATTGCGACTAGCTTTTCCTGTTGAGTAAATAATTAGCATAGTTTTTGTCGTCAGTGCGTAAAAAAGATGCATTTATCTTACCAGCACTTCACTTTTCCAAAAGGGACTAGAACACACCTCATGATAACATTGCCGGCGAATCCAAACACGACGAGTTCCGTAATCGTCTTCATGCTCACTTTCTTTCGTAAAGTTGTACAAATTTGTTATCACTACTTTCTGTGAATTTGGTGTTCTAGCAAATTTTGCGTTTTAATTGTCTGTTGTCTTGATGTTATGTTTACTTTATGTTTCCCTGCTATTTGTGTTGAATCTGTCGCAGGCTTTCTTTTGTTTGCACATGAAGCAGCACTCATTCTCTTCGCATTTTACGTTTATCTAGATACGTTTTTACGGCCCATTTTATATCTTATTTTCTCTTCCATTGTGTGCCTTTCTCATGCCTCTTTCAAACGTTGTTAATTTCGCACTTTTATTTTGTACCCAAGCTTACTCAGTGTCCTGTCAGAGGCTGCAATGTACTCTATCCAAATCGAAAAATAAATAATATACAAATTGCGTAAACAGCTTGTTAGCCACTCAGAGTGGGCGGTTGGGTTTGAAATTCTCAAGGTCCTTCGTATCTTACTTTTTATGAATCAGAATATTGATTGTGTTGTTCCTTGCCAAGAACACTTTGTCAGGACTTAAGCATTCCGAAAATAGCGCAGCAATCTTTCCCAGTACAATATTTCCTCGCTGTTTCAAACGATCCATATTTATGCCATTGTCACCTGCTGCTCTGCCTTTTTACGTGCTCTTGCGAGCCTTTCCTACTTCCCCTTTATTTACTAGTGGGAGTTCGCAAGTTAAGAATGTACTCTCAGTAGTTTCCACGGGTATAACGTCCCTGGCATAATGTGTGGTGTACAATTATTCTGCCACCTATATTATCTCGTACCTCCTCGTCTGTGAGCTAGTACCCTGTTTTTGCGGATAGGGACCTTCCTCTTCGTTGCTTTCACGTGACCTTCAGTTTCCATTGTTTCCTCGATCACTGAAATGTTATGTGCACGATTGTCGTTTGTTTTATTTCAGTCATTCAATTCAGGCTGCTCTGCTAAGTCAACTTGATCCACCGTACCTGATACGTTCATGTTCTTACGTTTTGAAATTATTTCCTTCGTTTTCTTAGTTTTTTTTTCTTCGTTTTGTAGATGCGGCTTCTCATACAGCTGCTACAGACATTGTGGTTGCCGTTCCTAGGTTGTCAGTTACCCTGTCTGACTACCCGCGCTCTTGTTTATAAGAGAAGATGTGTTTTGCAGAGTTATTTTAAACTCATCCGTCCTGGCTCTGAACGACTCCATGCCCGGTTTCATGCTCTTTATGAGTTTCTTTCTTGCTCTTTCAAGATTCAGCCTTACTTTGCATTTAACAATCATATGATCGCTGCTCCGAATCATACTTAGTACATCTAAGTCCTGAAGAATACTTGAGTTGTCACTACAAAAGAAGCCAATTTCGTTTTTGGTTGTTCCATCTCGGACTTTTCTACATCCATTTCCTATTCTTTCTTACCTAGAAGTACGTGTTCATCAACCGCAGGTTATATGTCTCCGCAAACCCTGCCAGTGTATCCCCTAGGCTGTTGCGATTGTCGATTCCGTAGTTCTCCATTGACCTTTTCTCCATCGACTTTTGCATTTAAGTCTTCCATGACAATGGTCAATTGCGTTGATCCCTCCTTTACAGCTCATCCAAGTCCTCGTAGAAAATGTCTACGGCGCAATCATAGTAGCTAGTTGTTGGCGCTTAGGCCTGTACTATCTTTAAACTGGAATGCTTGTTGAGGTTGATCACAACAGCTGCCACTCTTTCGTTAATGCTGATGAATTATCCCATCTCTATCATCTCCATGAAGCCCTCTCATGTTCTTGTAACGTCAATAAATATCCTACCTTATGTCCGAGAGCTCATCTAGTAGTACAGCTACGTTTCTATCGCGAATAAGGGTTCGGGCTTTAGACATTGCCAGGGTTAAATTCCAAAGGCGCCCTGTCTGGACCCAACAATCCTTAGCACCCTCTGCTGCATCGCTGGCCTGACCACCGTCGAGGTCGGGTGCAATACAGCTGCTGAGATATGAAGGCCAAATTTTGATTTACCAAGTCGTACGAGCTATCCGACAGCTGCTACACCAGGATGGCGAGATGGTTTTCCGGTGAGTGGGGGCTGTATGTGCAACAAATTGCGTTTCTAGCATGGTTGAACCTATCTGGTTTAGCCTCTCAGGTATCCGACATCATTTTTACTTCCGGAGAAGGCAACACTTCATATCTGCGTGGTTATCCGTCCTACTAAGGGGAGGACGTTGATCACCACAATTTACAACGGCCCTTCGTCAATCCTGCCCCGATCGTCCACTATTCTGAGCCAGCTGTGTCCCTGAACAGTTCCATTTATTCAAGAATGACAATCAAAGAAGACCTCAATAGCCTCGCCAATCACATAAAACGCACGTATCTCGGCATCCAAAAAGCACGAGCACGATGTTGGCTTTTCCCGTACTGCTGAACAAGTAAAGTGCCAGCCTGTTCTCACACACATTTCCTGCTTTAGTGACATCGTCGAGGATACTTATGGTTTGCCTACCGTAAACAACCTAGATCAATAAGAGTGACGGACGCAAAGGACAAGTGTCTGTGACCATTGGCCTGCCTACGTTCGTCAGACGGCTTTATGGGACAAGGCAGCTGACAAAGCAAAAAAAAAATGCTGTCATATTTTATTCCGTAGTACATTAGTAGCTCACGAAGATAACGAATGCAAGATCTTACGGTCTCACTAATGTCCCGTGCAAAAAAATTGGCCGCGTATCTGCTCCATTTGTTGCAAATGTCGTTAAACGACGATAGTCTTTATCGACTTTTGCCAAGTAAACGCTTCCCTTCGCTTTCCCGCTCACCTCTCATATTATTCCTGTTGCGTCGCGCTCATCCCAAGGTAATGACGCCAAAGGTTTGCTTAAATCAATTTAAATTTCCCGCGTTCCACTGCTCTAAATTGGGTGTCTCGATGCCAACGCTGCCGTATGGCGAAGACGCGTGTGAATCGAGGCGCCCTACTGCAACGTTTATAGAACTGCGTTTCCCTAGTCCACGTGCGTTCTAAGCAGAACGTGGAAACTATCTAGTGGAGCCTTTCGTAACTCTTGCCACTTAATTTCTTCAAATGCCGCCAGAAGCTCTATGGCGCGGGCAACACGAGGCGAGGGCGGAGTGATATGTTTTTTAGTTGATGAAGTATTTAATCTCGCCAAAATCAAACATGTACGATTTTTTTATAAAGGAACGCTGCAAATATCACTTCTGTATTAATTTGTTGTCTTATATATGCGTAATGTCTTGTTGTTCTTCAACAATATTGACAAGTATGAACATTACACCGCACTTGGAGAGGCACATTTAGCTGTGACTATATAAGACTATTGCGCAGGCATTGTTTTACTTTGGTCGGGTGGCTGAATCGAGTCACAGACAGACAGACGGACAGAAAGACGGACAGACAGACATACAGACAGACCAAAATTTCTGGGTTTAAGTAGACCAAGAAAGACTATCGTCTTTAAAAAGATGGGGCAATCCCACCACAAGAGGGCCCGTGTACTATGTACCATGGTCGGCCGAAATTTAAACAGGACGGACAAATCTTTCCTGAGTGTGCAGGGCTTGTGAAGGAGGCTTGTTTTGAACGTCATGGCGACGACCGGACAAAGGAGCGGTGTGGCTGCGTGACGTAGCCGTACTTGTGGCGTTACGTTTAACAGCAGAGCTGTTTTATGGTTTATTTCGTCCGTCGAGCGTTGCCAGAAAGCCATTAAAAATACCAGCAGCAGGTGAGCGTGTGCCTTGTGAGTAGCTCCCGGCATCGACACATCGACCTTTGAGAACCCTCTGCGCAGGGCTGGTGCCACGACCTTTCCCTTGGTGCCCTCCTTGCTAGTTCACGTGCGTTCGCGCCTGAAGTGGGAAGCGCAGACTCCGAGCTCGCGAGACAAACGTCGTACTCGCGAAGACGGTTTCCGCAGGTTCGACTGCATGCTTACGCGGTCCAGTTTGGGAGAGATGTGAAAGCCTGCGGACAAAGTTATCCGGGCCTGCCAGCAATTGGGAACTTTCAACCTTAAGTTCGCGAATCCATGTGAGGTGCAAAAACTGGGTCTCTGACGAAGGGAACGGGGCCGCCTGATTTGGTGTTTCTTCAACCTTGCTATACAATCCGCGCCAATTTTTTCGGGGTTGTGGAATGTTTCCGGGTTGTGTGTCAATTTCTTCCAGGTATTGCCGGCCTCGCAACTGACACTCGCCCAAGTTTACCACAGCGAGCAGCGGAATACATGGGTGAATGGGGGATGCGGTGGCCTCCCCTTTCGACTTGCCCCTTTCGCGGTCGTTTCTCTGGTGTTCTTTGGCAGCGGCAGCGGGGGAGAACTGCACGCCTAAAGGAGTACTGAGACGAACTTTTGACGCCTAAAAAATTATATCATTGCCTTCAGTAGTTTGTACAGATGCCTCACAGAAATTTTTGCAGCGATCCGAGGCCGGAATCACATCTAAAATCGATTTTGATTGCCCAGGCCGCGAGCTTTCACAAATCGGCAGCACTAGCGAAATCGCTTTCGGCGTGACGAAACATCGGCCTGCGTGTCTGGCCGGTTCAGGGTGACGTCATATAGTCGTTTTCGAAACCGGAAACGATATCCTGCGCTGCTGTTGTCGGTGGTATTCGTTTGGGCAGGAGACGTGGGCGTAGCTGTGTGAGCAATGCTTGCAAACGTTGCGTGTTCGAATGTTCACATGCCAAATTTCCGCCGGTGTCGAATCGTTGACTACACCCGCTGCCCTCGCAATCGACTATCCGGTTAGCTGCACCGCATTGACTCCCGTTATCGGAGATTTTCACGCATGCGTGCAATTCCTGCTACTTTAATTAATAGGTTAGGGATGTTACAATAAAAGATGACCAGGCAATGCTTTCTTTGGAAGTAGTGACGCCGTGTACCTCAATCTCAATTTGGACGCACATGGCTGTGGAAGCAAACTTGTATGCTCTTGAATCCGACCGTACTTCGCCAAAGAGGTACGATATTGACGTCTCTGACCTCAAGGGGTTGATCTGATTTTCCCTTGTAAACAAGTACTTCGGCTCTACAAGGTTCGCTACAGGAAAGTAAACGCTTGGCCGATCTGCGCCTCTGTATATCTTACTGCTGGCAATTTAAGGATGGAATGGCTAAACTGCAGTGCATTCGCTTCCTTCAAAACAATTCCCACAGTTTTATGTGCTAGGTGGCCCAGTGTTTTTGCTTCATTCAGCGCAGCTCTCTGACTTCGCTGACTGCTCATCTGAACGGTTCGGAAACAGTCACCCAAATTACATTTGAGATGCAGGTAGATGATGCACTCCTATCGTCAGGCGTGCTTCACAGCAGACGCGATAGAGCGCGTTCGCTTAGGATGTACCGAGAAGATACGCTCACTGGCCTCGCTCTAAAATTTAAGTCTGTTCATCCACATGCTCGAAAACTTTACCATCCCTTCCCAAGAAAGTCGAGAAAAGCGCGAAAGCTTTCTAACATCAAAATTGAGTCAAACGTGCGTCCAACATTCGCTGAAAATGCGCGCAATCGATCGTCGCACGTTCAAAGGCCGACTAGCAAAGAAAAACCCAGGCGACGATTGTTTGCGCGCTAAGTAAAGGTATTTACGGACGATCTATATGAATTTTGACACGTGGTTTATGAGATAAAGGCATACTGTTGTAATCTTTCTAATTATAGATGCGTTTATAGTCTTACCTAGAACCGTTCCTGTTTCGCGATTTTGAAGTAACCGTTGTTGCACAATGAAAGCCCAGTTTCAGGCACGCGCCGTGTGTCCAGAGATCTTGCCAGAGCTTTTCAATTCACCAGCTGGTCTTTGGGGAACTTCAGAAGTATTTTGACAAGCGCAATTGGTGTCACAAAGAAAGCTATCGCTTTAAAACTCTCCGTTGCCGTTTCCCTGTTCCGCCATGGGAATTGCATTTTCACCGACACATAGGGCCGTTTTGCTGACTTGGAGTGGGTGCGAAACGTTATATTAAAAAGAGGCCTTCCCGCGTCGTTTTTGAAGGCTTTGAAAAGCCGCGTATTCAATTTTAACAAACCGGCTAATTTCTAACAGGAAAAGCGCATTGACATACCCTACGTCCCTGGTATAGGCGATACGTTGTCTCGCGTTCTGCGCATTTATGACGTTAAGACTGCACACGTATGTGTGTGCAAGGTGAGGCACGCACTCACGGCTGGTAAGGACCGGCTTCCGAGGGAATCGTTCCCTGGCGCCACCAAAAAGATTCCCTCCGCACGCTGCGACTTTTCACACATGAGTAGAGCGCGCAAATTTTAACATTGACTGAGGCAGCAACGGAGGGACGTCAAAAAGAAGCGATAAGCGTCAAATCTTCTTGCCTAGTACGTGGATGAAACCGGCCAGAATAATGCCTCAGAAACTCACGTATTATCTGCAAAAAACCTTGAAATCACGGCGCTATCTTGAGTCGTTGACAGAAACTTGAAATCACGGCGTTATGTGGGGTCGTTCGAAATACAGATATCACGTCACGCCTTCAATACAATTAGTAAAACTTGCCCCCGGTCGTCTACGCGCTTCTTACTTCACGTGCTGATAAATAAACAAGTTTTCCTAAACTTTCTGTCACCCGACGGCTTCCGTAACGAAACCTAAACACCCCGTTGTGCTGCTTCTCAAGTTTTGGCATTTTTGTTGGTCTTTGTCGATTATCTGCAACATGTTTTATCCTTACTAGGCGGGCGTGTGTCGAACCCTTGGCTTTATAGACAAAAATGCAACATACAAACGAACAATGCTGTCAAGGCAAGCTAGGCAGCAGCACGTGGAGAAGACGTCTTTATTTAGGGATCAAGCTGGCCTGATGGAACTTTACTAGAGGACGAAGAAGTCACACTGAATGGTTTGGCCGGGTTGCACTGTATGCTTGGGGTATGAGCCCTGGCTCTAGCACCTCGTGTTCAGCTTCTTCATGTTCGGTCCGAGACTCTGGCTGACGGTGTTATGCGAGCCGCTCAATAAAGCTGCTTTTTGTCCTTGTAGGGCGCTGTCGTTTTCTCAAGCGTGTTGCCGAAACACGTAGGGACGACGAACCAGCGACGGCATTCACAGCAGCACCGAAAGGCAGAGAAGGGTTTAAAAGGCCACCGTAACCGTACCAGCTAGACCTTGAGAACACCTCATGAATAAGATCATGATTACGAAGAAAGGCAAGAAAATGTCGCAACGTTCCCTACTAACGAAGGACATGTTAGAAACCAAGACTGCCTGGGATGTTCATGGAGCGCGTCTGAAGGACCACTTTATCTTTCACGACCACGGCGATGCCATGTCGAACTAGCTGAAGCAAACCGACCGGAGTATTGATCCTAATTTTATGCTACTAGAAATGCAGAAAGATTATTTTGAACAGCGGAGCATAACGATAAAACCGTCACGTACTTGTTCGAGCTAAGCCAGCGAATCAACGACCTCAGATCCGCAGCATCTGTTTCATCGGGAGCCTCGGACGATATAGCTCCGCCACCCGGGCCCAGCCACGGCATCAAGAGTGGAGGCGTCGACTTCGAACTTTGAGTGCCGTCATCAAATTTGAAACCGATTGTTTGAGCAATTTGACTTCACCGGCTAAAAAATCCCAAGATTACCGATAGCGATAAGTTTGCGTAACTGAGGTAGTCAAGCATAGTACCTGCATCGGATGCAATCGCTGGCCTTACCGCAATGTCTAGATGCTGCCAATACGCCAGAGACACACCCTTCGACATATTTGCGAAATCGCACCTGATCACCAAAGAACACACCAAGAACCTGTAGGGATTCACTCCTCTGAGCCATCGCGTCGCTGCATTCGAATTACCATGCGCCACCTCTCCTGCCGTCTGTGAACGCACGGCGGAAACACTATGCGACGGAGGGGGGCGTGACACGTTTGGTGCACGCTAGAGAAGCTCAGCTAGAGTGAACTAGCGCAGCGGTGCTTCCTAAGGGGGGAGAGTCGGCCGTCGGGAGTGCCGCCAGCCAGGAGAGACAAGCCACCGCCAGCCACCTTCAAGGATCCCGTACGGCAGCAAGCGGTGAGCCATGCGTCCCGTCATGCCGTAAGCCTCCGGACATTGAAGTGTTTTGGTGACATCCTTTGGTGATTGTATCTTCTGTGCCCTTTATATTTCGTTCCCCCTGCTTCAGTAAATCCCCTTATTCCTCTCGCAATGCTTTGTGCAGTAATGTTTTGAAGAGGCTGTTGCCCGAACCCCCTCGGTCGCCAGAATTACCTGCAGTACCGCCCAATGTGTATTTAGGCTGGCACACTCCTTTGTCAGCAACACGCTTATGCACAGGAGAAAGTTGCGAGTAAACCTTTCGGGCATTCGGATTGCACGTGGCAGCTGTTCTTGGAACTAAGCAATTCAGCTAAGCGAAATGTCTTTTGTTGCTGTTACGGCCTGCGCAAAATTTTCTGAAAGCCGGGAACTGTTGTAGCTCCTTCGCCCGAGTTCTTTTTTCAAAGAGCCTGCGCACTGCACAGCTTTCTTTTCCACGGCACCGAATATCCAGTTTCCCGGTGAACGCGGTAACTGATAAGCATTACCCGCAGTGGGCTTTGTGCTGGAGCATGCTCGGTTCATACGGTGGCATCCTTTTTCCCTAGCGCACGCGCATTACGGCTAAGCTTCAGAAACGCCAGTACTACAATTCTTTGCGCACTTGCACAAAAAGCAATCTTCGCCTTGCGCACTCCGAAATAGACGGTTCCTTTTCGTTTTCGGCATAACCCTCTAACTTGAAGAACCGCTTTTCACTCCGGGGCAACATGTTTGATCTTCCCACATCCGAGCGGGAAGCCTTGGCTGATGACTTCCGCGAGCTCGGAATCCTATTGCGAAGTTTGCAGGCACAGCTTTTCAGCAAACCGCAGATGCCGTCCGGCCCAAGCACTGACGAGGGCGGAACTAGCCCTGCAGCTCCCGATGGTGACCATCCCCGGGTGGAGCCCGCTTCTCGGCCTGTAGCGGATGAAACTGCGGATGGTGCCCAGCGGCGGCCGGAGCAAGCGCTCCCATGCGAAAGCCCCACTGGCTCTTCTGGTCTGCCCACACCCGAGCCGCATTACGCAGCCTCAATAAAGCGCTGCCCCGGACGGCTGATTCGACCCATGGTCTTGGTGATGAAGGGCACCCTGTCTCTGCCAACGCCTAGCTACGGGCCCGGAGGCCACCCTGTCTCTGCCAACGCCTAGCTACGGGGCCGGAGGCCACCCTGTCTCTGCCAACGCCTAGCTACGGGGCCGGGGGCCACCCGGTCTCTGCCAACGCCTAGCTGCGGGGCCGGAGGCGACGCGGTCTCTGCCAACGCCTAGCGGCGGGGCCGGAGGCGACCCGGTCTCTGCCAACGCCTAGCTACGAGGCCGGAGGCCACCCGGCCTCTGCCAACGCGAGCTACGGGGACGGAGGCCACCCTGTCTTGGACACCATGGCTGCGGAGCTGAAAGCCACCCAGTCCCAGATAAACCCGGACTACATACTGCTGAGTCCCCCGCTGATATGTAAATTATAGAATGGCCACTTCCGATTAATGCTACTGCATCAGCCAGCATCGGTGACGAGCACAGAATAGATGATGCCGATGTTTCAGGCAGCCTGAAAGCTCTTTTTCAGGTGCGGACCAACCTGACTGCAACCAGGCTTGCCAACCGGCTGAGCTAATCATCCACCGCACAAACGAACTCCAAGTGCCACAGCTGACGAAGCCCGGTTGATAAAGTATGAGTGGTCTGAACCAGAGCGGAAAAATGTCGTTGCCGGTCAGTCAATCGCATTATTCCAGACTGTCTATTTCCGGTCACAGAGTCCCGCCCGAACGAGGATTTGCGTGAAAGTGGGCACGTCACCCTTGCCTGTAAAGTGAAATCACTGTCTCTCGCGAAGGAACATGGTTTTCGCAGATCTTGCCGCAACCCAGGTGCTGAAAACTCGGACGAGCCCCACAGCACACCAGACGGCCCCAACCCCTCGAGTAGCGCGAGCAAGGCAGCTCCTCAGCCTGGTTGCGGCGCTACTGGGCCTGGGCCAACTGCAACCGCGACGTGTCCTAGCGCTGCGAGGAACGTCGTGTAGGCGCAATCCGGCGCCCTACTCCGTCGTCGGGCGTCCCTCCCGGGCCCCCAGCACTTCGTCGTTTCCTGTCGCCAGCCAAGGCGCCGAAGCCTGCGAGTGTAACGCCTTCACCTTAGCTCACATCAGCACGAAGACCTGAACTGCGCTCACGAGATCGACGTGCGGGACCTCGGTACTCAATTTGTGGGCCTTACAGAGACGTTTTGTGTGCTGGTGTGTGCGCGTGGTAATATGCCAAGAACTTGTTTTTTTTTCTTTTTCTTCTCAGAGGGGAAGAAAGCGTAAGAATTCCCCCCTCTGAGCCGTCGCGTCACTGCATTCCAATTACCGCGCGCCACCTCCCCTCCCATCTGTGAACGCACGGCGGAAAGGCTATGCGAAGGAGGGGGGACGTGACACGTTTGGTGCATGCTAGATAAGTGCAGCGGTGCTTGTTAGTGTGGGGAGTCACCGGCCGGGAGTGCCGCCAGCCAGGAGAGACAAGAGACCTTCAATGAGCCCGCACTTCAGCAAGCGGTCGGCCGTCCCTCCCTTCGTGCCGTAAACCTCCGGACATTGAAGTGCTTTGGTGATTGTATCTTCTGTGCCCTTTATATTTTGTTTCCACTGCTTCAGTAAAGTCCCTTATTCCTCTCGCAACGTTCTGTGCCGTAATGCTTTCACGAGGCTGTTGTCTGAACACCCTCGGTAGGCAGAATTATCTGCAAACCTTCTTGACCTGCGGCCTGTACGCTCATCTACCCATTTCGTTCGTCTGCATCGTCTGTACGACACCATTCAGGCACATATTCAAAAACAGCAGGTCTTGCACGTCATTGAGGATTCTTTCTCTACTGTGCTCCCCCCCTTAATTTTTCAGCGCCCACCATTTAAATCTCAAAGTTTATTTAAAAAATATATTGCTGTGCGATTCCACAATGTAAGTATACAAAAGTGGGTCCCAAGGTAAAAAATCATTGCCCCTGATTTTGGAGTTTAACCAGCACTCTGCACTCCAGAGAGCGCATGGGTGGTTGCTAGCTTAGGAAAGAACTCGTATGTGCGGGCCTTATCGAATGAACTCAGCATAAATAGATGGGTTTCCGACATTCCACACCCGAGGTTTCGCTGCAGTGGCATCTTGAAGTCGTGAACTCTTGACTTGTCTCTTCCGCAAATAGAAGAATAATTCTACTTATAGGTGCGACTCTCCTTCTAATAGAAAGGAAAGGAAGTGAATGCTTAAGAAGACGGACGATATTTCCGCTGTAAAGCCAGTAATCATGTGGCCATTCCCTATACGAAAAGGTTCCGCTGTACCAAGTGTCATCGCCCACTTACACGGTGTGCGAGCCCCACTTAAGTGCCTGTTCACGGTCTCAAGGAGTGCAGGCTGCTCCACCATAGCTAAATGCAGGCGTATTCCAAACCGACGTTGTAAGACAAATCGTTTTTTTACAAACTGCCGTGCTGCACGCGTCGTCACACAAGAAAATCATTGCGCGAATCCTGTTCGATGGCTGCAGTTAGTGAACCTTTGCTACGGCTGGCTTACCAGAAGATTATCCTGCACCATAGTCAACCGTAAAAGGTTTTCCTGGGTTTCTTCGGTGGACACGACAAAGCGAATGCGTTCAGAATAGTCGAGATTGGCTTGCATGAAATGAGGAAAAGTGTTCCTTCTACGATTGACGCCCTTTCACCAAAAAATCTGCAGCCAGCCTATTCCTGTATCTACCAAAATGCCTTGAAAGCGCTACGCGAATGTGGTTACACACTGGACACATTCGATCTAGACAAAGGTAACATGATTCCACGTGACATCGATATACTGTTCAACCCTGAGCAATATTGGAACCCCGTCCCAGGCCGAATGAAAACATTGATAAATGGCCTCAAAGACGTCGAGACAACTTTATGGTTGCCTCTCCATAGACGTACAACTGACACAATCGTGGAACGTTGATCCCAAAACGTCAGGTTGAAATCTTATGCGACCACCACCGGAAATTTTCTAGAACGGTTGTCGAATCTTGACAGCATTGGTTTCCACTCGGAGGTGTGTGAGCCACGGGAAAATGCAACAACAATGACTCCGTTCAATAGCTCTTACAGCAAATCAATGGTTGGTACGAAGAACGGCTTCCCTGAAGCCATCAGTCAAGCTAAGCGACAGCAAAGCGAACCCTGAACAAAGGCTGGATCTCCTTGCTAGGAGGCTTCTACAATACCGCGCCTTCTTGAGTGTGTATTACAAAGCGATCTCAAAATGCGTAACAATGATATGGCTGAGAGGGTGCGTATGAACAACACTGAAGGCCCAATGTATGAGGGACTTCTCAACCATTACCACGCAGTAATGAGGGAGGAGCGGTGTACGAGTACTGTGGTTGTGTTTGACGCATCGGCGCTTGCACGTGTACAGGCTTCCCAAAAGTAAAGCCTCTACAGAGGTTCTAACCTGAATGCAGACTTAGTACGTCTGCTCCTCAAGTTTCCCACCCACTGTATTTCTCTAGAGGCACAATCACCGTTAAAAAATGACAGAGACACTCATAGTTGCCTCTCGTTCGAGAGAGCGCTGGTTCAAAACGAACACCTACCGAAAGCAACAGAGTGGCGAGTGAAACAGGCGCCCTTTGGTATCACTTCCAACCCGTTCTTACTGGCCGGCACCATCGGCTACCACTGCACAAAGTGTCATCACCGTTTTCAGACACTGTTTTATGGTTTCAAGGCTGCATTTATGTAGATGATATTTAAAATAGGAGCCGAGACCATCACCCAGGCACTGAAACCTTCAAGGGAACCTGCGACACCGTTTGCAACAGCTTCAATAAAATTGCAAAAGTTGGCATCAAATGACTAAACTGTCTGAGCAAACTTTCGAACGGGGAAGTCTTGCAAAGAGCTTCCTCAGTCAGAGAGAGAGAGAGAATCCACTTTATTGAAACTCTGGTTTTAGGGTGGGGGAGTGGCGGTGGCCCATAGGGCCGCCGCGACGTCGAGGGCACGACCGGTGACCAGTTCTTGGAGGTCGCGGTCCGAGCACCCCAGAGCCTGTTCCCAGAGGGTGGGGGAGGGTAGAGGTGGGAAAGGATCGCGCGGACATTCGCAGAGCGAGTGATAGAGCGTGTCCGGTGCGTCACACAAGGGGCAGTTGGGAGAGGAAAAGAGGTGAGGGTGCGTATGCATTAATAGAGTGCGGTGAGGAAACGAGTGAGTCTGAAGAAGGCGCCACATGTGGGCAGCCTCGGCGGTGAGGGAGGGGTGGGGAGGGGGAAGTTGTCTGCGAAGGAGGCGGTAATGTTGGGTGATGTCCCGGTATGTGAGCAGTACCGAATGGGACATCTCGGGAACGCCGTGTGTAGGTGTAAAAGAAGCGCCTGCCCGGTGTGTCAAAGCTCGGGCTTGGTGGTGGGCAGCCTCATTACCACCTATGCCGGTGTGGGCCGGGGTCCACAGCAGCGTCACGGGTTCGGAAGGGGGTCGAGTGCGAAGAATTTGGAGGGCCAGTGATGAAATGGTGCCCTTGAGGTAATTTCGGATGGCGGGTTGCGAATCTGATAATATAATGAGAGGGGTGGGTGTTTGGGTAAGAGCGAGGGCAATTGCCGCCTCCTCCGCGGTAACTGAAGTCGAGGTGAGCACCGTGGCTGAAGCTTGCGGGTCGGCGCCAGGTGCTCCTATGACCGCAATGCCAAAAGCGGGCTTGCTCGGATACTCAGCCGCGTCTACATATACGACGCTCGGGGAAGGGGAGTAGCGTCTGAGATGATCCCGGGCACGGGCTAAACGGCGACCAATGTGGAAGGCGGGATTCATATTGCGAGGAAGGGGTTTGATGTGGATGCTGGAGCGGATTGAGAGAGGGATGGTAGCCATAGGATCGAGTAGAATGGGTGGGTCGAGATGCGCTCGTTCAAGAATGCAGCGGCCGGTGGGCGTTTGGGATAGGCGAGTGATTTGGGCAGTGCGGTGCGCTTCGAGTAGCTCCGTCACCGTGTTGTGCAGACCTAGGGCTAGAAGTCGTTCGGTAGGGGCGTGTGTAGGCAAGAGAAGCGCTGCACGATAGGCACGTCTTAAAAGAGCGTCCAAGGACTGCTTCTGAGTGAGGGTGAGGGTGGCATACGGTAGGTGGTAGCAGAAGCGAGAGATGAGGAAGCTATGAAGGAGGCGAAGGCGCTCAGATTCAACGAGGCCATTTTTACGGGTCGTGATGCGTTTAATGAGGGCAATGATCTGCGTGGTGTAAGTGCGAAGCTGGGCGATGGTGTGTGTGCTGCTGCGAGTAGATTGTATGATAAAGCCAAGGATGCGGACTTGTGAGACATGGGGAATAATTGTGCCATCGAGCGAGACCTGGATGGATTCAGCGGCACCGTGTAGGGAGGTGGACCGGGATCGCCGTGGAGGTAATATAAGTAATTCTGATTTGGAGACAGAGCAGAGAGACCGGCAGCTTGGGCATGCTGGTGTACGATAGAGGCTCCCTGATTGAGGGTCTCTTCGATCATGGCATCACTACCGCTGGGCACCCATAATGTGATGTCGTCAGCATAGATCACAGATCGGAGGTTGGGGGTGTGTCAAGTGCGCGAGCGAGAGGCGTCATAGCTAGGTTAAAGAGAAGCGGAGAAAGGACGGCGCCCTGGGGCGTGCCGCGAGAGGGCATAGGGAAAGTTGTGGTGTGGAGTGAGCCGAGGCGCAGTGTAGCGGTGCGGTTAGAAAGGAAGTTTGTTATGTAGGTGTGTGTGCGACTGCCAAGATTGTGGTGGCTGACGGAGTCGAGGATGGCGTGGTGGGAGACATGATCGAAAGCTTTATGTAGATCAAGTGCGAGGATGGCGGCGTTGTCAGATTTAGGTGGCTGGGCGAGGATGTCAGCGTGAATCTGGAGCATAGCATCCTGGGTCGAAAGGCCAGGACGAAACCAATCATATTGGGTGGGAGGAGCTGATTCTCTTCGAGGTAGGCAGTAAGGCGGGTGTTGATGACATGCTCTAAGAGCTTGCCTAGGCATGAAGTGAGCGATATAGGGCGGAGATGTTCAAGTGCAAGAGTTTTGTTGGGTTTAGGAATTAGAGAGATGTTTGCGTGTTTCCACGAGCTGGGAAGAGTGCCGTGCTCCCAGTGGTAGTTAAACAAAGTGGTGATGTGATCAATACAAGTATCGTCAAGATGTCGGAGTAGCTTGTTAGTGATGGCGTCCGCGCCTGGTGCGGTTTGGCGGCGCAGGGAACGTAAGGCCTGTATGATTTCCTCGCGGGAAATTTCAGCATCGAGGGTGAGGTTGGGAGCTCCGGCGTAGCGTGCAATTGGTGGCTCGGAGGAATTAGAGGTCGGTATGTATAGGGCTTTAAGGCGGGATATGATATCTTGCTTGGTGCCATCTTGCTTGTGGAGAAGCTGTGTGATACGTAAGGATTGGCTGGATTTGGATTTGGAAGGGTCAAGCAGGTGTCGTAATAGAGCCCAGGTGCGACGCATGTTGAGGGTACCCCGCATTTCGTCGCAGAGTTGGTGCCAGTTGGCCCGCCTAAGGTATTCGGCGTGTCGTGTAATTTCGGTGCGGAGGAGTTCGAGTCGGCGGCGCAGGGCTCGGCGGTGCTTGTGTTTGCGCCACCGTCGCTCGAGGCTACTGTAAGCCTCCCATAGATGCATCATTTTGGAGTCCACGTAGGCGGAGGGGAATTTTCGGGTCTACGAGTTTCTCGTGTTGTTGTTTAGCGTGCAACAGGTTGGCGACCCACTGCTCGAGGTCAGTGTCTTTGTCAGGGTCAGGGGGAGCAATATGTTGACTGTGTAAGCGAAATGCATCCCAGTCCGTTATATGCGTGTGCTGTGGGGTGCTCGTCTGAAGAGATGTGTATCGTGGGTGTGCAACTCGGTAATGAAGTGATCGCTGCCCAAGGTATGTGGAAGAGGATGCCAAGTGGCAGGGCCGAGACGATGTGAGCAAGTGATATCGGGGGCTGTGTCGCGCTGTACCACTATTTCCTATGCGTGTGGCGAGGTCAGGGTCGTTGTGAGTGGTGAGGTGGAGTTGTTGGATCGCCTCCCACAGCAGGCGCCCTTTACGAGTTGTGCGGGAGTAGCCCCACGCAATATGCGGGGCATTAAAATCGCCCATAATGAGGAGGGGTTGGTGGCCTGCGTGCTGGAGAGCCGATTGGAAGATGTCATGGAATGGTGGTTGCCGTGTTTCGGGGAGAGCTGTAGATATTAAGTACGTTAAGTTGTCTGTGTCCTATACGTTTGGGGAGGATGGTCGTGAATATGTGTGGAATGTCGAAAGGCAGGCTGCGCTGCTCTACACTGTAGTTGCGGTGTATTAGAGTTGCCAGCTGAGGAAAATCGGAGTGTCGGTATGCTTTGTAATTTAACATTTTGACATTAGGGCCCGTTTCCTGAAGTGCGATGACTGTAGGCGTGTGAGACAGTGTGGTGATGAAGCTTGAAGCGATGCCCGCTTCGTCTTGAAGCTACGGCAGTTCCATTGCCAGGCTATAACGTCTTTAGAGGTCATTGTCGGCGTCTATGGGTATGGGGGCGTCCGCAGGAGTTAGGTTCGCAGAGGGCGGTGGGTTCTGAGCGAACGAGCGCATCCATTCTAGCATTTCCGAATGTAATTCTTTGTGTGGACAGTTGTAGTGCCGTCAACTGGCCCTGAAGCGACGCGAACATAGATTGATATTCAGCGCGGAGCTCATGCGAGTAAGGGGCGCGTCCGTAGAGGCTGGCTGAGTATCGCTTTCCGCTTTGCGTTTCAAGGGGGTGGTTGGGCGGGATTAGGAGGAGTGGATGACTGAGTAGGCGAGGGGCGCTGCGGAGGGGGTGGCAGGGATGGCGGGGGAGGTGGTAAGACGTTGGCGCAGCGATTGGTTCTCCTGCACCAAGCGGGCGTTTTCTTGTTGGAGGCGAATTACTGTTTCGCGCAGAGCTTTCATTTCACGAATTACGTGATCATAGGTGGTGCTGGGTGAGGTGTGGAAAGTAGGTGGGAGGTGAGGTTTGGGTCACTGGGAGCTCTGGGGGCTCACCTGCGCTTGGTGACTGACGTGTGGTCGTCGGGGAAGTCCTTGGGCCACTTGGCTGTAGGAAGAAGGGCCGACATGGGTGACGTGAGCTTGTGTTGTGGCGGAAGTGTGGTGCAGGTGGTGGTCAGGTAGAGTGGTCGACTTCGGTGAGTGTCCATGGGGCGAAAGGGCATCCAGGTGCTGTCGAGTCACGGCAGGTGTGCTAGTCTTCCGCCGGGGCTGGAAGCGATTGCGACAACCAGCCGCTCCGGTGAGGTGGGCCGCCCCGCATAAGATGCAGGACGGGGTGCAGGGGTGGTTGGGTTGAGGAGATGTGGTGCCGCAGGTGGTGCAGCGGTCGGTGGGGGGTGGGTGCGGGCAGACATCCTTGCGGTGTCCAGGCCGCCAACAGGCGTAGCAGGCCTCTTGCTTCCTCCTAAAGGGGGTAGCATCTCATGGTTGCGGCTCGGTAGCGGATCCAATACGGCACGATGGTACCTTGAAATAGGACCTGCACTATCGTGAGCCATGAAGTCTTTTGGCGTCAATGCTGCGTAGCGAGGGATTGTACTGTATGATGCTTTGAAGAATGGTGTCGGCGTCTTCCTCGGGGGGGCACAGTGAATAGGGCGCCGACCGCTGTGGCGCTTGGTGGGGGGATGTGGTTAGCAAGCGCGTACACAGTGCCTTTCCAGTTCAAGGCAGGGAGCTCCAGGTAGCGTTGGGCTCGGTTTTCATTGGGGGTGCTCACCACAATAAAGTTGGACCGATAATGGAGACGAACCTGGTCTCCGGCATGGCGAGGGAGCTTGGCTTGGTCCTGAAGTACGTCTGCGAGAGTCGCGGCGTTGACTGTGGTGAGGTCAAGGCCTCCTTGAGGGCGGAGGACCACCTTGACATCGTCTTCAGGTAGCGGGTCCTTCGGGCGGAGGAGTTTTGCGCCGTCGGCGCTGAGGCCGGCGTTTGCGACCGGAGGTCTGCTTGCTGTCGGGGTGTGCGCCGTTCGCGGCGTCAGGTGCAATGGTTGCGGAGTTCAAGGCGATCTTGCGGCGGATGGTCAGCCAGCCAGGCTCTTCGAGGACCTTGGGGGTCGATGTCCTCCCCCTCAACCACGCACTCCATGTGGTGGGAAGGCAAGGCAGCTGTTGTAGCGTTTAGCAGCAGCATTGGGGTCGGTGGCTTCGGCCATAGCAGGAAGGTAGGCCAACGAATTTGAAGCGTCTGCCATGTAGGCCGAACGATGAGGAGCTGGGCGCCGGAGCCGGAGGTGCGCGTGCTAGTAGCACGCGCCCGTGCACAGCCAGGCGCACGTGATCAGGCCGGTGCGGCGAGGAGCTGGTGGAACCGAGCTGGCGCTGAAGGTCAGGCTTAGCTCCGCGGCGGCGTGGTCGCGAGAGAAAGATGTTTCTCTCGGGCGTAAAAATCACGGGAGAGTCAGGGAACTCACTTTTCAGGGTCCCGGAAGGTTAAAATTCGTTGAGGCGGTTCAGTTGCCCGGTGTAGAGGCGCACTAATTGAAGAACCATGGTTTTGTTCGGAGCTGATGCGAAGGGCGTTCGAACAGCTGGGCCACCTGGTGGCGAGGCTGGAGTAGGGAAACGCGGTTCTATAAACGTTGAAGCAGGGCGCCTCTCTTCACGCGCGTATTCGCCGTACGGCAGCGTTGGCATCGAGACACCCGGCCTGGAGCAGTGGAACGCGGTAAATTTAAAATGATTTAAGCAAACCTTTGGCGTCTTTACCTTGGGAGGAGCGCAACGCAAGAGGAATAGAATTAGAGGTGAGCGGGAAGGCGAAGGGGAGCATTTACTTGGCAAAAGTCGACAAAGACTATCGTCTTTTGTCGACATTTGCAACGAAGGAGCAGATACGTGGCCAATTTTTTTTTTTTTTTGTACAGCCATGATGTGTATAGCTACGGTTCTGTGTATTTATCTTGTCTGTCAACAAAGAAGTAGTGCGCTCTCTTTTCTTCCGCGATCTGATCACGTGTGTGGCCAGTTTCTTCCGACTCCCCGAGGCGGCGGTAGTCGTCTATACTTAAGCACAATCCCGACTGCTCCGCTTGTCCTTGAAGCGCGAGGAATTCCATAGCGTGAGGCGTTTGTGTGTGTCCGTTCGTTTATTTTGTTTGAGAATCTGGCGCCGACATCTTGTGAGGCTCACCACCTAAACAAAACATCGTTTTGTCACGGCTTTTGTAGTCACGGCGGTACCCTAGAAAAGCATTGTTTGTGTTGGTGGCTTCACTCGTGATAACCGTGGCTGTTTATATCTGGAGCCGGGTACCGACGCTCACCGAAATGGAATTCTACGAACGGACAAGCTGATGAGCACGTGATTGTTCAGACAGAGGAATGACGCCGCACTGACCACGGTGTGTATAATTTCGAGCTGCTGCTCGAATTATGAGCAACATATAAATAAGAGCAATACAAGAGCAACGTTTTAAATAGCGAAAAATGCTCCATCGCGCCAGCATTGTTTCCAATAGAAAGCATGAAAATTTTAAACAAAGTTCACGTGAGATAAGAATGCACTCATCTTTATATTGTAAGCGCTAGAACTTCCTTAAATTTCATTAGAGAAAAACCGCTGCGGAATAGTATCATGGTCGCTAGCAGCAACGCATAAAACCGAGCAGAAAAGCATTTTCGCATGCATGATTTCCTTTCCTGGATGGCCGCCCGCAATAACAAATTTTGTGCCTTCGACCCTCAACACTGTAGAGCGGACAACGGAGCTGAGTAGGTGTTGGGCGTTGTTTCGCCACTATATTGCATCTTAATAAAACACGTCCGTTGCATACAAAATTTGAAGCCTACCCTGCGTCATAAGGCCGAAATACGGCGAAAAAATTGCAGTTGACCTTTCCCCTGGAGCGCATAAAATTCGAAAAAGAAATCACACGACTGTACAAGCAAGCCAGTAACAATATCTATAAGAGAGAGAGAGGGGGAGAGAGAGAGAGAGAGAGGGAGTTAACGTTTCATTGAGCAAACGGCGGTGGTTAAGCCGTCACTCGGTGGGGTGGGTTCGCCTGAGACCAGGTACCCTTGGGCCTTGGCTGCAGCCCTGGCACGGGTGACCAGAAAGACCTGGTCAGCGTGAAGGGGCTGGTCAGCAGGCTCTCCCACTGCTCGGGGGAAGGGTTGGCATGGGGTGAGCGGTGGGATGTTTTCGTACGCCCACACCCGGCAGTTAGGTAATATTAAGAGAGGAGGCGCAGGCGTGACAGGCGAGGGGGTGTCGGGCAGGGAAACAGAGTGGAGGACAAGTGCGTTGTAATAGGTGTTTATTTGCAAACCACGCCAGTTGGTTGCTTCCTCTTTGTATAGTTAAGGGTGGGGTTGAGGCAGAGTAAGGCGAACGCTTCCATAATTGTGGTGGATGTAGGGTAGCGTGATGGAACAGCGGGAGGTGACAAGTCCTGGTCCGTTTGTTCTGACCATGAGGGAAATGTCCGGTATGAAAGGCCCGAACATTTATTATGGGGCGAGGCGCCACTGTTCATTATTCGTCAATCCTGAAAGCCGACTCTGTACTTGTCATGTGCTGTTACGGAGCAGTTTTTATTTTCACTACACGCGTGTCAATTCCCTTGGACAATTTCCGGTATATGAGTATGTGCGACGTAAACGCCGACGACGCGGCCAGTTTTTGAGGAGACAGCTCTAAGTGCCTCATCGTTAACAAAAAAATCATCGTTGTTGTTGTTGTTGTCTGGTACAGAAAATGGCCGCCACTGTAAAGAGTACATCAAAAGGACATTTGACCACGCAACGCCCTTTATGCAATATCGGCGCTGTAGGTATATGTAATAAATAAAATAAATAAATAAATAAATAAATAAATAAATAAATAAATAAATAAATAAATAAATAAATAAATAAAATGCGGATTTGGCGGAAGTAAGAGCTGTAATCGTTATAGTATTAGCGTAAATAGACATAATTGGTCTAACAGAATTTAGAAAAACCGCAAAGTTTGGCTGTAAAGAACGTACACTGTAGACAAGCGTCATAAGAATGCCACGCATTAGTAGACGATTCTCCGAATTTCTGCAGATTTTTTTATGTATGTAGAATTCACTGTGCAATTTACAGTGTGGCAAAGCCAGCTCACAAAAACCACGTTTACACCGATCTCTTTAAAGTCGGCTTCACCTCTGAAAGAAGTGCACTGCCGGAAAGACGTGTTTCAGGGTATCCATCTGCGTCAAAATAGGAAGCGCCGGAGGCGAACAGCTGGCGGAAGGGAGAGGGTACGCATATAGCGCGAAAGGAAAACACGTTCTGTCGGCCACGGCACGTGCAAACACCGGTGTGGGAGATGAGGGAAATAGGGGATCTTCTCGTCCTACGAACACGCATCCCCACCCCTCCATCCACCAAAGAAAACGGAGAAGTTAGCCCATAACAGCTTCCCCGGAAAGGGGGAGTACCTACGATTGACCTAATAAGGCTTACCGCGTATTAAAATTGTCTAAGCACTAAAAAAAATTTACCTTCCCTTCCCAAAGAAAGTTGAGAGAGGCGTGAAAGCTAAAAGTGCGACCAACCTTCACTGAAAGTGCGTCTAATCGATCGTCTAACCTTCCAAATCGCAAATGAAGAACGAACTCATGCGACTACTTTTCCCGCACTAAGTAAACGCATCTACGAACGATCTAAACGTATCCCCATACGCGGTTTATGAGATAAAGGTATACTACTGTACTCTTTCTTCATGATCGATGCGCGTATTGTCTTATCTAGAACCATTCCTTTTTCGCGATATTCAAGTATCCGCTTTGACACAAATGAAGCCCAGTTTCAAGCACGCGTCGTGTGTACAAAGGTTTTATCAGATCTTTCGGTCGACCAACAGGTCTATGGGGAAATGCATTAGTTTCTTTACAGAACGCCATCAGGTCCCACTAAAAAAAGCTTTCGCTTTAAAAGTGGCTCAGATTGATCGAATCGCCCGTACGTACACGAAGGGCGCCGAAATCAACTTGCCAGCAATTAAGGCTTTCTGCTAAGTCGGCTGGAAGAGTGCGTGATGAAAGTGACGCAAATCGGCAGCGTGAATTATGAGCAGTTCCCGCTGCAGCAAGCGAATATTTTTTTAGCCCGTGCGGATCTTTGGCTGCCTGCCAAAACGCGTCCTATTTTATATGCAGCCTGACTGCATTTTATAAACATCGTAATAAACGAGAACATTTTTTATAACGAGAAGCAAAAGCAATTTATAAAGAGAACCACGCCCGTTCCCCGCAACTCCGGGGGGGGGGGGGGGGGCCTCTTTCCCAACAAAAGTAGTTTTTTCAAACGCCGCATCTCGTCGGTGGTGAAAGCTATAGATTTATACACTGAGGTTGTTACCGTCATCCTTTTGCTGACACCCAAACAGCCCAACAAACCATTCAAAAGAAGCCGCGTACGATGTACCCGTATCAATTTTCCGTGCGGCTGCTACTCTGGCGCGAACACGTGCCATGCGTACTACTGTCCGAAATAGATTCACTGGCTCTATAACAACTAAAGAAATCTAACCATGTACGGTATATCTACAATTGTTCTCAGTGCGTTACGAAAAGGCTGCCGTCTGACTTGACGTCGGCAACGGCCCCACACACAGCTCACTGCAGGCTGGTTGCCATGGCGACGGTCGGAGTCGGGGTCAGTCCTCTTTCGAAACGGCCTTGCCGCTCGTACTCGGGTCTCGAGCCGAGGCTCGGTCGTGCGGCCAGACGCTAAGGGCAGAACCACGCCCCAAACGCGTCTAATGGTTGTGCGTGTGTAAACGACGTACTTGTTAGCGATGCTCGGGCATCGATTTTACTGTGTTTTCTCTTCCAGGCAGACGAGGACTGGCGTGAACACGATCGTCTTCCTTTTCTTTGCATATATTTCTTGCTGTGGCATTTCGTCTTACTGTGCCCTTGAAAGCGCTCTGTCATATTGACGAAAGCATTAAAGACACATAAGCCGTTCCTTTGTAAAAAGAGCAGTCGATCTCGACTCCACGCATACCTCTACAAAGGCATCGATTCCGCCTTATCTAGCTTCGACACGGCACTTTGGTGCTAGAGTGTGGAAATTAAGCCTCAAAGGGAGTTCTCAGCAACTAAGTTTCGGAAGGCCACAGGACAAAAGGGGCTGCTGCTGCTATGCGTCGTGCAGACTTTAGAATAATTGAATATAATTCCAGGGCGCACATGCACAGGCGGGTTCGTTCTTCCAATTTAGATAAATTTATTCGTGTGCGCCCGTGCAGTGTCCAAGGAAACCATTCAATGCACGATAAGCGAGCCGCAAATCAATGCAGTCTGCTGAGACGTGAAGCGCGTGTGTTGCAACCGACAGTCACGCAAACGCGTACACTTATATACGAGCGTGGCTACATGAGATGGCAAGGGTTCAATTACTCGGTCGTGCACACCCTCGTCGGTTTCGATAAACAAGGTGTCTGCTCAACCGCGAAACCATGCACGAAGCGAAGTATAGAATTAGACACGCTGGTGTTGGCGATAACGAGCGTCGAAAAGACGAGGTAATGAGGCTACGCCAGCACCGACCCGAGCGGTGCATAATGGAAGAGGGTGCGTATGGCTGGCAGCCCACGGTGTCGTTGAGTACGCAAGAAAGAGGATTGATCGCACTTGTTCTCATAAATTAGTTTATATTGGTGGCATTTTAAGGCATACGTAAATACACTTCCCCCACCGCCCACCCGCCCACCCACTACCCTCCAATGCGGGTGGACGCGGAGGGGGTAGGCGAGAGGGATTGCGCCTTGCGACGACGAGAAGGGGAAGGTATAAACTTCTTTGTGGAGCAGTCAGCTTTATAGAGAAGAGGCCTCATTCCAGGGTTTCTTGAAACCATCCTGCTTCTTGGGCTTTCTTCACCAGCCAAAGCTGGTCGTCATGGTCCGAGCTGGAGAGTGCTCTCTCCAAGTGCTCATCATATACGTGTTGCACACGTATGATTGATTGATTGTAAGGTTTTACGCGCCGACGCAACGCAGGCGATGAGGCGCGCCGTAGTGGAGGGCTCCGGATTAATTTTGACCGCCTGGTGATCTTTAACGTGCGCCGAAATCTCGTACACACGGGCGTTTTTGCTTTTCGCCTCCATCAGAAAAGCGGCCGCCGCGGTCGGGAATCGAACCCGCGACCTCGTGCTCAATGCTCCTACATCCGTAATCCCATCTAATATAATAGAATGCTGTAGGTGACCATAGCTGTAGGTGACCATAGCCTTTAGTAAAACTACAGCAATTATTTTAGTGAATATTGTTATTTTGTCTGTATTTTGACTCCTATGGTTATATTATAGTAACTGCATTCCTTAACAGAAGAAGAAGAAGAAGGAGAAGAAGAAGAAGAAGAAGAAGAAGAAGAAGAAGAAGAAGAAGAAGAAGAAGAAGAAGAAGAAGAAGAAGAAGAAGAAGAAGAAGAAGAAGAAGAAGAGAAGAAGAAGAAGAAGAGGTGACTATATGTGTTTTCAATAAGGCACATCACCGCCGTCATCATCATCATCATAACCCTCCGCTCCGTCCTCGTGCAACACAATCCTTACCTGGTTATTAAGACTGCGCGAGCTGTTCGCTACATAGAGCCGAAAGCAGGGAAGTTGCCAGGGGGAAGGGGGGGTTTCGGTGTCATAAAACCTCCCTGAATTTCCTGAGCACAGCATCTCTCCCTCCCTTACCTTTTGCCCTTTTTAGTCTAGGCTCCTTAGACACCGAATCGATGTACAAAACGCAAAAACAAAAATGAGATGGGTGCCGGTCTATTGAGTCACCCGCCACTGAGTCACTCACCGCGGTGACTCAGTGGCTCTGGAATTGTGCTGCTGAGCCCAAGGACGCGGGTTCGATTCCCAGCCGCGGCGGCCGCTTTTCTGATGGAGGCGAAAAGAGAAAACGCCCGTGAGATCGAGGTTTTGGGGACGTTAAAGGTACCTAGGTGGTCAAAATTAATACGGAGCCCTCCACTACAACGCGCCTCATCGCCTTCGTTGCTTTGGCGCATTAAAACGTCATAATGAATCAGCCTTTTATTTCAATAAACGTTTATTCCGTGTCTCTAAGGGTTTAGGCCGCTCTTAAGCATTAAAATTACATGTTGCCCACCATGGCAAGAGATTCCGCCTGAAAACGGCTACTAATTCCCGCATTTCACGCTGAAAAGTTCGGTACCCCTCACACCCAAGAAAGCTTTGTCGAAAAAGTGTATCGAGACGACTTTTTAAGCAGTGCTGGAAGTAATGATGATATTGCAGTGTTTATATGTTCTTCACACGCATGTTCTTTGGTTTGTACGACATCCGATTGCACATGCAGAAGGATAAATTAAGTAGCATGCTAAGTTACTCTTCGGCCCACACTTTGCAATTTTTTGTTTCAGTTCATCTCTGCCATCTGTAGCTTTTCCTTGTACTTTACAAAATGTATAAGGAGTACTCTATAGCTGGTTAAAGCTGTTTGTTTATTCAGGGTACACAGTTCCTATCATTGGTGCACCTCATAGAAAGCATGAAACAAATGTAAGAAATTTTGCTTGAAAATGAATTAAACACAGTCAGTCGCCGTCTCTAGGCTTCCAATTATCTCGCCTACAACACGCCCTCACGCAAACCGAAGCGCTTCATTTTTAGGAAACCTGCGACAAGGGCAAATGCGCATATGTCACGTATGTATACAAAAGCGTGATGTACTTCCTGCATTTTGCATATCCATCTCATTTCCGGTTTCTCCCTGGCGCTGTATCTCCTTTTTACCCCTTTTCTGGAGGTTACTAAATTACATTCTCAATTTCGTTAACAACGCACATTCGCACGCGAGCAAGCTGCTATTGATAAGAAAACTGCGCGCAGGAGGTTACTATTGGCGTTCACAGCCTCGCTAACCGCGTACGTTTGCCCGCGAGTAGCGCCTGCTGTTGATAAAAAAAAAACACTGAGAGGAAGAACGCGGGAGGGTATTGCATCAATTAATTGTACAAAGATAAGCGAAACGGCTCGGCTAACCTCGCCTTTACCATTAAACTCCAATAAAAACCATGCGAGTATTCCCGTAAGGCGGGCTGAGCGCAAATCAAATATTAGACGGCACTGGGCTTGGTTTATGTCAGTTACTATACAGGGTGATCAAACATAAGTCCCCGGGTTTTATAATTACGTGCTTAACTGTACGTGAAAACCACCTATACACTGATGTTATGCGCCCAGGAAGAAACACAGGGAGGTGGTAACTATTGATGTCAGTGGCTTAATTAACTAAAATTGATTAATAATTTTTTGTGGCTGCAGTAAGCAGGCATGTTTGTATTGAAAAGATATGCGCAATCGTGTTTCTACGCAGTGTCATTTGGCAGAAATCTTGGCAGGCTTTCCTAGCACGAGCGGCACGTTTGGAAGAAAACTGGAAAACTAAGAAAACGAAGCGACTAATTGCGAAGCGTAAGAACGTGAAAGCGTCAAGTACGGTGGAACACGTTGAGTTAGCAGAGCCGTCTAAATTGATTCACAGAAGTAAAACAAACGACATTCGTGCATACAACATGGCAGTGATCGAGGAAACGCTGCAAATAGGGGGATGCCTAAAAGCAACTAAGAGGAAGATACTCATCGGCAAAGACAGTATGTACACACTCAGAGACGAGCAGGGTGTCACTACGCACAACATGGACGAGATAATAAAGGTAGCAGAACGATTCTACACCGGCCTGCATGCCAGCGACGTTAGGCCAGGGCAAATTACTGAGAGTACAAGCTTAACTTTCGATGTCCCACTAGTAACTAAAGGGGAAGTAGGAAAGGCTTTCAATGGCATGAGAAGAGGAAACGCTGCAGGTGATGACGGCATAACCATGGATCTTTTGAAGGAGGGAGGAGATATTGTACTAAGAAAGCTTGCTGCACTATTTTTGGCGTGTTTAAGGACTCAAAAAGTGCCCTTAGCCTGGAAAAACGCCAACATTATTCTGATTCATAAGACTACTCATGCGCCCATGCAGCAAAATCACAGCCTCACATTATTAGCACAGGGGGTAGGTAGAATGGTACAAAGGTTTGAGATGAGAAAACTCAGAGAACAGAAACTACCCCGTTTCACACAAGGTAAGACACGCTAGACGACTATGCACTCGAGTGACGACCTAAAGCTTGCTATTATATACGACGGTTCAATCACAAAAATACCAACCAGAGCTGGTTTCTACCTACCTAAAACTTGGCTAGTTTTTTTTTTTTTTTTTTCTCCAGAGATTAAACGAGAGGACGGCAAACCCCGCACCTTCGTCGGCCGGCAGCATGCCAAGGGCATTGTGCTTGCAGTAGGGCCTCACTTACGTTTAAAAGCGGCAACCAGGCCAGTTGATGTTTCCAACATAGCAAGGCGTCAGCAACCGCTGCGACACCCCGGTCTTGCTCAATGCTGGGGACGCGCCCAGAAACCTGGCGCACCAATGAAAGCTGCTTAGGAGCAGACAATTTTGGCTGGGTCGCAAACTACGGTCCCAGAGATAGCTATAGGACTTTTGTCACATCCGCTGGCAGACATACCGGGCTCCAGCGCATGCACTACGCCGCACCCTGCCTTTCTCGTCTTGACTCGTGTTTGATTTGGCGCAAGTCCTTAGAACATGAAAGCCCATGCAGGTGGCTTGCGTTGTCTGGTCATTGACGTCTCTAGGGGCAATCTAGCCGTGACTTCGGCAGCCAGACCGGCGACACCTCACGTACCTACTTCACCAGCATCAGCGCTCGTATGTGGCTGGGTGCGCCTGTTCTCCTCACGTGCCGTTGCGTGTACCTCCTCCCACCTGGCTGGACCGTGACATGCATTTGACGCGCTCCCTAGGCACCTTTTTAATCAGTCATTCCGTCGGAGTCCCTACCCCCGGAGGCCAGGCTTCGATTATCATCCATACCGGACTGAACAAAATTTTCTTTTTTAAGCCGCTAATTCACTTTGTTTGCAGGAACATACCTGAAAAATCCTGCGCCAACTGAGTTCTTTAAGTGCTTTTCTTCTCAGCGCCGTCACCCATTTATTGGCATCATCTGCTGTGGACGGTCAACACTGGTTTTTCGACACATGAGGCCCGTAATGCTCTCGCATCAAATGACAACCGACGACCCGTTTCTGCATCGACCGCTTCCATCAGAGCCTCAGTATTTTTTCCATTTTGGCCCGCTCTCAGGGGAGCGCTCTTTCCCAACTCCTAATTTCGAGCGCCAGCGTTCCGCCCACGTCCTTTGACGCGGCGGCTGCCGCCGCTCAATGACGTCATACTTTCGCTTTCGCGTTGTCGTTTCTTGCGCTGGCTTTTTTTCCCTTTCGGTCTCTTGACGTACGCGGCGCCGGGAAGAAGCTTCCGGTAAAGGACCCACCTGGGCGCGTGACACGGCGGCCTAAAAAAACTGATGGCTCTTCTGCACCCGTAGCACGACGCGAGCCCGAGCCCGAGGTCCAATTTTCCGGAAAGTCACCGCAGCACGCACCATGCGTCCTGCTCACACGCACCAACACGTCCCCGTCTACGCTAAGCCCTGCCTTCACCCGTCTCTCTCAAATTTGAGTCGACATTTCGTTTAATGAAGTACCATATAGCCTTTAAAACATACCTTTTATCTGCGCGTGTGTTCGTCGACCTTTTTTTGCTTGTGACTTTCTGCTTCACCGCTTTCTTCGAAACGATGGTTCCTCATGCGACCGTCACCGATCATTAAGCAGTGCGCTGGCAAATGCCGGGGGTCGTTTATATTTTATTAAGCTCCCTCTAGGGTATGATTAAAAACAGGGACCCCGCCTTAGTATCTGTATTCTGCCTTACCCTGTTCCGACGCCTTGTTTAAGCTGTCCGTCGTGTCGTGATCGATGACGCAAAAAAGGCCTGGGAAGACGCCTACAGCTGCACTAAATTTACACGGAAAGCAAGGAGGGTATTGCGTGAGGTGTGCAAGTTGGGTACGCTCGGAATAAAATGGAAAGAATCGCCGAGGTCAGTTTTAAGTTAGGCAGACGTCTTTCGGCCTTTTCTTTGCGCTAATCAATACGCACGCAGAACCAGAGCTGTGCGAAATGGCTACATCCAAGCCCTCACTTCAAACCAGCAAAATTGGAAAAGCGCGCGTTGGAGCAAACTATCGTGACCAAAGGGCAAGAGAAAAATAGTTCAGAGGAAACTTAAGTCTGTTGACGGGCTTTAAATGAGAAAGCCTCTGGTGCTGTCTCCGGTGATGACAACAACGGTCACTTCTCGCTTTTGATTACACATCGAAACCTTTCACCCTTGAACGTGTGCACATGGTGTAACGACGTCCGGAGAGTAAGATTTGTCGATTTTCTTCTGTTGACAAAGTATTTGATAATTTTGTTAATAGACTCGTTTTGGACACCCTCTTATTTATGTTTTAGATATATTGATTCGTTAAAAGTAATGTAGTTTATTCTGAATATTTTTTTTAGTTTTTAAATAGCAAAATAGCATGAAAGTGTCCGGGCCACCATGAATGATTATTAAGGTACTTTTTTTATCACCCGTACTACATTTGTACTACAGTTGTACTACAGCTATCACCCGTACTACATTTGCACTACAGCTCACGCCAGCGGCGTGTTTGGTATGGGCCAGAATGGGGATGTCTTGCAATTTTATTTGAGTTTTCGAAATTCTTTCCCAACACGTGCAGTCTCACCTCACTTCGAAGCAGGTCTGTCATTAGTCACGTTTTTTTCAACGGTTAATCAATATGTTGAGGCATGTTTGGTACCGATCAGGAATTCTTCCGAGCTTTCGCGGCGCAATTTTACTTTGCAAGCAAGAGGTTCGTTTCAAACATAATCCCGTCTTGTAACCATAAGTTTGATTTGTTTCTGGATGGTAGAGCTTTGGGGAAGCCATATTTTATTCCAACATTGCTAAAACAATCTTCAGGAGGAAATACCTAGCAATACCTGCTTTTACCCGATAACACACGACCCTTTGTACGTAGCATGACGGTTGCACCCATGGGGCTTCTCAGCGTGAGGCTGAATCCCGTGTTTTAGCCGACGTTGTGCTGCTTCTGCTTCGGCACATTGTTTCGGAGCGGAAGCTGCTTGAGGCAGCATCCATGCGAGACGGTTTTACCGACGCGAGACGAATACAACGCGTGCAGCGTCGGTGCAGTTAGACGTGACCTATGATCATTGCACCATCTGGTGACCTCAGTGCCGACTCACCTGCCGTCCTGTGGCAATTTCAGAGTTGTCAGCAGGGCTCCCTTCAAGCAAAACGAATCGTATTCCGTGGACTGCCTTGCGTTCGCTGTTCGTCACAAGACGGGAAGAACAGTGATCGAGAAGACGCTTTCCTAACCTACAGCTTGTTATTGGGGTCACATGACACGACGGTTCCTGCGTCGTGGTCGCAAGCTAGTGGGACCACTGCCCCGTTCTTACATATTCGCGCGATCGCGTGCACGAGGAAGAAATAGCGAGGATGACTGAGAGACGCGGGGCAAAGCCAACTACCTTTTTTACCATGTACGCATTATTTATTTCGTCCATCCAGCATTGGTACTCTCACTACAACGCAGATGACGGTGCAGTCATATCAATATCACACCTTGGTTCCAGCATACGGAAGTATTCCTGAAGATGACCGCTGCTATCAAACCACGAATATAATTTTTCATGCGTGTGGTGCAGCGCTATAAAAGTACGTAGGTGACAGCGAGTTAAGGAAGCCACCGCTACACGCCTAACAGATAACGTTGGCTATATCGCAGTTTGCTTAGAATAATATCATTCTACTCACAAATCACTGTCAAATTCTGTTATAAACATTGCGGAAAACCCAGCCGGGGTGGCTCAGTGGCTAGGCGGTTGTGCTGCTGAGCACGAGGACGCGGGTTCGATTCCCGGCCGCGGCAGCCGCTTTTCTGATGGAGGAGAAAAGCAAAAACGTCCATGTGTACGAGATTTCGGCGCCGTTAAAGATGCCCAGGATGGTCAAAATTGATCCGGAGCCCTCCACTATGGCGCGTCTCATCGCCTGCGTTGGTCGGCGCGTTAAACCCTACAATCAATCAATCAATCAATCAATCAATCAATCAATCAATCAATCAATCAATCAATCAATCAATCAATCAATCAATCAATCAATCAAACAAATCGCGGAACGAGCTCCTGAAGGTCACCAATGGCATCAATAAATCGTCACTATCCCATGACCTCAGTGCAACGGCATAAAGCTGGATCAGTGATCGCGTAATTACGCAACTCAGTCTGCCGCCCTTTTTGTGTGCTGCGAGCCGAAATCGCAGCACGAAATGCTCTCTCCACCACGGCCGGACTGGAGTAGCGGCGGGCGCGCACTTCATGAAAGTCCGGGCCCCGCCGCTACTCCAGTCGGCCGTGTCTGCCACTAGAGTTTCATTCTAATAAACACTATAAGGGAAGTCTGGCGCCTGAATCGCGGGCAGCTGTGAGCGGCGTCATTGCAAGCTAGCGAGGTTCCTCGCCTGCTTGGCTTAAGCTAGCCATATTGGCTCCTTTTTTGTCTCGAAGCCAAATAAACAAAAAGGGGAATTTTTTGTTCTTTTTCATCGTGCGTGAAGCTTCTAAATAATTACTGACCAAGAAATCTTTCTGGAGCTTAAATTTTATATTAAGAAAACCCATTTGAATGACCTTTTGCGGTAATATTGTTGCTTTTTTGCAGCCAGAGCCAACTTTTCAGCCTGTCCTTGAACCATGCCAAGGACAAGTGGGACGTGCCTGCCCGGTACATGACGGAGCGCTCGTTGAAGCGCGGCTCCCCTAGACAGTGGCGCCAGATTTCCCTCTAGTACATATTGGTATGAAACTTTATGCTCTGCACTATGCTTTGGAAGCACGTTACATTTCACGTGATGTACTGCCTGTCGTATGCATCGTTAACCTCCAGTCGGTTCGGATGCCTGGAGGCCATCCACGATGCCGGCAAGAGGATTGCCACTAACACGGCAATGTTCACAAGGATTGATCAGCTTCTTGGTCTGGATATTATACCAAATATTCCCACCTTGGTGAAGCAGCACGGGCTTACCCAGGTGGCACGGCTACAAATCACCCATGCAGGCCGCAACGCTGTCAATGATATCGGAGTGCCCCGACGTATCCTCTATCCCGATTACAACCGTCCCAGCCCCTGGCCATATAGTACATTTGGGAGACGAATGCCCGATTCCGAAACACATGAACGCCTCAAGGGACCAGGTATATCTGCTAGCCATCGTTAAAATGGATTCACCTCCACAGATATGCTTGCGGGTCAAGTACATTTCACGAGTACGCTTTTTGATGAAAACGTCGAATATGGCGCCGTACATCACGCCAACTCAAAAGAACACAACTTCAATCGCGTTACCTCTGGTTCGATCCCATCCGCAAAGAGAAAAAGTAGCTGTGTTACAGCTCGGGATGGGCGATGGATCTATTAACCTTCCGATTAATCGATTAGTGCTTTAGACGCGATCAATTTTTAACCGGTTAATCCCTGTAAGTCATGAGCAAACAGAAACAAGAATGCCATGTTGAAAATGTGCGCAAGCGTGTCGAGGGCCATATCGGTGTTCACATAACCCGTCTTACGTCACAACAGAAAACGATGCCAGTATGCTAAGAGATTATAGCGATTAAAATCGAAAGCTTATAGCCAACACAGACAAGAAAATGGCTACCCCTAATATCCTTTCATCGACAACTCTTGGGCTTTATTATACATGACGTCGACTTTTTCGTGTACGTCTGAACTCATGCATTCTTACGCCACGGGGCAAACATTCGAATAAAAAATACAAATATATTCACTGCACAAAAACCTGCGAGAGCAATGTTACCGTTTGGCCGTTGTATAAACTATTTCTGTAGTATGCAAACCATGATTAATCGGCGCCCCCTGCAATTACGGCGGGTACTCATGTTCCTGATTCTATCATGTTCCTGATTCTAGAAAAGTGTGAGTCACGAACGCGGTGATAAGCGCCTCGCGCGCACCAGCTCTGCGATGATGACTTACTTACCCCACATGGATTGCCTGTGAACAGGCCGACGAACATGTTGATCGCATTTTTTTATTATTATGGCATTATAAACATTACTAAAATATTATTTTTGGTCATTTCCTACACCAACGAAACCAATTAATTTATCAAGGACCCGATTATAGCCAGCCGATTTAACGGGTTAAAATATTTATGCGACGCCCAGCCCTAGTTGCAACTGCTCTCCAGCTATGACAATAAATAGGAGACTGCTCCAATGCATATCTTCACTGGTTGAGCACCGTCAATCAAGTCTCCACCGCATCTCCAAACACCTTGCCATAGTCTAGAGCGTCTTTCACACTGGCGATAACCTGGCAAAACTAGGATTTCGCGTCTGCATTCACTTGATCTCCCCAAAACCCACTTATCCTTGGCCATAAAGAAGCTCACCTTGCTGCCACATAGCGATCTCCAAGGCGTGCGCAAGAAGATGACGCTGCTCATGATTACGCCCGAACCACGGGGTTGCAGCACGAAGTGTACCCCAAAGAAATCAAGATGGCTGGATTACGAGATAAGTCGTCGCCTTCGTTGTATCTTCCTCGACCGGTTGACGTCACAAGGATGCAAGCCACTCTCATTCGAAGGCTCCCAACAAACACGCTGCTATCACCCTACATGTGTCACATACTACGGAAACACTCTTACCCGCCTTCGCCATCCCTTTGTCCTTCATGCAGGGTATCCGACAACGCTTACCTGCTCCTTGAGTGGCCACGTACTCCACAGGGCGACGGCGACACGTAGCCCCGCTTAACCGCAGCATCAACTGTCTAAACTGCGTGCTTAACCAAGGGGTCTATCTAACAAGTCAATATATACGTCAAGCGTCCCTGGCCTTGGTATCCTGCACACTCCAAAAGCGCCATCTTCGAGCACGCTTAAAGATCTGGGTACCTAGAGCCCCGAAACCAGACCCAATCCCCCTCCTCTCCCTCTGAGCCTCAGAACACCGGAAGTTGAGAGACGACAGGTCTGTCGGGAAGTTTCACGGACACTCTATAAAGGGTTTCAGCAAACCCCTGCTTTGTGTCTTTAGAGGGTAGTTTTGCATACACCGCCTCGGCGTAGAACAATGTAACTGTCCACCAACGTCGCTTGTATGCCCTCCCAGCGGCCCAGTAGGTAAATCGTCGTATTTCTACGCCCGCGGTAGTGGCGGAATGCCGGTTCACTAAGGCGGTACTTCCGATTAAAGCGACACAACCGTAACGCCGGTGCGCACACACGTTAGGAGATGGCGAGGTTCGCGAATGTAGTGCAGTGTAGTGGATTGGAGTTTGGTGTAGTGTAGTGGAGTGTAGTGGAGTGGAGTGGAGTGAGTGAGTGAGTGAGTGAGTGAGTGAGTGAGTGAGTGAGTGAGTGAGTGAGTGAGTGAGTGAGTGAGTGAGTGAGTGAGTGAGTGAGTGAGTGAGTGAGTGAGTAAACTTAGCGGAAAGAAACCATATGTTTCTCACCCGAGGTGCATTTTCAGCACGTTAAGCCCCGATAATTTTTTTCTTTTGTGATGACCCAGAATATTTTCTGTAGGCTATAGAGCCATTGCACACTTAAGAAATAGTTTACTGTCATTGTCCTTATCGCTGAGGAACTAAGAGGCGCTTCGGACATCAAAGCAGCGTGAGCGCGACATGCAAAATGCGGTGAGCATGTCGATAGTAGCACAGAAGATTGCTGCTCCAGCACTTATTGATCCAAACTAAGCAAGCTGCACTTGTTGTGGCGGTGTGAATTCTTAATAATGCACTCACGTCTGCTGTGAATTCAAACGATTTTTTTGCTTCTTGGTCACCATTTGTTAGTATGTGTTAACTGAAAATTATCACGGCAAACCTCTCTGGATTATATGTGCGCTAAAGGCCACCAAAAGTTTAGTTGGGGTGCTCAAGCATAGCTGCATTTTCCTTTTACGCATTCACTAAACGAACATTGTGTTTTGTGGTTTCTCTTAAAAATGTGCAAACAAAGCGACGCAATACGAAAATGATCAAGCTTCGTTCTTCTCGTCCCCAAGCAAGATGAAAACGATCGAGCTTCATCACCAATTCAATTTCGAAACGAGAAAATGATTTTTTCGTTCTTATGCATAAAAAAGATGGCATTACGACTTTATCAAGTTGCGCCCCAAGAGCCACGAGATTTCTTTCTTTTTTTCCTTTTTGTTTTGCAGTCCCTGCACATCGCGGTTTTCATTCGAAATGTTTTTGGAGCTATGTCTTTTGCAACTGCCGGACGGTCTGTAACCCAAAAAGGATTCCAGCGTAATGGCACACTGAGAGCGCGCAGTAAAAAACGTACAAGCGGGCACGCCAATTGTTGGAACTTGGAACCGGGCCAGTCGGTAAGAGCGCATTTGCTGGTTACGCCGGCGTGCCCCATTGGCTAAATGCTGGGACAAACGGCACGTCGTTCGAATTCATCACTCGCATTGCATAACCGTCGGTCGAAACGCCGCAGACATGCCAGCTCCCGTACCCTCACCGAGAACTAGGACTCGAATCAGCTCTGTGCGGCTTCGAAATCGACACCATAGTTAACGCAGTGTGCGGCAGGCTGCTTTTTCATCACGCTATTTTTCGTTAGTTGGGTGTAGTTTTTCTTAGTCAAATACTGCGCAAAGTATTTCCGCAGCGACAAACAAAGACACAAGAGAGCCGTGCGCCAGTGTGGCCAGCCGGGCGTGACTACGGGCCACATGATACGGATGATGCTTCGCGCGGCCCGCCGGGAAACGAATAAACATACGAAACAGCGGAAGCGCCGCCCTAATAGCGGCGATGCGAAAATGAAAGCGAAAGGAAGGAAAGGGTCTCCGGCAGGCTCTCGTGCAATTCGTTTGTCGCTGTTGCTAGGTGGGACTGAGGAGCCGCTCCGGAGTTGTCCGCACTCTGCGGCTCGTTTGTGTTTCCTCCGCTGTTGTGCGAGGAATGTTCACTTGCGCATTTCCTTTTTGTTTGCCTACGGGCAGGTGACATTTGTCGGTGAGCGGTTTACTTGGCGGAGCTCCGTTCTCTGTTTTCTTGGCGGCGTACCAGGAAAGACGGCTTTCGCTGGCGGCATGCGTTTTGGTGGAACATTTGGGAGCGGCTGCGCGCAACAAGACTGGGACCTTGGTGGGTGTTGCCAGACGGCACTCGGGTGCCAGTGTGATAGCGAGCGGGGTGGAAAGATGCGGGCTTTCTCTTACGCGGTACAGTGCATTCCACCAAGCTTCCTTTGTGCCGGTTGGACGACTTCGGCATTAGAACGGCTTCATTTACCGGCGATGTGGCGTTCTGTATAAGCAGGACTTACAACAAAATAAACATTTCAACACGCAGTTGGTCTTATTTCGAGCGCAGGCCGTATACATTTCGGTCTTAAACATATTCTACTAACGGTCGCTGCAGACTTCGCGTTTCTTTCTCATAGCTTTTAGATTTTTCACTAAAATATACTGAACTGCATGAACATTTCACTATGCACTCTACGAGTTCTAGCTTTTTTTTTTCATTGACAGAAGAAAATTGCACATTTATCCGTTCTCTATTGCAGCTCCGGCAGGATTTAAGATTTTCAGGCCGTAGCAACCATAGAATCTCCAGAAGCGTATTGCTCCAGGGGGGTGGGGGCGGAGCGGAGTAAGGTGCTATATATAACCAGCGGATTTACTCAGTACTGATACACAGTAGAACAGCTCACCTGAGTGGGCAAGTGGGGTCAGCTGAAGAATAATTTCCAACATAAAAATTGGCATCCGCTTACTCGATCGGATATTCCTAAAATTACACGCAGCTGCATGATGATTCGACGACATTGCGACATGCATGGGTGCAGCACACTGCGGCATTGTGAAATTAAGTACATGTTTCCGGCATATCGCGTCATCATTGCGATATGTACACCATTTTATTGCGATCATGTCTGGATCATTTTATGACTATGAAAGCGCGTAATCATAAAGCGCTTTCACAGTGAGACTTGAAATCGTCGAAAGAGAAACGTAATATTACGTTACTCTGGCGACGATCGCAAGTCTTTGTGACTACTTCGATGCTTCAGAAGAAGAAGAAGAAGAAGAAGAAGAAGAAACACATTTATTTGGTAGCAGAGTTAGTTGACGATGGTGGCCGCCGTTTTACTGCGACCGCGGCCGCCCGGGCGACCACAACACTACCAAAGCAGACTCGCGATACATGACGATATTACAACGCCAATATTGCAGTCGAAGACATCGTCCAACCATAACCACACAACACATTTTGCAGAACAGTATTATTTTACGACGACATCGTTTTCGAAGTGCCTGATTGCATTTGCTTCATGCACAGAATAGGCGTGGTACAGGGAATCTGAAAGCAGCTGCATGCCCGCTCTTCGAGCTACCTCTTCTCCGTCTGCGTATCGGTTCTGACCCTTTCGTTGTAAGGACGATGCTGTAGGTTAGTAAAACTGCGTTACCATGCGCAAGGGCGCGCCCCTCTCGCGTAGGTGTTAGCAGCGCGCTGCTTTTCTCGTTACCACAGTTTATTTTATTTATTACGTGCAGAGCACTTTATGGGCTCGCCTTGGCGTCCTAGCTCGCTAACGGTCGATGCGACTGCCGGAATCAGGCGGCGCAACGAGATAACGGACCCAAGTAGAGCCTTCCGTATCGGCGTAAGGGAATCACGCTGAGCCTTCGAAAACCACGCGGTTTAAATAGTCAATAACCGTTCAAACCTCGTGAACCGCTGGCGCTTGTCATACATCTCCCCATTATTTAGCGCAAAGAAAACTGAGGTATATTTCAGGCAAAATCTGTGTATATAACCGGCAGCCCCCGCGTTCATTTAGTTAGGAACGCTCGTTGGGTTGTTTTTTTTTTACGATAGTAAGCGAAAAAAGCGTCCCCGCAAGAAAGAAATAGCATGTTCGAAATGACGCAGAAAGGCTCCAGCCACGCAAGAAAAAAATGGCGCGTTCGGAATGCCGCAGAAAGGCTCCAGTCGCGCAAGAAAAGAATTGCGCGCTCGAAATGACGCAGAAAAGCTCCCGCAGCGCAAGCAAAAAATTACCCGTTAGAAATGACGCAAAACAGTTCCAACATACGAAATTAAAGCAAGCGCAAAAAGAACAAAATCCCGTGGGCGGAGATTAAGGCAGGGGGCGCGCGAGCACTGCAAAGGCGGGAAACTTGAAATGCATTGGGCGGCACTGAGCGGTAACGGCGCTGGAGCCCATTTTGGGCGAATCACTGCTCGCACATCCGACAGCTTTAACATTGAGCGGAACGGCTTTAATTTTTTATCACATAATGCACACCAAGCACAGTTATGCAGGAGAGCATGGTACGGCTCACAAATACCCGCTAACACACACTGCGGTGCAACATATATTCGCATTTCCTAAGGCACCCCACGGTTTGAAAAAACACGCGACCCGAGCGGAGACCCTGAGACAAGCACTGCGAGTGGAAAAAGCTATGAATACAGTTTCCCCCCGCCACGTCAAGGATAAAGGAATCATCAGTGCGGCAGTGATGTCCAGTCAGAAAGTGCTTCTTGAAAAAAACAAAAACAAATATGCTTTGAAACGTTGAAACGGCCGAATATCCCAGAATATAGTTATGGACGCTATGACATGTTTATGACGTGAAGCCGTGGTTGTGTCCTTTGTTACGTCGTATGGGGCATGCAAGGTAATCTGGAAAAGTGGAAGAGGCGCGGATCGAATTAAGTCGCGCCGTTTTCTTCGGTTAGCTAAAGTTCGACATTCGCATCTTGCAGCATGGCCTACGGCGGGTCGTGACGTCTGCAACGATTGTATGTTAGTCGAACAGCTGATCGTCGTATTTTTTTTCTACTTTTTGTGTGTTAGTAGCTGTATGCGGGTACCCACATGTGCACAACGCTGCCCTATTCTAGAGAAGGACGAACTATAGATTTATGCGCCCAAGTTTTAGGGAACTAGACGTACGACCAAATTTGTGTTTTTGAGAAGCCTAATTCCCTTCAGGCAGCAGAACATATGCATTCGATACTGGGCTGTCCAGATAATGCTTCGATGCGACTTGTCCACACCAAGTAATCAGATTTGTGTACCTTCGTAATAGTGTAACCACCTACAATATATGCAAATTAGAAATTTCAGACTTTCTTACTGCGACATAAATATGCAGTTTCATCAAAATTATTCGCCACTTCCCATTCTTTACACCATTATTTTACATAGTTTAGGTTCTTGCACAAGCAAGGGCGGCGCTGGCTACCCGTCGTGTAGTCCCATCGGCGATAGAGCCCTGCCCGTCACGATCAGGGGCGGTATTCTAGTGTTTGTCCTTTTAAAAACGCCCGTTTGCGTCCGTTTTATGTTACGTACTTCCTGTTGTAGGCGGGCTTTGGGTTGACTTTTTCCGCAACTGTTCTTGTAAACACATTTTATAGGACTAAACCTATTTTAAACTACCTTTTATGTGTTTATTGTTCCGCCAGCGAATACAACAAGGCGACAAAAAATCGTCTGCTTCAAATCGTCTGCTCCGCGAAGCCGCGGCTCATAGCTCCTCCATGCTTGCATGGCGTCACATCCGGTGGTTCCTTTTAGCCAGTTAGGGCTTGCTCAAAACGGACACTTTTGAAACGGACACAGAACGGACAAACCATAAGAATACCGCCCCAGGTATGCGTGTCGTCATTACCAGCTGCTCTGTACGACCACCGAGCAAGCCGCATCTTAGTTAGCCCCCCCTTCTTGTTTTGTCCGTTTCTTCTTGCTTCATTGTTATACGCTTTTAAGCAGCTATCATTTTACGTGATACCAAATGTAAACAATGCACGTACGATATTACAGCACTGAGCGTATTTATTTAAATACCTTGCCCAAACGGCATATTGTTCATCATTAATATTGTGTTGTGGGCAGACAAACACAGGACAATGAGCTAGGAGAGATGCGAACGATTGTATTCACACTATTTACATGGCGGACATGGCCTGGCCCCGCGCAGGCTTCCCGCAACACGCACAGCTTCTTCGTCGTCAATGGTTAGGACCACTGCGGCATGCCAAACTGCCCTCTTCTTCGCCTTCTCGTGGCAATGTGTATACACGAGGAAAATAGAATAAACACGTGATAGTGCTGATCAAAGCAGGAGCAAAGGAATTAAATCTCTTATTCATGACGCTGTAATTCATGAGGAGAAAACAGACGCTGGGACAGATGTTTACAGCCGTAATGCAATGTAATCCATAACCGCCGCTTCTCGAACTTTTAAAGACAATAGTCTTTCTTGGCTACTTAAACGCACAAATTTTACTCTGTCTGTCTGTCTGTTTGTCTGTCTCTCTGTCTGTCTGTCTGTCTTTCTGTCCGTCCGTCCGTCCAATCCGTCTGTCTGTGACTCGATTCAGCCACCCGGAAAAAGTGAAACGCAAGCTGCGCAATAGTCTTATATACCCACAGCCAATCTAAACGTCTAAGTCCAGTGTCAATGTTCATACTTGTCAACGTTCTTGAAAAAGAACAAGGCATTACGCAAATATAAGGCAGCAAATCAATGCATAAGTTATACTTGCAGTATTCCTTATTAAAAAATCATGGATGCTTGGTTTTTTTGCGAGTAGAAAATGAAATACTACATCAACTGCAGAAAACCGTTCGCTTGCTGTTGCCCTCGCTACTATTCCGCGGCGGCATTGAACGAATCAAACGGCAACAGCAACGAAAGGTTCCACTAATATATTCCACATTCTGCTTGGAGCGCTCGTGGAGTAGAGCATCGTGGTTCCATAAATGTTGTAGTTGGGTGCCTCAATTCACGCGCGTCTCCACCGTACGGTAGTGCTGGCATCGAGACACCAGACTTGGAGCAGGGGAGCACGGTAAATTTAAATTGACTTGAGCAAACCTCTAGCGTGTTATCTTGGGAGGAACGAGACGGGAGAGGAACAGCATGAGAGGTGAGCGGAAAAAGACAAGGGAGGCATTTACTTGGCAGGGGCACCAGCCGACTATCGTCTTTCGTCGACATTTGCAACCAAAGAAGCAGATACGCGGCCATTTTTTTCGTTGCCATCATTCCTCGTGGCAAGTGGTGTATGGTGTCGTTCGGAGAGATCCTTGGAAATACGAAAGGAGACCTCGAGACAAACGAGCTTCGCGCAGGAAATGATATTCTTACGTGAGAACCGAAGATAAAGAAAATCCTTGTCGCGGCACATTTAACGCACGCGGTGGGAGAAAGAAATAAAACGTACCAACTGCCGCCATACAAAGACAGGTTTTCCGCTTCCCATCTCCGGTATTCCACAGGGAACGCCAAGTTGTCTTCTCATTGGTGTATTTTTATCTCCCACCGCCCCGACAGAATAGACATGCAGCATTCTTCCCATGAGGGCGCGTCATTAAGCGACGCCTGACGAGGCGTAGGAGCAGCGTTTCGTTTCAGGCATTACCGCTAAGGTCAGAAGCACCCATCAAAGCTCAACGCACGAAGCTTGGTCGTTGGGCGAGATGGGAACGTCGTTAGCCCGTCTCAGTCGTATGTCTCTGTCAACTATTCCACTAACAGGTCCCGCTATTTTAACCCGTAGGAAACAAAGACCTTCGCTTCGTTCTGGCCTTTATGTAAGAGCTATCTGCGTGCCAGCGTTGGGCAGTTTTGATTACCCCAGGGGAGTGAGCGCGAACGCTTTGACAATAAATCGAGAGGAAGCACTGGGTAATGGTGAAATGGCTGCGCATAAATTAAGTCCTCGGGCGTCTCGCGCCGGAGCCACGCACAAAAGTGCAATTGAAACGTGGTCCTTTCAAATATTGGCTCAACTTTTCTTAAATACAAAAACGAGTATTGACCAGTCCCATCCCGCTCAAATGTATCCTTTCTCCTTGACCCCTAATTTTGTCCATCCGAATTCCCCACTAACTGCAACAATATATTTGCATGTAATGTTTTTTGCCCAAAATGCGGGGTCAATGAAAACTAATAGCGAACCCCCAGATGCTAGGTTTTTTTTTCTCTGTACGCCCAATCTGCAACCTTTGAGCTCCCTCTACGCCGAATGTTTTTCGCTTTGTCTGCCTCTATATATAACTACTCAGCCGCATTTGGTAAGAGCACACACACAGCGGCGAAATGTATTTAAAAATAAATCCATATGACTTGCGATTTTCATCCTCAAAAAAAAGCGCGGGGCCAATCCACCCTGTAGAAATGATGGGAAGCGAAGCTTTAGAATCACGCTTCGGTCGAGCGCTACGGCCCGACATCACGGGTGACTACGGCCCGCCTGCGTTAATCACACGTTACACTGTACCTTGAACACGTCCTTTATTATTTCAGTTGTGCACGACGTTCAGACTTAGCGTTTTCACCGCAGTTATATTCTTCGTGAACGTTAAGACAATGCACGTTCCACAGATGGTAGTCGGTTGTTTGGTATCAGTGTTGCACACGAGTACAGACACTTTGGGGACGAAATGGACGAACTACTGGCGCGCACTCGGCCGCTACACGTGCCCTGGACGGAGCGCACAGCGGCGTGAGAGGTCGCGTGACGGTATCACGTGGCATTCAGCGAGGACGCGCACGGTAAACCGCAGCTGAGCTCGGTGAGCACACCTTCTCTCTGCCCCGTCTTCGCGTGCGCTCGTAGCTCAATTGTTAAGACAATGGCCTCTCGCTCTGTTTCTCTACTCGATCGAGGTTCGATTTCTGGCGGTGCCAGTAATTTCTCTTATTTGTTCGCGGAGTTTTCTCTTGACGCCGATGGTCGCGACATAACATTTCCTGTTAGAGGTACAAGGCTTCATTTTAAAAGATACTTGTCTGCCGATTTGCTCCGACGTCATCAACTCAGTGGAAGTGGCTGGCAACCACGCTGCAAGAGTAACATTCTTGGATGATGTATCCTTTCTTATGCGTGAAGACGAAATGCGAAAAAAGGAGGACGCGGAAACAAAAGCTAGAAATAAAGCACCTCACAAGGGCTGAAAGTCTAGAGTTTACGTGAAGAGCTCGTTGTCATTTCAGCCAACATTCCCGTTAGAAACTGATAAATATAACCTATTTCATGATGAACGGTGCATACAAAACATGGAGATAAGAAGACTAGGGGTGGTTTATCCGCTTATACCGTCCTACGTGTCTTGTCCAATGTCGTGTATGGGCATGAGTATATTCCAACTGGTCCGATTCGCTTCCTTATTGAAATTACCTTACTTGGCAAGTTGCTGCCTTTTTTCCAAACGTAATTTAATTTTGCCAGAAATCTAGATGTACCAGTGAGCATTACAAATAAAGCGCCAAACTAAACAAAGCGGGAGCCAAACCAACTGGGTAATACGTCTGCTAGAATTTTGGGGAGAAAAGGAAGAATAAACATACTTGACGGCAATCAGCTTGTAAGCTGAATACGCCTGGCCTGAGCATGTGCCGACGCCTTTCTTTTTGGTATGCCTGAGTTTGGCGTCATTTGCCCTTAAGTTAACTATTGGAACCTCAATTGAAAAAAGAAACTCGACAATTACATATCCGGTTGGTGGCGGAACAGTTTCCTCACGGCAACAGTCGCGCATAACGAGAGCGTCGTACAAGTTAATGGGTTAGTTCAGAAAACAAAACCATCTATGTCTGGCAATTTGTCACTGTCAAAGAAATCTGAGCCTGATCGATAACCATATTCCTTCCCAATGACGCAAATTAGGACCTTAATTGCCTCACTTGGACAAACCATTCCGACGTTTTCGTCCAATTGCCACGGCCGTGTTTATCCTCGACTTGCGTTTGCCCGGCTAATTTAAAACCCCGACATGCCTTCCGGCTGCGATCGAGGCTGGCGGGCAGGCGCTAATGGTTCTACGCGAGGAGGCGCGTTCATATTGTGCCAGAAACCGGTCCGATCTGGCATGGCTTAACACGTTGCAGCATGCTTCCCAGCCCGGACAAAGTTTTTTCTGGCAAAACGTACGCATTTCCTTTGGTGAGGGCTCCGAATGAGTTTGTGTGCCACGTGATTACAACTGAAATGAAACAAAATGCTGCGCGTCGAAATTGCCTCGTTTGACGTCAGCAGCATAATTGGGGTGCAAGAAGCCGGTGACAACAAGCTTCATCCTCCAGACAATGACGCTAAGCTTGAACCTGGTATATTAAAATAAGCAAAAAAATTAGGGCTGCGTTGTTCTCTTTGCTGAATTATACAGAGCCACAATGTTGTAAAATCTCTTACTTGGCCATAGGATGGAAATCGCGAAAACATTACAAGCACTAACGAGGTTATACAATGAAGAATCATAATAGCGCCTCATTCCTGCCATTTCTTCTTTCGAGCGATTCGACAATTGATATTTATTTGCCTTCGTGCTTTTAAAAAGCACGAGGAAGACTGCGTTGTGCGTATTTCTTTCTGACTAATGTTACCGACCCGCCCGTTTACAAGGATGTGACGTGCATACATCCCGTACGAGCGAGCCCGGCAGCCTACAGACGCCTTGTTATCGTATGTTGCTGCTTCTACGAGCTGCTGTTGCTGCTTCATTACGCCACGTGTTGAGCGCTCCCGTGCAACGGCGTGTTGTTCGCTCGAGCTGACCGGGTGACCGAGCCACTCCATACCCACCTAGAAGTAGAAATAAAGCCACATAACATTAGACTATTAGGAAAATAAAACTGCATTACACTATCAGAACTTAGCGCTTGTCGCTTGATAGGACTAATATGCGAGCTTGGGATAACGGAATGTCGTAATTTTTTAATGGTATTATGTTCCATTGCCGTAGAGAGCTGTAAACACAGTAATGAGTGAACTAGCACTTGGATCGTTGTATTTATTGCAACGCAATACGTGTAATGTGAGGATTGTGTTTGTGGTGCACACGCAAAGAAGGGGAAGGAATATTCGCCCTTGTAAAACAGTATTTTTCACGTTTGACTTTAGTGTTTATTTATTTTGTGTCTTCTATTTTAATGACATGCGTAAATGAACGACGCCGAAGCGGTTTGTATGTTCTGTTTCCGCTATCATTACTATTCAGCTGATTTCCGTAAAAATAGCCGCAACATAAAATAAAACGAAAACCTTTCTTTGAGAGCGCACCATCACTACATCAGTACATGATCTTACGGTTGCCCAGCATTACATTAGAACCAGGTCTGCCCACTTGGGTGTTGTTGGCTCTCGCTGAGATGGCACATCGCCAGGTTCGTGTTTCGACGCGCAATATTTGCCGTCTGTCCGTACTTTTTTTCATTTCTGGGAGCTTTCTTCATTGCGTATCTCCGTCTGACTGTGGACATTGAGAAGCAACCTGCTGGTGTAATACAGAACGGATAAAGTTGAAGCTGCATTTTATAAAAGTTCTCTCATCTAGAGCTCGCATCGGGACACCACTAGCATATACACTCTTGAGGAGGAGAATTTTATCAATATGCAGTACCAACTTCGTTGGCTGGAAGCCACCTACGGATTTATTATCCGTGTCATATGTGACTCCGATTTTCCTACCGGCCACTGCACACTACGGTCGCTAGACTCCCAATATCAACTGTCAGCGCGTCTCCTGTGTTCGCTGTTTACCGGGTGCTCTTTATCGTCTGTGGGTAATTTTGGTACGATGAGTGACGATTACGAGAATCAATGTCGCCTCCTTTTCTCGACCCGGTCCCGCACCGCTGCAATTTTTTTCGAGCCACTCTGCTTCCTGATGCTGATATGAATTTATCAAGTGGGGCCTACGTGCTGAATAGTGCGTATATCTTTGACAATGGCAAATTGCTATACACCTCCGTTGCATTTCTTTCTTTTGCGTGTGTCTGTGGTGTGCGTTGTGTGTGGGTGGAGTGTGCGTGTGTGCGAGCGGGTCGTGCGTGTATGTGCGTGTGTGTGTGTGTGCGTGACGTACGTGTGTGTGTGTGTGTGTTGCGTATGTGTGTGTGTGTGTGTGTGTGTGTGCGTGATGTTGTGAGTGCTATGCCAACTGCCCTGTATCAGCACCATGGATATATTTTTTTTACCTATGGCGTTTTATATCTATCTCGCCGCGGCTCCCAGACTGATTAATTCGGCGGGAACCACTAGTTGATCAGTGTAGCACCGCCAGCTCACTCCAGTGATGCCAGAGCTGCTAGTGAATTATGTGTAAGGGGAAAAGAACCTCCGATCAAAGCACTTGTCACTTTTCCTGGCATGTGTTGGCCGAATTTTGCTTTGCTGGTGTGCAGTGACCTAAAGGAAAGATCAAACACAGCTCTCTTGTGCACACATCTGAATGCCAAACGGGTGTAAGCAACCGTGAATTTCGTTTTTTGGTGCACTGTGCACGCGACAGTGTTATATATCGGGCTGGTTGGTTCATATGCAACGTAATTCAGAACAGCGCCAACAAAGAGTACAAGAAGGGACAACACGCAGCGCCACCTGTGTTGTCCCCCTGCTTTTGCACAGTTGTGTATAGAAGCGCATCGTAAGATAGGAGTGGCGCCACTGTTTAGGCGCTAGAGAGTTTTAGTCACCCGAAGTTCGCTTAGTTCGTTGTAACCGGTTAAAAATCTAGAGCTCTCTGTTCCAGCGTAAGCTAGTTCGTTTTATTACTGTTTGCAGTGGCGTGAACCTGTCTGCTAGCAAACGCCTGCGCACCTCTCTCAATACCAGGTGATGCTAGTGGCGATTGATTGATTGATTGATTGATTGAATTTGATCGTACCCATCGAGCGTTTGATTGATTTT